>SKCR01037485.1:0-196741 GCA_019454045.1 Zanthoxylum bungeanum
CACCATTTTAAGCATATGAATATACCATTTCGAAGTACTCACGGAGGAGTATCCGAATCATTCAATAACAACCACTAACACGAAGTGGACCATGCTTGAAATTGTGCCTCAAAATGCTTATGAATAAGCATTTTCCAACAATCCCCCACATGAATGAAATTGGCGAAAAAGTCGAAGAAAAAATTATTTTATAAAACATTTTATTTTGACCTAGAAGAGTTCAACGGTTCAACACCTGTATAGGATAGGTAGGCCACAGCCTTTGAACCTTCCCTTGTGAAAATATATCTCATTACTGGCTGACAGTTGACGCGATGTCATTGAACTGTACTGCCGTTCATGTAATTGGAGAACACATATCACACAGATATTTTACCTACACATTTGAGTTCTCATTATTATGTTCATTTTGGCCATGAACATCTACCTGGTTCTGCAAGAGTTTCTAAAAATTGTGCCCCGTACAATTCCCTTTGAAGCGGCCCCACTTCTCTCTCACATAGGTGATTTCTTATTTAAGAGTATCTCGTAATACTCTGCTCGGATTCCCGACGCATAAGAATCATTAAAAGCTTTTGCTTAACCTCTATCCATACGAGCATCACTGTTTCATTTCATCATAGGAATGGACTAGAGGGTAACCCCCACAGTGATCCAATTATGTCTTTTACGAGTAGGTTGTCCCATTGAACCTAGATCTTGGGATCTCCAGTCAACAAGGTTGGGTTTTCCTTCGTAATAAACATTTATCTAATGGGCTTTAGTCCCATTCCCCTCGATGATTTCACAACTAACTCTCTATTTAACCCTTTGGTTAGCGGATCCGCAATGTTATCCTTTGACTTTACATAGTCAATCGAAATAACTCCAGTAGAGAGTAATTGTCTAACGGTATTGTGTCTACGACGAATATGTCTAGACTTACCATTATACATATTGTTATGTGCCTTTCCGATTGCAGATTGACTATCGCAATGGATGCAAATTGCTGGCACTGGCTTTGGCCAACTTGGAATATCCTCTAGAAAATTTCGAAGCCATTCTGCTTCTTCAGCACACTTGTCTAATGCAATGAATTCTGATTCCATTGTAGATCTGGCTATCACAGTCTGTTTGGAGGATTTCCATGATATAGCTGCACCTGCTAGTGTAAACACATAGCCACTGGTAGACTTTGAGTCTTTCATGTCAGATATCCAATTAGCATCACTGTATCCTTCGACTACAGCTGGATATCTATGATAGTGCAACCCATAATTACGAGTAAAACGTAAGTACCTAAGTACTCTCACTATGGCTTTCCAGTGATCAACCCCTGGATTACTCGTATATCTGCTGAGCTTGTTTACTGTACAGGCTATATCAGGCCTTGTACAACTTGATAGATACATCAAACTCCCGATCACTCTAGAGTATTCTACTTGAGATATACCATCTCCCCTATTCTTCGATAGATGTAAGCTCACATCTGAAGGAGTTCTAGCCACAGCTGTATCATCATCATTGAATTTACCAAGAATTTTGTCCACATAGTGCGACTGATCAAGAATAAGTCCATCTGAACTTCTCGAGATCTTTATTCCCAGAATGACATCTGCAAGACCCATGTCTTTCATGTCAAACTTGGATTTCAGCATATTCTTGGTAGATTTCACCATTTTAACATTACTCCCGACAATCAGTATGTCATCAACGTAGAGACATAAAATGACATAGCCAACTTCTGTCTCTCTGACATAAATGCATTTATCACATTCATTGATTTTGAAACCATTTGCCAACATGGTGTCATCAAATTTTTTATGCCACTGTTTCGGGGCTTGTTTCAATCCATACAAGGATTTAACTAACTTACAGACTTTTTCTTGTCCTGGAGCTAAAAATCCTTCAGGTTGTTCCATGTAGATTTCTTCATCTAAATCTCCATTCAGAAAGGCTGTTTTCACATCCATCTGATGTACCTCAAGATTGCGCAAAGCTGCAATCGCTAGTATCATCCTTATGGAATTTATTCTCGTTACAGGAGAATAAGTATCAAAGTAATCAAGACCTTCACGTTGTCTGTAACCTTTAATTACAAGTCTTGCTTTGTACTTGTCAATTGATCCATCTGCCTTTATTTTCTTTTTGAAAATCCACTTGGACCCTAAAGGTTTACATCCGGGAGGAAGATTCACTAACTCCCAGGTGTGATTTTGTAAGATGGATTCAATTTCACTATTGATGGCATCTTTCCACAAGGCACCATCAGCTGACCTTACAGCTTCGTTATAGCTTTGAGGATCATTCTCTAGCAAAAATGTCAGAAAATCTGGACCAAATGATTTTTCCGTTCTAGCTCTTTTGCTACGTCTTAGTTCAGGTTCAACAACTTGTTGATCCTCTGGAACATTAATTTGTTCTCGGTCCTGACTATCTTCAATGATAGTCTCATGTGCCCGTTTGTGCACATCTGAATTCGAATTAGTTTTACAAGGAAAAACGTATTCGAAAAAGGATGCATTCCTCGACTCCATTATCGTATTCTTGTGAATATCTGGTACATTAGACTCATACACAAGAAATCGATAAGCATTACTGTTATGTGCATATCCTATGAAAATGCAATCAACAGTTTTTGGTCCTATCTTCACCTTTTTAGGTGGAGGAATAACTACCTTGGCAAGACACCCCCACACTCGTAGGAATTTATAGGAAGGTAGTCTTCCTTTCCACATTTCATAAGGAGTTTTCCCTGCTTCTTTCCGTGGTACCTTATTTAAAAGGTAATTAGCTGATAAGACAGCTTCTCCCCACATAATCTGAGGTAAGCCAGAGCTGATTAATATAGCGTTCATCATCTCTTTCAAGGTACGATTCTTACGTTCCGCAATCCCATTGGATTGAGGTGAATAAGGAGCTGTGGTTTGATGTATGATTCCATTTTGTTCACAAAGTGATTCAAAAGGGAAAACATACTCACCGCCACGATCACTTCTTAACTCCTTAATTCTTTTATTCAGTTGGTTCTCAACTTCATTCTTATAGAGAACAAATTTCTCTATAGCTTCGTCCTTGCTTTTCATTAAATATACATAGCAAAATCTTGTGCAATCATCAATAAAGGTAATAAAATATTTATTACCGCCTCTCGATTGTATTGAATTAAAATCACATACATCGGTATGAATTAGATCAAGTGGTTCAGAGTTTCTTTCAATACTATGAAAAGATGATCTAGTTAGTTTTGCCTCAACACAAGTATCACACTTATGTTTGTTATCAATTTTAAAATTGGGAATATGATTCATGTTAATTAACTTTCGCAATGAATTAAAATTAACATGTCCTAATCTACCATGCCAAAGATTAGAATACTCAACAATATAAGCAGAAGAACTAGCTTTATTGATATTTTGGGTTTAACAACCATTACATTGAGCTTAAAAAGCCCATCAGTTACATACCCTTTTCCCACATACATCCCATTTTTAGTCAAAACTACTTTATCAGACTCGAACACCATCTGGAATCCATGCTTGTTCAGAAGCGATCCAGACACAAGATTCTTCCGTATTTCAGGTACATACAGAACATTGTTCAGAGTCAACTCTTTCCCAGAGGTCATCTTCAGAATCACCTTTCCTTGACCTTCTATCTCAGATGTTGCTGAATTTCCCATGTATATCTTTTCCCCATTTTCAGCAAGCGCAAATGAAGAAAACATGCTCTTGTCCGAGCACACATGTCGAGTGGCACCAGTATCAATCCACCACTCTCTTGGGTTAGAACCCACCAGATTCACCTCAGAAACCACAGCAGAAAGGTTAATTTCTGAAACATCTTGAGTCATGTTTTCCAGCACATTAGCCTCTTGTTTCTTTTTCTTCTTCGGCAGTCTGCACTCAGAAGACTTGTGACCCATTTTGTCACAGTTGAAGCATTTTCCTTGAAATTTTGATTTCTTGGAAACTCCTCCTTTAGGGCCCATCTTTGACCCTTTGTTCTTGAGGTTCTTGTTCTTATGGCCATGTTCGACAACATTTGCTTTGGCCTCATGAGTCATTCCTCTCTTTTCAGAAACTCGGTTATCTTCCTCAATTCTTAGCTTAAGAACCAAGTCTTCAATGCTCATTTCTTTTCGCTTATGCTTTAAATAATTCTTGAAATCTTTCCAACCAGGTGGTAGTTTCTCAATTATCGAGGCTACTTGGAAGGTTTTCACTTAAACTCATCCCCTCAGCATGAATTTCTGCTAGAATAATCTGCAGTTCTTGTACTTGGCTTATCACAGTTTTGGAATCAATCATTTTAAACTCTAGGAAATGGCCTACGACAAATTTCTTAGTACCGGCATCCTCAGTTTTATATTTTCGATCTAAAGATTCCCAAAGCCCTTTAGCTATTTTCATTCCAGCGTACACACTGTACAAGGAATCACTTAGCCCATTCAACACATAATTCCGACATAGGAATTCAGAATGTTTCCAAGCTTCAATGGCACTGATGACTTGGATATCAATCTCACCCCTTTTGGGTACATGAGCATCTTCCTTTAGAAATCTCGCAAGGTTCAACGTGGTCAGGTAGAAGAACATTTTCTGTTGCCACCTTTTGAAATTCTGACCACTAAATTTTTCAGGTTTTTCCGCAGCAGGATTGACATGGCTCACATGTCCAACAGGTTGTCTAGCCATTGAGGCAGAAACACCTTGGCCAGCCACAACGGCTGCCATATTAAGCCCAGAGGCTGATGCAAGTTGGCCAGCCGAAGGGGCTGCCACTGCACTTTGGTCAGCCACGGGGGCTGCCACAACATTCTGGCCAGCCGAAGAGGCTGCCATATTCGGATCTACTGTGTTTGGACTGATTTCCATATCCACAGAGTACGAATTTTGTTTTAAGACTGTATGTACAATGTACAATATTACAACAAACATACACGTAATGGAGAAATCCGAATATGACAAAAATTACAATTATAATTATTATCCTCGGAGCAGACCCTAACGGCAGACCCTAAAAGCGGAGGCAGGGGCTGATGAGCAGAGGCAGATGCTGGGCAGAGGCAGATGACAAATGCTGGGCTGAGGCAGAGGCAGATGGCAGAGGCAGAGGCTGAAGGCAGAGGCAGAGGCTGATGGCAGAGGCAGAGGCTGAAGGCAGAGGCAGAGGCTGAAGGCAGAGGCTGATGGCAGATGCTGATGGCAGACCCTGAAAGTGGAGGCAGGGGCTGATGATCAGAGGCAGAGGCAGATGCTGACGGCAGGCAGAGGTAGGCAGAGGCAGAGGCTGAAGCTGAGGCAGAGGCTGAGGCAGACGCTGACTGAAGGCAGAAGGCAGACGCTGATGCTGAAGTCAGAGGCAAATCAGAACTTTCCCGAGGCTTGTTGTAAAACAACAATATCCTTAAAACAAATTCGTCCCCTACCGTAGGTGCAGTAGAACGTGAGACGATTATTTCCCAGGATACAACGGAAACGTACGAGAAAGGGCACCACCAGACTCGTAGCCAACGAACCACAAAACTCTCTTTTTAACAAAACAAAGAAAATGATCTTTCTCTATATTCTATTTCATATTTTTCGAAAACAAGAACTGATGTTGTTTATATAGGAAAAGAAAACACATCTCAATTAATAGAAATTAACTAGCCAATTAAATTTCATAATGGGAGATGTTACACATTGTTGTAACCACTAAGCTAATTAAATTAGCACTAATGGAAATTAAACTATGTAACTACCAAGCTAATTAAATTAGCACTTATGGAGATTAATCTTTGTAACCACCAAGCTAATTAAATTAGCTGTTATGGAATTACAAAAGGCTTGGAAAAATTGTAGAGAAAATTAAAAATTCGGTTGGGCCGGGCCTGCACATTTTGGTCCGGCATTCGTGTACGCAGGACATGCGGGTGCACACGAGCCAAGCTTGGTTCGGATTTGATTTGCACCCCCCCCCCCCGCGCACGTAGAGAGAGCCTCTATCCTTACAACTCTTACCCATCTACATATGAGCAATCATATATAAGCTTAATATTCTCTCTATAGCTTTCCTATGTGGGACAAGCTCACTTCTCTTTATTTTCCATAGGCGTGAGCAAAATCGGTTTCGGTTCCGGTTCCGCATGGAACCGGAACCTACCCGGAAAAAATCGGTTCCTATCTAAGTGGAACCGGAACCTACCCAATTAAATAGGGTACCCTATTAATCGGTTCCAATTCGGTTCCGGTCCGGTTCTGAATTACCCTAAACTTTTTTATGCAATTGATGTATTCATTATAATACTGCTGGAAAACCTGTAACTATATTCTCACAGTGTGTTAGAAAAATCAACAAAAGAACTTCACATGGAGCTATGAAGTTTCCATTCAACAGTTGATGATTGAGAATTTTATAGTACTTGTTCTGTTAGGAGTAGACTTTAAAGAACACCAAAGTAAACACTTACTGCACCTTACTTTAGATCGACAACTTGACGTTGTTAGATGGAATCTGGCTAATCAAGATGAGGTTCCGATCACATGTATACTTGTTATATATTCAGATTAGTGTACATGTACATTTATATTAACTGGAGATAAGTGTACTAATCATGAAGAAATTTATTAAATATGTTTGTTCATGAATGCAGGCATGCAGCAACAAAAGTCATTATTGCGCTGAAAATTTTCAATTTAGTAATTCATTTTGCCTCTTTTGAAAACCTCCATGTAACTTCAGCAGTGAAGTGGCGTGACTTGACTTAATAAAAAAAAAATGTATAGCTCAGTGAGAAAACTTCAATATGTATATCTCTAGAATTATGGTTTGATCAATTTCAGTTTCTTTTTTTTTTCTTTTTTTTTTTGGTTTCTCCAAAAACCGGCTCCATGGTCTGGTTCCGGTTCCGAACATTTTGGAACCGGAACCGGACCGGTTAAAATCGGTTCCTATAATTTGGAACCAGAACCTACCCGGTTACAACCGGTTCCGGTTCCAAACCCGAAAAACCGGTCCGGTTCCAACCGGTTCCGGGTAGACCCGGAACCGATGCTCACCCATAATTTTCCAACACCAATGGGTGAACTTTGAACAACAATTTCTCATTCACCCAAGCACCATTTTAAGCATATGAATATACCATTTCGAAGTACTCACGGAGGAGTATCCGAATCATTCAATAACAACCACTAACACGAAGTGGACCATGCTTGAAATTGTGCCTCAAAATGCTTATGAATAAGCATTTTCCAACACGCATCATATAAGATGTCTCAATTCCAATGTCACCACATGAACGAACCCAGATCAAAGTCGTTATACAATATGGAATAGACTGTTGTTGTAGATAAACCACAAATAAAGTATCCGTCCTTGTTTGCTCTCTACGGACTATTTAAGATTAATAATTTTAGACTTAAGTCCTCTTGTGTATAACACTTATACACTAAGTCAGAAAGTACATTTAATATCCAAGGGCATATATGATCATTTATAATATGTGACTTTAAAATCAATATTTTAATAAATGAATAACTTCACCGTTGATTACTTAAAATAAAATCCCATTTACATATTACATTATGCTCTAGGGTATATATTTCAACATGCGAGATCACTTTAAGCCGATCATTGATGATAATTATTCTGGGATTGCGCACCAATCGATCAATGCCAATAACTTTGAGCTGAAACCTGCACTGATTAATATGGTGCAACAAAACCAATTTGGGGGTTCAGCTGTAGAGGATCCCAATATTCACTTAAGGAAGTTCCTAAAGATAGCGGATACCATTATGATGAATGGTGTGACTGTAGAGACCATCAGACTGAGCTTGCTCCCATTCTTTTTAAGGGACAAAGCGAGGGGTTGGCTGCAATCTATAACGATGGGGAACATCATGACATAGGAGGATATGGCCACAAGATTTCTTGCAAATTTCTTTCCAGTCTCTAAATCTGCCCAACTGAGAATATAGATTAGCATATTTAAGCAGTTGGAGACTGAGAACCTCTACGAAGCATCTTAGCTCTTTAAAGATCTACTAAGAGGGTTCCAACAACATAATTATAAAGACTGAGTTCAGATTCAGTTATTTTATAATGGGTTGAATGGTTCGAATATGATTTGTAGGAAACGCTTTCCTCGAGCAGCGGAAGCGGCTTAGGCACACGGATCGGACTTGAAAACTTTTTCTGCTTTTCCCTTTAAGTTGCCGAATGGAACCAGCTGTATTACTGAAATTTTGCTTCTGTTTTTGACAAAAATTCAGCCCCAAAACAGCCCCCGAACAGCAGCACAAAATCTGAACAGCGTTACCCAAAATGAACAAGCTGCATGCAAAACCCAGAGACCGTTCGACTACCAAATTCATCATGTATCGTTTGCTTGAATAACTACTCATCCTGCATCTCCTCACGCATACATCATGTGTTGATCAATATGTATATTAATTATCATCATGCGCACATGCTTACGCCACTCACTGTGTTGATCAATATGTATATTAATCATCATCATGCGCACATTATACATTCAATCACAGTTCACGCCCCCTTTTGCCATAGAGATGTCCAGCCCATTGCTTGCCAAATTATTGGATTGTCGTGAGGTATATGATAATTGATTCGACACCACATAGTCTTCCATGCCATGACTCGTAACCAACGGAAAGTAGTGTGGGCTACACTCACAAAATAAATCCCTAAATTATTTAGAGATTTTATCACACTTAATTTTTCTTTCTTGTTATTCTTTTCTCAACTATTGAGAGACAATTAAGAAGAAGATGGAGGCTTGGGTTTTCAAGAATAAGAGTGCCCAAAAAAAAATCAAATTTTCTTTATATACTTAGGTCAAATTATTTCCAAATCAAAACAAAACAATCCCCACCCCCCCCCCCCCCCCCCAAATCCAAGCAAGAATCGGTCAAGGCTAAGATTTTATTTAATTTTGTAACATCTAATATTTAATTACCATAATAAAAGATGTTACAAAAATAAATATGTCATTACCTTTCAAAAGGGTGTAACATTCAAGTAAGATATTTAATTGCCAAAACAAATAAAATTATTCCTTTTCTTTTTCTCCAAAATCGGCAATGGCATATTTTTCTTTATTAATTTTGCAACATGTGATATTAACTTTCCATAAAGTCAAAGATGTTACAAAATAAAAAAGATTAATGTCATTATAGATTTGTAACTTCCAAAATTAAATCATGGGTTTCCAAAACCCATAATTTAGAAATTACAATCTTAGCCTTATTAAATTATATACATATATATAATTTAATATTTTGTATTTAATAATTATCATATAATTTAATACCATACATTAACTTTTAATATATAGTTTCAAGTGTGACAAATAATATTATTAATCATATTAATAATATTTATACATATGTAAGTATATAATTGGACTATCCAATTATACTAAATCCGCTATAGTATATTGAGCTAGCACGGGGACCAATGGACATACGGTTCCGAGCTCCAATAATCTCGAATATTAATTAAGCTCTTAATTAAATATTCTGAATTATTAACTCGGGTTATTCCACTAAAAACCCGAAGTTGCACTCTCGTTGCCGCAGATGATATATTAAGCCGAACCAAGTCGGTGTCCATCGATATAGTCATTACATACGAATTGACCCTTCACGAGTATCTCGTAATTAGAGTCGGGGTCATAATGTCCGTTATACCCCTCTAATTATTTTTACCTTAAGTACCATTGATTCTCTAATGAACGATTTATTCATAACCATTATGAATTTTAATCTTTCTATTCGTAAAGAAAGACTTGAGCGCTCAAATCATTCAAGCACCGAATCAACCCTTAAGAAAGATACTCTTCTACTTCTCGCAAGAAGGAGTGAACTCCATATCCATGTAAAATGTCTCTAGCTACATAACAGACCATGCCCCTAAAATACGTAGCTATTGGCCGGGACTACTACATCAACCTCACCTTTGTAAATCAAAGGACATAGCCTGCCATGCAGGAGTTCGTAGTACACTCAGATTAAGATCAATCCATATATGACCATCTAGTAGATCGAAATGACTTTCTTGGTTTAACGGATATTATAAGAATTTCATTTCCATCTGTATCCAGTCTTATATGATCGCATCATACAAGGTTCTCCATTCCCATGTCTCTACATGGACGATCCGGATCAAGATCGCCATACAAATATAGAATGGACCGCAGCTATAGATAAACCACAAACAAAGTACCCGTTTTGTTTGCTCTCTATGGATTATTTAAGATTACTAACTTCAGACTTAAATCCTCTTGTGTATGACACTTATAAACTAAGTCTGAAGGCACATAAGTAATCTAGGGTATTCAAGATGATTTATAATATGCGAAAATTAAACAAACAATTTGATAAATGAATAATGTATCGTTTTATTTCAAAACACATGAAACCGTTTACATCACATGTAGCTCTTGGGCATACATCCCAACAATCTCCCACTTGCACTAGAGCAAATAGGACATGTCACGTATTCCTAGACCATCTAGGTGACCTTAAAAAATTTTAGCCGGCAAGGTCTTTGTAAACGGATCAGCCAAGTTCTCTACAGATGCAATCTTTGTGACGGTAACGTCTCCTCTCTCCACTATCTCCCTGATGATATGATATTTCCTCTATATATGCTTCCCTCTTTTTTGGCTTCTTGGTTCTTTGGAGTTTGCCACCGAACCACTATTATCGCAATAGAGTGTGAGTGGTCCATCCATATCTGGAACAACTTCCAGATCTCCTAAGAATTTATGGAGCCAGACTGCTTCCTTAGCTGCTTCACAAGCTGCTACATATCCAGCCTCCATGGTGGAGTCAGCAATGCAAGATTGCTTTATACTCCGCCATACTATAGCCCCACCACCTAGGGTGAACACTGATCCAGATGTAGATTTCCTAGAATCGACATCTATCTGAAAATCAGAGTTTGTATATCCCCTTAGGATCATATCCTCACCAGAATACACAAGCATATAATCTCTCGTTCTCTTAAAATACTTGAGAATGTGTTTCACATCCATCCAGTGATCCAATCCTGGGTTTGATTGAAACCTACTGACTACTCCCAATGCAAAATAGATGTCCGGTCTCGTGCATAACATAGCATACATGAGACTACCAGCTGCTGAGGCGTATGTGATATGTCTCATTTCCTCAACATCTTGAGGTGTCTTAGGAGACTGTTCCTTTGCCAAATGAATTCCATGCCGATAAGGCAGATTGCCTTTCTTGGAATTCTGGATCCCAAATCACACAAGGATCTTGTCGATATAAGATGCATGAGACACAGCTAACAGTCGTTTCTTGCGATCTCGAAGTATCTGAATCCCAAGAATATAACTGGCCTCTCCTAAATCTTTCATTTGGAATTGGTTAGCTAGCCAGGTTTTCACGTCTGATAATATCTCTACATCATTCCCAATTAGTAAAATATCATCGACGTATAAAATAAGAAAAACTACATTCCCGTCAATGACGCGCTTGTATACACAAAGCTCATCAACATTCTGCTCAAAGTCATAAGACTTGATCGTGGTATCAAATTTTATATTCCAAGATCGAGATGTCTGCTTGAGTCCATAAATGGACCTTTACAGCTTGCAAACTTTTTGCTCTTGACCTTGGGCAATGAACCCTTCTGGTTGTATCATATAGATACTCTCATCAAGATTGTCATTCAAGAATGCAGTCTTGACATCCATTTACCAAATTTCATAGTCATAATATGCGGCAATAGATAGAAGAGTGCGGATGGATTTAAGCATGGCTACTGGCGAGAAAGTTTCCTTATAGTCAACTCTCTCTTTCTGGGTATAACCCTTGGCCACTAGTCTAGCCTTGAAGGTATGTACCTTCTCATCTGATCCTCTCTTCCTCTTGTAGATCCACTTGCAACCTATAGATTTTGCCCCATTAGGTTGGTCTACAAGTTCCCAGACTGAGTTGGAGTACATGGACTCCATCTCTAGGTTCATGGCTTTGAGCCATTCCTCTTTGTCAGAATCATACATTGCACTACTATAGGTCAATGGATCATCTATGCCATCGCTGGATGCGACAACTTGTGCCTCTCCAACCCCAAGGTAGCGATCAGGTTGTCGTACAACCCTCCCACTGCGTCTAGGCTGTAGATCATTCTAACGAGCTTGCATCTGACTCTCAGATGTCGAAGGTGATATGTGTTTGTCAACTTTTGTTGACGGTGGTGTTCTGGTCGAACCAGCAAGTAACTCCTAGAGTAACACCTTACTCCGAGGTTTGAACTCCCTCATATAGTCCTCTTCTAGAAACGTGGCATTTGTCGATACAAATACTTTGTTATCATCAGAACTATAGAAGAATTCACTCATAGTCTTCTTAGGATAGCCTACAAATAGACACACATGTGAACGTGGCTCCAACTTTGTAGTCTTATTCTTCAGCACATGTGCTGGACACCCCCATATGCGGAAATGTCATAAACTAATTTTACGACCATTCCACAACTCTAAGGGAGTCTTAGGAACAGACTTAGATGGAACTACATTAAGGATATGCACAGTAGTTTGTAGTGCATATCCCAAGAATGAATTAGGTAGTGAGCTATACCTAAACATAGATCTCATCATGTCCAGTAGGGTCCGATTTCTCCTCTCCATAACACCATTTTGTTGTGGTGTTACAGGCGCTGTGAGCTGGGATACTATCCCATGCTCAACTAAGAATTCCTCGAAATCTCTGTCGAGGTATTCTCCTTCATGATCTGATCGTAGAGTTTTGATTGTCTTACCTAATTTGTTCTCAACCTCAGCACGATACTCTTTGAACTTTTCAAAGGTATCTTAATTATGATGCATTAGGTAGACATACCCATAACTGGAATAATCGTCAATGAATGTGACGAAGTATTCATAACCACCTTGGGCTCTTTACATTCATCGGTCCGCAAACGTCCGAATGTATTAGATCAAGTGGTTGACTGGCTCTTATACCTTTTCCAGTAAAAGGTCTCCTTGGTCATTTTTCCTTCTAAACAGGATTCGCAGACTGGTAAAGTTCCGAGCTTTAACTGGTTTAAGGCTCCATTCTTTATCAATCTATCTATCCGGTCAAGGCTGATATGATCAAGCCTAAGATTCCATAGATATGTGTTATCGTGAGAAATCTTTTGCCGTTTAGTCTTAGGTTTCTCAACCTAAAACATTTCAGTATTAAGCAGAGACTTATGTGTTAACGGTCTTAACACATACAAGTTATCTCCTGTTTCCTTAACATATAGGCAATCCATTTATGAAATAATAACTTTTATTATTAGATAAAATGATAACCATCATGCAATAGTTTTGCAACAGAAATCGAATTTCCATTACAAAGCAGAAACAAACACCATTTTGTTTAAATTCAAATAACTTTTATTTGAAAAATTAAAAACCGATAACTCCAACTGTTTTACTGAAACAGCATCAATTGTCCTAACTCTCATAGTAAAGTTACCTTCAGCAAGGTCTTTACGTATGTCAAGTAGCTATACATTTAGCCTTCCAGTGTTATTCTTCTTTATCTTTGCAGATTTAGAAGACTCGGCAAGATTTGTCTCAACACCGGACTTACGAGGATCCACAAGCATGGACTCGTAATGGGTGAGCTCATTAAGTAGTTGGGTCAAAGTAAAAGTCAACTTGTTCATAACATAGTTGCTTTTAAACTGCAGGAAACTCTTCGGAAGAGTTTCCATAATCATGGTCACCTGGCTACGCTCGTCAATATGAGCTCCATGGGTTTCATCAGTGTTGAGATAGGTCATCATCCTCAAGACGTGCTCTCGGACTGATGTCTCATCCTTCATCCTAGCAGTCATCGCTGAGACCATGGCCTCATGGCGTTGAAGCTCCGAAGGCTGCCCAAACATGCCCTGCAATGACTCCATCATCTGAGATACTAGAGCAATAGGTTCATGCTTTGCAATAAGAACCTCAGACATCCCTGCTAGCAAGTAGCAGCGGGCTTTCTCATTTGCTGCGACCCATTTCTGGTAGGTATCGCGCACAGCTTGCCAGCATTTCTGGCCGGTTCGGGAGGACTTTCCTCCGTCAGGACAAACTTTAGGTCTTCACAGACCAGGATAGCGTTCATGTTACTTTTCCACTTAACATAGTTTTCTCCCATTTAATTTATCGTTTGAGAGTATGGAAATAATTGGAGAAACCATGGCTGAAAATAAAATAAACATGCATTTAACATTCATTCATCGCATATTAAAATCATCAAATAATTTTGGCATAAAATTAAACATGATGCATGAACCATGAATAATGAATTAGAAACCTAAGAGAATTACTATGCCACATAAATCTATCATCCCACAAGTAAGTGTCGCCGTAGGGTAGGTCAAATACTCGCATGATAGATCGAGACAATCTCAGTCAATTTAATATATGCGGGAATAACTCTTATTCCTAAATTAAACAACTACCATTTTATTTGATCAATGAATTTTATTAACAGTTAATTATTCCTTTGTGAATGTAACCCATCGTTTCGGGATTCTTGGACTTAACGAGTGAAGTGCCGCCGTAGGGTAGGTCAATTCACAAGATACATCTAGAATCCCTATCCTCTCGTAACCCAAACCTGATATTGACCCAAAATGGACACCATCCATAGGGGGACGAAAACAAAGCCGTCTTGAGGCCCCTTTTGAAACTCAAGTTTTTGGACTAACAACGGAGATCGCGGGATATACTGTCGTATATCCCTCTCCCACTCACTATTTTAAAATTAAGGTTTCTATCTATAAAATATCTAATATTTTATTTTAACTAGTGTGGATAAATTAATGGCGGCTAAATCATAATTTTTATTTACACTAGTTTGACATAAGTGACCTAACCATTTTAACTCTTAAAAAATGGCGGCTAAATCATAATTTTTATTTACACTAGTTTTACATAAGTGACCTAACCAATTTTAACTCTTAAAATTGTATCACTAACATTTCATTAGTCTCTACTAATAGTTTTACTCAATTAAACTAATTTAATTAGAGTGGTATTAGTGAGCTATTATATTTTAACTCTTAAAAAAACTAGAACACTAATAAGTCTAAAATTTATGGAATTCTAAAATGGTCAAAATTTTAATTAAACATTTTAATAAATCTTAGTGCGTTATAAAATCCAATGGTACGTGGAATTGTATCCCGAGTGCAGACCATATTACCGTCCATTCGGATTCGGCTATGGAATTTATATCCGGGTTTCCATCCTATATACCAATGGAATTTATTATGCACCAATTAAGCCCAATATATTAGAATTCAAATTTTAAATCATAAATCCAATTAATCTAATTAATTGATTTCCATGCATATCATATTCTAATTTAAACATTTTAAATTACATAAAATCATATTTTTATGTCTATAATGATAATGCATCTATGACATGTTATGGCATATAAAATGCATGAGTGGGCACCTTAAGCTATATGACATGTTATTCAAACAATTCAAAATAAACATACATATAACATAAAAAATATTTTGCATTGACCGGGCTCTTATTTTTCCTATACTAATCTAATTAGTACATAAGATTCACCAAGGCATCCCTTGGTCTTCAAATCCCGCTCCAAAGGGTATTGGCTCCTTTTGCGACTTCCATGCTCCAAATTACAAAGATTGGAATTTTACATTGAAAAATAAAATTACAACAAATGTAAACACTGGCCTTATGGCCTTATATCCCAAAAACAAAACCAACTACAAAAATAAGAGCCGGAAAAATTTACGACCAATGCAAAATCCATTCATCAGATGAAATACCAAAAACATTCATCATATGAATATTACATTGTGCCCACTCATCTAAACATGCATATCATATTTATAACTCATATAAATATATTAAAAACAGAAACTTTATATGAAAAAGAGAAGGATTAAGAACATTTTTCAACCTCGCTCTAGATGCCAATTGTAGGAAACGCTTTCCTCGCGCAGCGGAAACGGCTTAGGCACACGGATCGGACTTGAAATTTTTTTCTGCTTTTCCCTTTAAGTTGCCGAATGGAATCAGCTGTATTACTGAAATTTTGCTTCTGTTTTTGACAAAAATTCAGCCCCGAAACAGCCCCCGAACAGCAGCACAAAATCTGAACAGCGTTACCCAAAATGAACAAGCTGCATGCAAAACCCAGTGACCGTTCGACTACCAAATTCATCATGTATCGTTTGCTTGAATAACTACTCATCCTGCATCTCCTCACTCCTACATCATGTGTTGATCAATATGTATATTATTATCATCATGCGCACATGCTTACGCCACTCACTGTGTTGATCAATATGTATATTAATCATCATCATGCGCACATTATACATTCAATCACAGTTCACGCCCTTTTGGCCATAGAGATGTCCAGCCTATTGCTTGCCAGATTATTGGATTGTCGCGAGGTATATGATAATTGATTCGACACCACATAGTCTTCCATGCTATGACTCGTAACCAACGGAAAGTAGTGTGGGCTACACTCACAAAATAAATCCCTAAACGATTTATAGATTTTATCACACTTAATTTTTCTTTATTGTTATTCTTTTCTCAACTATTGAGAGACAATGAAGAAGAATATGGAGGTTTGGGTTTTCAAGAATAAGAGTGCCCAAAAAGGAAATCAAATTTTCTTTATATACTAGGTCAAATTGTTTCCAAAACAAAACAATCACTCCCCCCATCCAAAGCAAGAATCGGCCAAGGCTAAGATTTTTATTTAATTTTGTAACATCTAATATTTAATTACCATAATAAAAAGATGTTACAAAAATTAAATATGTCATTACCTTTCAAATGGTGTAAAACATTTAAGTAAAATATTTAATTGCCAAAACAAATAAAATTATTCTCTTTTCTTTTTCTCTAAAATCGGCAATGGCATATTTTTCTTTATTAATTTTGCAACATATGATATTAACTTTCCATAAAGTCAAAGATGGTACAAAATCAAAAAGATTAATGCCATTATAGATTTGTAACTTCCAAAATTAAATCAAGGGTTTCCAAAACCCATAATTTAGAAATTACAATCTTAGCCTTATAAATTATATCATATATATAAT
This sequence comes from Zanthoxylum bungeanum, assembly GCA_019454045.1. Lineage (NCBI taxonomy): Eukaryota > Viridiplantae > Streptophyta > Magnoliopsida > Sapindales > Rutaceae > Zanthoxylum > Zanthoxylum bungeanum. The sequence goes on from SKCR01037485.1 coordinate 17,101, forward strand.
TTAATATTTTGTATTTAATAATTATCATATAATTATTAATACCATACATTAACTTTTAATATATAGTTTCAAGTGTGACAAATAATATTATTATCATATTATTAATATTTATACATATGTAAGTATATAATTGGGCTATCCAATTATACTAAATCCGCTATAGTATATTGAGCTAGCACGGGGACCAAATGAACCTACGGTTCCGAGCTCCAATAATCTCGAAATATTAATTAAGCTCTTAATTAAATATTCTGAATTATTAACTCCGGGTTATTCCACTAAAAACCCGAAGTTGCACTCTCGTTGCCGCAGATGATATATTAAGTCGAACCAAGTCGGTGTCCATCGATATAGTCATTACATACGAATTGACCCTTCACGAGTATCTCGTAATTAGAGTCGGGTCATAATGTCTGTTATACCCCTCTAATTATTTTTACCTTAAGTACCATTGATTCTCTAATGAACGATTTATTCATAACCATTATGAATTTTAATCTTTCTATTCATAACAGAAAGACTTGAGCGCTCAAATCATTCAAGCACCGAATCAACCCTTAAGAAAGATACTCCTCTACTTCTCGCAATGAGTGAACTCCATATCCATGTAAAACGTCCCCAAGCTACATAACAAACCATGCCCCCAAAATACGTAGCTATTGGCCGGGACTGCTACACCAACCTCACCTTTATAAATCAAAGGACATAGCCTGCCATGCAGGAGTTCGTACTACACTCAAGATTAAGATCAATCCATATATGACCTTCTAGTAGATCGAAATGCCTTTCTTGGTTTAACGGATATTATAAGAATGTCATTTCCATCTGGATCCAGTCCTATATGATCACATCATACAAGGTGCCTCAATTCCCATGTCTCTACATGGACGATCCGGATCAAGATCGCCATACAAATATAGAATGGACTGCAGTTATAGATAAACCACAAACAAAGTACCCGCTTTATTTGCTCTCTATGGACTATTTAAGATTACTAACTTCAGACTTAAATCCTCTTGTGTATGACACTTATAAACTAAGTCTAAGGCACATAAATAATCTAGGGTATTCAAGATGATTTATAATATGCGAAAATTAAACAAACAATTTGATAAATGAAAAATGCATCTTTTTATTTCAAAACACATGAAACTGTTTACATCACATGTAGCTCTAGGGCATACATCCCAATATGACTATGGTTGATACAAGTTCTAGAGGAACCCTGGGTTTAAGAAAATTGCTGAAGATGCTTATGCTCTATTAGAGGAAATGGCCGTTAATAATTTTCAATGGCCAGGTGAATGCTCAATGATGACCAAGGTGGATGGTATACATGAGGTGGATCCTATTGTTGCACTTACAGCTTAAGTGTCATCCCTCACGACTCATATAGCAGCACAAATCAATCAAAAAGCCCAACCATCTATTGAAGTTGATGTTGCTAATAGAATGATCTTACCAGATGGAGGAGCAAGTTTTGAGCAAGTCCAGTATGTGAACAATCGAAACTTTAACAACTATAGAGGTAATACCATACCTAACTATTATCATCCGAACTTATCATATGTGAACATAGAGAATGCCTTGCAACCTCATTCAGGATTCAATAATCAAAGAGCTGAGTAGAAACCATTCTTAGAAAACCTTATGAGCATGTTTATTGTTAAAAGTTCATAAATTTTTGAGAAGAATGAATCGAGGCTGAACAATATTGAAACACACATGGGCAATATGGGGACAACAATAATGTCCTTAGAAGTAAAAATTGGTCAACTTGCTTCTTCCATTGCAAATCAACAAAAAGAGGCATTTCCTAGTAATACCAAAGTCAATCTTAAGGAACAGTGCCAAGCCATTATCCTCAGGAATGGAAAAGAGATTAGAGATACCCCTAAAGACTAAGACAATCAAGATAAATAAGCGGCATTTCATGAGGAAACGATAACGAAAGAAGAAAACAGTGCAACAGCTCCTCCGTATAAGCCACCCACCATCCCGAATAGACATTTTCCATAACTTCATCTCTTTCAAAAGAAGAAATTGGATGCTCAAATTGCCAAGTTCCTAGATATCTTTAAAAAGATCCATATCGACATCCCATTCGCAGACGCTTTAGAATAAATGCCGAACTATATGAAGTTTATAAAGGAAATGATGTCCAAGAAAAGGAATGTGGCTGATTTTGAAACAGTAGCACTCACAAATGAGTGTAGCTAAACATTAAAAGACATTTGTGGACATTTCATAGTTGCTCCGCCACAGCCAACCAAGCAGTATTTTTCATGTCATGATCAACAGTAAATAACAAAGAAGAAAGCACATGAGACTACTCAGTCCGCTACATTGAAGCCACTATGACCACATGGGGTGGTTACGTCTGGCTGAAGATATTAAACTTATCACTAGCGGGGAGGCAACTCACCCAACTATTTTTTATTTTCTTTACTTTATTTTTTTTATTGTGTGTTATTTGTAAGTTTATTAGTTTACATGTGTATTTATACATGTACTGTAACATCCCCCTCTCAGAGATACTACCGGCAGGCGACATGATTACCCTATCATCCTCAGCCTCTAACTAAATGACTGACTAACTGAACTCTATTGCTTTTCTTGTTATTTGACAATCAAAAATCACACACTTAGACTGGAGGGCTACATGCCCAACTTAAATTAATTAAAAAATATTTGTTCTTTACAACTCTGAACTTGCTATGCTAAACTCTGGTAATTTTGACTCTGACAACCTTAGGGTTCGGAAAGAGGAAGATCTTCGGTAAGAGGAAAGAGTTGGGCCAAAGGAGCAGTAGCTACGGTGTCTTTATCGTTGAATGTTGGGCTAAGAGCACAGACACCCCTTGTTGTATCCAGAAAAATCAAATAGGTAGCATCGACATAATGATCTTTTAGTGTTTTTGGGTAGTATAAAAAAGTGAGATTTTCAGAGAATTTGGAAGTAGAGGATGAAGATGCCATTAAACAGTTGTGAAAGCAAAGGTTTTTTTGGTACTTGAGAGAGTTGTAGAGGTAAAAGTGAAACGGTAAAGAAATGGCCCTTTTATATGGTCAGAATGATAGCCTAAATTAGAATGGTGGCACGCCATGATTGGAACTAGACGAAAAGGCAAGAAACGTAAAAGGACAGAGCATGTACTTCAATCTGATTAGCGTCAGATGGAGAGATATGAGCAAAAGGCATGCGCATTCAATAAAAAAATAATGAGCTTCGATTAAGTGTCTTGTATTTAATGAGGGGTCATCTCAAGAGTTACATTTAGTGAAGAGCAATCTCAAAGATTGCATTTAATGCAGGGTCATCTCAAAATAGATAACAATCAAGAAATACGGCTCCAATTTCATTGGCCGAATTAATTAGGCTGTAGTTGGGGGTAATTTTTGACAACCAAAACTTGCAAGAGTTAGATGATGTGAGAAGGAACACGAAAAGGTAATGTTGTTCAATTAGGACAAGTGACGTGTCACAGTAACGCTTTGAGGAAACTCGTCCATATGAAATGAGCAATGAAAATCACCCAAACAACCAGATCATTCAATCGGTCAAGCAAACAAATCGCCTAATTGGCCAGGCAATAATCAAACCAATAAGCAATTGCGCAAACGTGATATGACAGTTGAAGAAATTTATTATTATTAAATTATAAAATTAAATTAAAAAAACCTATTATAATAAGAAATCATATTATAATCTCTCATTAATTTCTATTATTAAATTATAAAATTAAAATACTTTTACAATTAATTTTTTATTAAATAAAACACCTATTACAATAAAAATACATATTATAATTTTATAAGAACTGTATTATAATAAGAAAACATATTATACTATCTTATTATAATTAAAATGGACTATTAAATTATAAAATTAAATTAGTAAATCTATTAAATAAAAACCCTATTATAACGATAAAACATATTATACTATCATATTACAATTAAAAATGACTATTAAATTATAAAATTAAATTAGTAAATCTATTAAATAAAAACCTTATTATAATGATAAATCATATTATACTATTCGATTAATTTTTGAATAATATCACAAATAATCCGACAAAGAATGTGTATGTGTGTGTATATATATATTAAACATTTTTAAGTTTTCTTATCGCATCACATGACGTGTGTATATATATATTAAACATTTTTAAGTTTTCTTATCGCGTCACATGACACTTAATTTCTACAATTATTTTTTTATTACCTATTATAATAAGAATATATATTATAATCTTCTATTAAAATTAAAAAAATATATGTGGCACCTAATTTGTATAATCGGTGTTTTTATTATTAAATTATAAAATTAAAATAAAAAATTATTAAAATAAAAAACCTATTACAATAAAAAAAATATAATATCCTAATAAAAAAAATAAATAGTAGCTGCCCACAAAACCTAACCAATTTTTTAGATTTCGAGTCTATTGTTATTTGTTATTTTATTTTGAATTATTTCTATAAGTTTTTTATTTCTTAAATTTTTTATTATTTACTGTGCTTTAGGATGCAGAATCTGACTATTAGCTCTTGAACAATGAATTATAAATATTATTTGAGAACTGAGAGATAAACGAATGATGCATAAATATTACGTGTAAGTAAATAAATTGTCTCATTTAGATTTAAGTATTGATCTTGTAAATGCTCTTATTCTTGTCGGTTTTATAGTTAAATGAGACAATTGATTTACTTGCATCATTACACATAATATTTATACCTAATTCATTTGTCTCTCAGTTCTGAAACAATATTTTTAATTCACTGTGCAAAAGCTAATAATTAAAGTCTGTATCCTCAAGCACAGTAAATAATAAGAAATTTATTAAATAAAAAATTATTATTTATTATGCTTCAGGATGAAGACTATGACTATTAGCTCTTACACGGTGAATTAGAATATTTGAGAATTGAGAGACAAACGAATAAGGTGTTTAAGTGTAAGTAAATCAATTATCTCATTTCGATTATAAAACCGACAAGATTCGAAGCATTTATAATATCAATACCTAAAATCTATGCTCAACGTGTACAAAATGCAGGTCATGTACTAGTTAAAATAAAAAAACATACGTAGTATATAATTTTTATAATATTAAATTTTAAAATAATAAGAAACTTATTATAATATAAATACAAAATATATTATTAAAGTAAGAAACCTATTAATTTAATTGATTGATTAATATTTTAATATATTATTATTAAATTATAAAATTAAAGTTTTAAACCTATTATAATATATTACTACACTTACAAATAATGTGAACACCCAATTCAATGAATTATTCTAAAAAACTACACACAAAAAAAACATGAATTAAAATACATTTATCACTTAAAATATGAGCCCCGCGCACATCATGTGAGTCGTCATCTAATTATTAAGAAATTTCAAAAGATTTGAACTTTAAGAAAAAAAAATTAAATATAATTTTAAGTACTCCCAAATATACTATCAGTCACCACTCTCCCTTAGCTTGGGAATACAGTGTAGCTTACATAACCATTTTCCTAATATATTCATTTTGTTCACTTCTCAGCAAGGATCTGACTGAATTATGCTATAAAGGAGCAAAAAGGGTGATAAATAATGTCAACAGCATTTATACGGACTGTAGAAATGTATCTTTATTGCTCCGCTAAAATCACATCAACCAAACCAAACAAAATGTTAATGGACCAAACCAATTTCAGAAATTTTGAGCTACCGTCAGATATATACGAATAAAAGGCAAAAACAAAAAAGCAAAAAAAAAAAAGTGATGATGAAAACCCTAGACATCCTCCAAGTTACAATTTCTTTACCGGAGGTGGGCAAAAAGAAGTAAAGAAACAAGAGAAGACAGATTTGCCCCACCATGCAGTACAGGGTTCCCTACCTAGACTTTCTTTTCGCAGGTACATTAGCCACTAAAATATTCACAATTTTGCTTAGCTTGGTTCTGCTGGCACCACTTTCAAGTTTCGCATCCATTCACAGAAGCTGGGATCATCAAAGAATAGAAAACTGCTTTTCAGCTTTGTCCGCTCATCTGGTGTCAATGATCGAAGTTGAAGGAATCTTGCTTCCTACAGTGAAATTAGATGGAGCTCAAGTTAAGCGTCTACTCAGTGAAATTAGATGGAGCTCAAGTTAAGCGTCTACTAAAAGTAGGGGTATTAAGTTGTGCAGACTGTTTAAATAGCCCTCAGTTAATAAATGATTTGGAATCTGAAGCACACCATCAGATTTTTTCCTAGAATTGGTAAAAATAAGAGGCATTTTCACTCTTCCCCTTACCTGCTCATAAGGAGGATCCTTGTGTGCTGGTATAAGCCGAGATACAAAGTACCGAGCTGGAGAGCTCCCCTCCTGTTATTAATACAGACCAGTAAAATCTCTGTAACTGTTGCTGTCAGATGGAAGAAAATGTGAGGACGATACATAGTACTTGAATTGAGAAGAGAAAAACCTTGAATGCAAGGATACGAGGAGCTGGAAACCGAAATTCAGAGAGTTCTTCAGCCAATGTTCTGCAAGCTGCTAAAGCGGCGGCACTTCTTCCATCATCAGCAGCAAGTTCGGCACCCTGAAGTTACCAGCAAAATGAATAGTGATTCATTTGAAAATTCAAGGAGTCCGTAGGAAAGCAAGGAAAAAATACACTAAAACTGTAACCAGGGAGATGCATAACCAGAAGTGACAGGAAATTGAAGATCTTGATAAAAAAACTGCCGAAATTAACCTCAACATCCAAATGAATGAAATAAATTCCCTGATTTTTTCTTAAAAAACAAAGGTCCATCAAAGTCCACTAAACTACAAATCTTCTTTCATTTAATAATGTTCCATTTGACTTCCAAGGAGAAGCACAAGTTATTTCCCAATAACGATCACAAGAGAAGGTGTTCAAGACAACAGGGTTGCTATGACTGCAATTCCTTACTTTTACTTTCTGTCTTCCACCTAAAATAATCTCTTGATGTTCCTCCAACACACAAACGTACTGAACAAGTAATAACACGCTCCTCATTATGCTCCCTTTCCTACACCTAGTGTACTCTAGATTTTTCTTATTGGATGTCACCTATGACACTTTTGTTAAACTTTAAAAATAGGAATACAGTAGGAAAAAATTGGGCCTCAAACTGCATGAATACACAGGCTCACTTTCACTGTTCAAAGACGCAGAATCCATAATCAACAGAGAAGCGGAAAATATATGAAATAAAATTAATTCATACATTTGCAGCATAACCAACAAAAAGAAAATTCTAAGACAACAGGAAGGTGAATTGAGGAGCATACCAACCAAATGAAGACATCTGTGCCATGGTCAAGAACGACCGCTTTATCTGACTGCATAGCAAGATCATAAGCTGGAAGCTCCTCAAAAGTACCTCCTTTGCGGTGCATTAGACAGCGAGGTGCAACCATACGAAGGGACAGATCAAAGGATGCATTCAGAAACAAATTTCTTAGAACAGACCTCTCATCATCATGGCCAATAATGCTTCCTAAAAGTGGGCCCCTTCTAAGATGAAATAGCAGCTCCGACAAAGCAGAAAGTTCCTTCGGGAACCGATAAAGCTTTGACTTTGGTACTTGGGATCCAAATTTTAAAGCAATATCTTTAATTCTTTCATCCATTGTGGTTCGCACATCAATCGCTTCAGGAAAGGTTTTGGCTCGCAAGAGCGTCCTCTTGGCAATAAGGACTGCAGCCACTTCATCTTGAACACTCTCAAGGTATGCTGAAACACTATCCACAGTGGGTAATCTGATGGTAACTACTCTGGAAATATCTGCTTGATAGACATTTGAATATCTTATGGCAAATTGGAAAAAAACATGATCACTCTTGATGTCTCTTTTGCTTTCCATAGACACTGCAAAGCTCTGTGTTTCTTCGACACTTAGCATTTGAATAGAGAGGGCAGCATCATTTTTAAAGGTTTCATGAGTGTCTACATGTGCCTCTTCACCAGGACCCACAACTTGAGTTACGAGAATATCATCAGAACAGCGTATCTCCAACAAACCATGGGATCCTGCAGCCCTTGTGGACGCTCTTTGCAAGTTCACACCAAAGGCTTCTCCAAAGTCGTCATGAAGAACCAACACACCACCTGAAGCTTTGGCAAGAGGCTGCAAAACAGGAACTCTAACGGGGCAATTTCCAGCACACAGAATGTCGATCACTGCATTGTGTTGATGAGTCTTTCGGCCTAGAAGCTCCATCCATTTCAATGCTGTCTTTTCCATATGAGGATAGTTTGGATGCCTAAAAGAATGAGGGACTGATCCAGGGCCATAAGTATTAGGTCCACCAGAGCACACAATGATTCTGCTATTACCTCCTGCCCTTTTAACCACCCCTCGAGAAATTTCAGCTGACGGTCCTTGAATTATAGCAAGGGCAACCTCAACGGCTGTTCCCAGACACCTGTCTCTTGAAGCTTCTGGAATGTTCAACTTATATGGTCTTAGTGATGAGAATATGTCATGTGCCACTTGTTTCGAAGCGTGCATTGGTGACAAGTATACACCAGTTCCATAAAGCAATGCTTTCAAGGACTCCTCAGTTGGTGATTTGTCACCAGGAAGCACGTCAGAAGATGCTATTGAATCCTCTGAAAAATCGTAAACAGATACCGTTCGACCATACAATATGATTCCGATTCTTGCTGAAGGTGGAATTGATTCAACAAATGCATGCAGAGAGCTCTGTAGATGCTGGAGGTGAGGTTCATCTAAGCACTCATCTATTAAAAGAATAATGGGAGCAGACATTCTGGAATCAGCGACAGGAAAATAACTGGATCTATTGTTTCCATTTTGAACAAAATCAACCACGGGTAGTGACAGTTCAGGAAAGTTGTGAAGTTGTTCCTTGTTACGAGCTACATATTCACCTTCGCTTCCATTCAAATTCCGGCAAATTACACACTGCCACTGACCAGAGCCGAGTAATATTTTGCAATAGATATTTGCATATGCTCCACAATTATGGCAGCGATGGGGATCACGCTGTATTATTTGTGGACCAGGTGAAACCTCCCTTCCCGGTGAAACCAGGACCCCAAAGCCTAAACTGGGTACATTAGCTTGCTTCTTCTGCTTTAACACCTATATGACAAAATGCAGGTAAATAGTAAGTGGTGATGATGTGTGAGGAAAAAAGTACATTAACCAATAGATCTCAATATACAAAAATGCAATAATGATTCATTATGAATCAAAGTGCCTTAGCAATTAATCAGGCAAATGACGGATACCTTGTGAGCAGAGAATAAAACACATGGTGATTCCTCCAAGGGCAGTGTCTCCTCCGCAGCACCTGGAACTTGGTGCTGCATTTCAGCTGACCAATTGGAGAAATGGGGAGGTGAAGATGAAGGCAAAGATGAACCTGAAGACAAAGCAAAAGGCTGAGGAGTTGCAGGAGAGGTCCGGAAAGGCACAGCAGCAGGCCGAACTGGTGAAGTGAAGACAGGAGGGCCAGGTGGAGTGCTCATATGAGGAATTGGGCTTCCAGTTTTAACCCCATTTGCAGGTGACAATAAATTTGGCGTTTTGATTGAGGGAGAAGTCATATGATCTTGTTGTAATTTTGGTGGAGGAAATATGGGTGGTGCAGAGGACATTGGAGGAGGAGGAGGTATTGGATTTTTCTCAGGCTGAGGTGACGGTGTCTCCGGATTTGAAGGACTGACAGTGACAGAGTATCCAGGGAAAGTTTGTTGAGGATTAGCCATATAAATATTCGACTACTAAGATTACAAGTATCAGAAATCGAAGAAAACAACAAATTATCAAACCCCAAATCCTGTTTTCAATAGCGACTGCAAAAAGAGGGATTTTCTTCTCCAGAGAATTTCAATGAACCATTCACAAGAATTCAATTTAGGTATCAAAACAAACAACCCACAAAATCCGAAACCTGGATAATGATAATGAATTTTGATTCAGACCCAATTCCAGAAATGACCTTTACAATCAAGAAACCCCAAATTTAGTTTCACTTCAACACATTAACTGACTTCGATAAAATCTCACCCAGCTCTCTGTCTCCACAAAAATCCCTGCTCCCACAATTAAATCTACTTAAAAGAAAAAAAAAACAAACAAACTCTAGAATTGAACTTCATTAAAGATCCAGGATTAAAATGAATAAAGAAATCAAAACTGAATTAAATTGGGATATCACGTACCTGAGAGAAACAGGGAATCATAAGAAATGTGATATTTTTCAAATTCAAAGACCCAAAATGTATATCATGATCATGAATTAAAAAATTCGAGTTTTTATGTGTTCCGGTGTCTCCGTTATGACTCAACGGAGTTATGTGTGTTCCATGTTTCCGGTGATCACTGGCTCCTCATGTTTCGTTTTTGTGTTTATGTTTTTACTGCTTTTGTTGCGCTGGCATCACATCTCGTTTTGATTGGCAATTGATGGTGTTGCCAACAAAACAAATTATGACGTGGACTTGTTGTACCAACCGCACCGCCACGTAGGTTACCAACAAATGAATTGGTTGATACTTCGAATGGTATTGATCGCCAAAGAAAATCACTCTATTGTGCTAGACTTTTGAATATCATTGACCATTGTTGGATGATGATTGTAAGAATATTTTTAAAATAGGTGTTTGATTCACTGGAATATTGAGTTCGGTTAATTGTTTTAAGTCATGTCAATTTGGTTAACCAATTCAACTTGAGTTTGGTTAATCGCGACCATGATAGTCGAACATGAGATTTGAAAATATCGACTTCCGCTAATCGAATTCATCAGGTAGTGGAAAAAGGAATGAGTTCAGCTCATGGAAATGGTGAATTTAGCTAATTGAACTCATAATAATATTGGGACAAATGTTGCGGAAGCGCATCCGCAGGCAAAATTAATTTTTAAAATATTTTTAATCCGAACAAATTAATCGGTATCATATATCTCTAATTTATTCGTATTTCATCTATATCACTCATTAATATCAAATATTAAAGTGTGATTATGCATAGAGACTCAAGATAAAATTTTCAGAAATATTTTTCGCGGTTACATGTTAACTCGTTTCTCAGTTAACCGAACCGACCGACCGGATCATCCGCAAAACCAGACCAGCATTGCTATAGTGACGTGTTCATTGTAGCAGTGGCTGATTATAGTAATTTCAACAAATTACTATTTTATCCCTAATGCAGAAAATTTTCAAAACACTACCAGAAAAATTCCGAAAATTCTGGGAATTTTTTACGCACTTTACACAGTGTTAGAGTACTCCAAGTATTGTAGCAATGATCGAATAATCATAATTTTAATAAATTATGATTTTGTCCCTAATGTGATACTTATCGGAAATTCCCACAATGCTTTCGGAGAAATTCCAAAAATTCAAAAAAAAAATTCCTATGTATTATTACACAATTAATTTCATCCACAACATCTCAATTTCAAAAACTAAACCACAATTGAATTAATTACATAATTAATTACATTAATCACCTAAATAATTCAAAATCAGACAAATCCAAATTCTTAATTACCAATTGAGAATCAACCACCATAAAGTAACTCAAAAATAATTTTAGGTCACCACAAAGTGGCTTAAGCAACTCTAAAGTGGCAATTTTATATCCTACATCCTAATTAGGCCTAATTACACTAATTATCCTAATAAATTTTACACATGCATATCTAAGATTTCCTATTAGGGTTTATAAACATCAATTAACACTAAAAAAGAAAGAATCATAATTATATCATATATAATCAATTGGAAACATAAAGAAATAGATTTCAACCTAATAAGATTAGAAATTACCAAATAAATATAATTAAAAAAAATTATTTATTTGAATTTTATTATATTAAATTAAAAACTTAAATTAAAAATAAAGCAGATTGCTTAAAATTAAAAAAAAAATTATTTATATTATGTTGGAACCGTCTGGTTCCAATGATTCGATTAGGGTGTGAACCCTAATCGAACATGTAACATCCCCGAAACATCTCACACAAGCAATAACCTCAATAAACCTTCTATAAGATTATCTTATCATTTTCAAATACTCTAAATCTCTTTGTTCACATTTCTTCATTTATCCTTTATAAATTCCATCAATTGAACACTTATCCCTAAAATCAACTCTTCATGACCATTACCAATACATAACCCCTAACATGCCACTAATGTCAACATATGCTCAATTTATCAAAATCTCACCATATCGAATTTGGGTCAAGTTGATCTTACCTATTTTCCTTATGAATTCCCTCATCTTTCAAGGATACCAAGATCAACTTTGCTTCATCTTCCTTTTTCTTCCCTTCTTCTTCCTTTCTTCTTCATTTCTTCTTCCTCTTCTTCTTCTTCCTCCTCTTTCTTCTCACGTTTTTCTTCTTTCCTTACTTCATCTAATTTTGTGAATTAGTGAATAGTACCATGTTGGGTTCCTAGAACATGCCAAGGATCTTCTAAGTCATGATTTGAGTGTGTGAATGTTCAAAGAAGTTGTGGAAATTTACTTACATTGAACGGTTGAGATGGATGTATGAAATATAAAAATTCATTTCCTTTGTTGAAGCTCCAAGCTTTGAATGAGAGATCGAACTCTAAGGTAAGTATCCCTATCACCTTTATCAAACTCTTTAAGTGCTAGCTATGGAAATTTTGCAACAAAAATTTCCCTTGGAGGAGAGCAAGTCACGGCCACAAGAGGGAGGAAGAGAGAGATTTTGTAATTTTGTTTTCTAAAACTTATTATTACTAAGTCAACTCACAAAAGTGTGTATATCCTTTTACCAAATGTCAAGCAAAAGGTTTTGGAGGGAAAAAAGCATTTAATGCCTCCAACCACTTACATCACTCAAATTGACACTTGATAGACATGTGATGTAAGTTGGTGGGACCCACTTTAATTCAAAATTCAAGTGGCTTGCTCCACACACTTCGGGCTCGGGTTCGCTTAATCCGATTAAACGAATTTTCCATCGCGACGTAATTAAATCCAATTTAATTAAATAATAATGCCTCGTAAAATTATTACGAAAGTCGCTCGCAAATTAATTCTAAATTAATTCATTCTCCCGAATTAAAATCCAATTTTAATTCCGCTTTAAAATCTAATTTCATTTAATATATCAAATATATTATTTAATCGATTAATTCCAAATTAATCATTCTCTCTCTTCTAATCGAATTTTATCCCGGATAAATTCTTGCTGTAATTAATCACAGATTAATTTTCTCTCCCATAATTAATCCTAGATTATTTATGTTAGAGTCAAACATCATCGGTGAATCTTTGGGATGCGACCCAAGAGATCTCTGGATATGTTGGCAGTAAATACGGTTATCGGACTATCCGAATACATGCGTACCCGGTACCACGTTCTTATCGATTTACAAGACATGGTTGGCTTCTAGCAAAACACCGTACCTACCCAATTCTCCAGAAATATTCTTCTACGGAATATATAATCTATATCAAGCGTAGTAAACCATGTAGTGCGTATTGTGATCCAGTATCAGAAGTCACATGTTAGGCCTGGGGCTGGAATTGTGTTTGCCATGTACGAAGCATATATCGAATCACTAGCAACTAGTATCTTTAATCGCATAATCATGACCTTGTCATATTATCCTGATAGTTGTAACATATTAGAGTACCAGTTCTGTATCCCTGCGTGATCATCATCTCCATATGACTGAAGTGATACTTCCATCTTGACATCACACCCAATACACTACGATTCTCAATAAACCCAGAGAGGCGTACACAAAACATGTTAAAGTCCCGGACGACCAAAACCAAAGCGTATTGATTGTCGCAAGTATTAGCGATGCAAGTCTCAGGTTAAGACCAAATACATCTACCCTGATTCGGATTCCCATTGACACATAGTCATACTACCAATGGGATTCCGATGGGTCTATCCAGAGCGAAGCTGTTTCCGTACCATCGGTAAACAGAACCTCCTATTACACTTGCATGAGTATCCAATACCTAAATATATGAGAATTATGACGTTACGCTTCCATAACGCACACAAGTGTAACACTAGTCTATTCCGCATTATCGATGTCCAGTCTCGATAATACTACGACTAGAGATATTTAATGATTAAACCTTTAGTGGATTGATACTGTCTCATAGCTTATTAATCCGGAACTAATCATAAGGACTTTTATCATTTATATATTCAAGTAATCTAATTACAAAATGAGAAAATGGCAATTTCCTTTGTCACATAGTTAATTTGTACAAAAACCACAATGTCTTTTACAAATAGTGATGTTATGGGTCATAATTGTCCATTAATCTCCCACTTGGCCTATAGCCAATCACTCAAGTATCTAACACCTGAACTATGTACATGTCGCTCAAACTTTTACTGAGGAATAGCCTTCGTCAGTGGATCTGCAATGTTGTCATCTGATACGACCTTCTCGATCTTCACATCACCACGATGTATGATCTCACGAATCAGATGGAAACGTCGAAGTACATGCTTGGATCGTTGATGAAACTGCGGTTCCTTAGCCTGCGCTATAGCCCTGTTATTGTCATAATATAAAGGAACGGGCTCAGCTGCTAACGGAACTACTCATAATCCAATTAGGAATTTATGGATCCAAACTGCCTCTTTTGCTGCCTCAGCTGTAGCGATGTATTCTGATTCTGTTGTTGAATTGGAAACAGTCTCTTGCTTGGAAGATTTCCAGCTCACTGCTCCGTTATTCAAACAAAATATGTACCCGGATTGGGACTTACAATCGTCTTTATCAGTTTGGAAACTTGCATCGGTAAACCTAGTTACCTCAAGTTCTCCATCTCCATAGATTAAGAAAGCATCCTTAGTTCGTCTAAGATACTTAAGGATGTTCTTAACCGCAACCCAGTGACCATCACCTGGATCGGCCTGATAGCGACTACACATGCTAAAGCATACGAGACATCATGTTGCGTACATATCATGGCATACATGATCGATCCAACTACAGAAGCGAATGGGATCCGACTCATATTGTCTCTCTCATCTTGAGTTTTAGGACACATGTCCTTAGATAGAGTGACGCCATGTGACACTGGCAACAGTCCCCTCTTAGACTGATCCATGTTGAATCTCTTTAACACTTTGTCAATATATGTGCTCTGGGAGAGTCCAAGCAGCTTTCTAGATCTATCCCGGTAGATTTTTATTCCCAGAATAAAGGTTGCTTCTCCCAGATCTTTCATGGAGAATTTTAAGGAAAGCCAAGCTTTCACCGATTGTAGCATGAGAATGTCATTGCCAATAAGCAACACATCATCTACGTAAAAGACAATGAATGTCAGTGCGCTCCCACTAACCTTCTTATATACACAAGGATCATCCTCATTTTGAACGAAATCATATTCTTTTATGATCTCATCAAAACGTTGGTTCCAAGAACACGATGTTTGCTTCAATCCATAAATGGATCGATTTAACTTACAAACCTTGTTTGCATGTTTTGGTACGACAAAACCGTCAGGCTGTTGCATATAAACATCCTCCAAAAGGTTTCCGTTAAAGAAAGTGGTTTTGACGTCCATCTGCCATATTTCATAATCGAAATATGCAGCAATAGCAAGCATTATCCGAATGGATTTAATCATGCAACAGGTAAAAAAGTTTCTTCGTAATCGACATCATGTCGTTGCCGATACCCTTTCGCTACAAGCCTAGCTTTGTATGTTTGTTTGTTGCCATCAATGTCAGTCTTCTTCTTGAAGACCCATTTGCAACCAATAGGCTTTACGCCTTCTGGTGCATCAACCAGTGTCCAAACTTGGTTGGTATACATGGAATCCATTTCAGACTTCATGGCTTCTTGCCATAAAGCGGAGTCGATATCTTGTATTACTTCCTCATACGTAGCCAGCTCATTATCCTCAATAAGATTAATATCTACGTGAGGTGAGATCAGAAACTCATACCTCTCAGGTTGTTTTCTGACTCTCTCCGACCTGCGTGGTTCTTGTGTATTAGAAGATTGTGGTACAGTCTCATCCCTGATGAACTGTTCGTGTTCCGTTAAGGAATTGGTGCCAGGAACAGTATCACTCCGATTTTCATCGAGTTCTACTTTCCTTCCACTTACCACTGTATTTAGGAATTCCTTTTCAAGGAAAATCGCATATAGAGCAACAAATACCTTGTTCTCTTGTGGGTTGTAGGAGTCATATCATTTGGTTTCCCTATGATAACCTACAAATAGGCACTTATCCGATTTGGGTTCTAGTTTGGTACTATCCAAATGTTTAACGTATGCCCAGCATCCCCAAATCTTCAGGAATGAGAAACCCGGTTTCTTTCCTGTTCATATTTCATATGGAGTCTGTTGAACAGACTTTGACAGAACCTTATTCAAAATAAGTATTGCACTATTCAATACATATCCCCAGAAGGAAATTGGTAGCTCAGTGTGACTCATCATAGACCTTACCATGTCCAACAAAGTTCAGTTTCTTCGTTCGGACACACCGTTTAATTGAGGTGTTCCGGGAGGAGTCCACTGTGAAAGAATACCATACTCTTTCAAGTAATCGAGAAACTCATTGCTTAAGTATTCTCCACCACGGTCCGACCGTAATGTTTTAATACTTTTGCCAGTCTGTTTTTCTACTTCGTGTCGAAACTCTTTAAATTTCTCAAAAGTTTCTGACTTGTGTCTCATAAGATACACATAACCATAACGCGATGCATCATCCGTAAGGGTTACAAAGTATTCATATCCACCTCTAGCCTGGCTAGACATGGGCCCGCATACGTCACTATGAATGAGGGCTAACAGTTCGGTGGCACGTGCACCTTTACCGCTAAAAGGTGTTTTAGGCATTTTGCCTAATAAACAAGATTCGCAGACATCATATGAATTTGGATAAAATCCGTCCAAGTATCCACTCTTTGAAAGTGTGGATATATGAGTCTTATTAATTTGTCCCAGACGACAATGCCACATATAAGTTTCATCTTTGTTACTTAATTTAAGCCTTTTGTTTGTCATGTTACATGTTTGAGATTGATTTATATTCAAAATATAAAGACTATTATTAACATCAGCACTGCATATCTCAAAATCATTTTTATAAACAAAACACTCGGTGTTTCTGAATACAAAAGTATACCCACATTGGGTTAAGCAAGATACGGATATAATATTTCTAGTCAAACTAGGTACATAATAGCAGTTTGATAAATTAAGTACATACCCCGAGGGCAGTTCCAAAATATAGGTCCCAACAGCCAAAACGGTGACTCTAGTCCCATTTCCAACTCGGAGGTCGATCTCTCCTGAAGCCAGTCTCCTGCTAATCTGTAGATCCTGCACATCAATACATATATGAGTACCACAACCAGAATCAAAAATCTAATTTTTAAAACTAGAAGTAGACATGTTTATCTCTATAAAAAACATATCTGAAGCCGGAGCCTTGCCTGCATTCACTTCCTTCATGTGCGCCTTATACTCACGGCAGTCACGCTTCCAGTGACCCCGTTTGCCACACTGCAGATAGACATCTTGGGATTTGTCTTTTGCCTTCCTAGAAGACTTTGATGATTTGGCCTTGCCCTTTCTCTTTTTCTTCTTCTTCACGCCTCCAGTAGCCTTTGACCAAGCCTTGGCAGACTGAGATGTCGAAGCAAAGTGCGCCTCGCACTTTTTGCCCTTTAAAAGCTCTTTTTCTGCTTCTCGCAGCATTGCCATCAACTCTCCAAGAGTATGATCTTGGTTCATCATATTGTAGTTCATGATGAACCCGCTCGAGATGTCAGAAAGAGACTGTAAGATCAAATCTATGGAAGTCTCAACCTCAAAGGTTATGCCTAGTTGACCCAGCTGTTTGATGTCAGCAATCATCTGTGACATATGGTGATCGACAGATGTACCCTTTGACATTCGAGAGCGGAAGAGCTTCTTCTATAATTCATACATTTTCGATCTAAGGTTAGATCGGTGAAGGTCCTTCAATTTTTCCATCATAGTATAGGGATCCAATCCCTTGTTCTGGCGATGAAATTGAGGGGTCATTGTAGCGAGCATGACGGATTGAGCAGTTGAGTTGTCATCACTGTGATTCTTCCAAAGCTCAAGCTCAAGCGGCTGCTTAATTCCGGGCTTAGGCCCGAGAGGTCTCTCTATTGTATAGAGCATCTTCTCAGCCCCTAGGACAATCATGAGGTTTATATCCCAGTCAGGAAAGTTCGCACCATTAAAGACATTTTCGCCCATGATAATGTCCCTAACGTTGATCTTTCTGGCCATCTTAATTGCAATGTCTAACTATTCAATTAACGATTTTGGGTATAGTTCAACTGTTACAATAAAAAATAATAAAATATTAGTTCAACTAATAAATATATAAAATGACGAAAATAATTTGAAAGCGCGTATATGGCAAGTATTTGAACGAATATGCAAATTCAATACTGGCCTCCCACTATTTTTCGGCGAGCCTCTAACCCTCTGTTGAGTACTCGAGAAACCTAGTTTCCTAGTGAGCTAGGATCCCGTTAAATAACACACAACCTTGACTTTGACCAACAAGTTGTATAATATTTAACTAGGTAGATCTCTAAGATCAATTGGATCTCATCCGATTCCTAGATCTGGTAGGTGGACCTCCAAGTCCGAAACATCTATACAATATGTATGTCAATATATCCAATATATTTCCTAATATTTTCCTCTGAATCAACTAAGCCTGGGCTTTGGCTCAACAAGCTTAATGATTCAAGTTAAACGGTACCCATTGACAGTGTGAAAGCTTCGTAATCCACGTCGATGAACAAGAAGTGACCTTGACTTTGGCCAACAAGTCACAACTTGCCCAAGACATGCGATATGGAACAAAGCTTTCGTGGTTCAAACACATCCGCGATGGACATTGATCTTGACTTTGGCCAACAAACCAATGCCAATCTTGGATCTTGAGAGAGAACCACTCAATGGAAGGAATTCACTTAATATTTGTTTGAGGGTTTTTCACGTAAATTGGCAACCAATTTATTATCTTTGATTAGGTCTCATCATACACCCTTAAGAATGCATTCTAAAAGCATAATAAGGCGAGAAATAAATAATAACGATATGCGGATGGATATTCAACAAATTGTTCATAGAATAAATCTCTCTATTTCCTCTCCCCGGCTAGCACTATTCTTACTTCTACCCAATTACATAATACAGTAAAGAAACCTCATTTACATTTAGGGGAATTTGTGAGAAGAGAAGTACAAAGAGTCCAGAGATAAAAGGCTGGACACGCATGTCCAATTTAATAAATTCTAAATTTATTACAACAATTTCCAAAATTGCCCTTACCCATCTAATTTCCATCTGATATACATTATTCATACAATACATCCATGTATTCACACAAAACATGTTATTCAATCAATCTAATCCAATTAATTAATCTTTGAATTAATGATCAACCAATGTTCAAACAACGATTTGATTTGCGCGAGTCTAACTCGTTTAAGAATAAGTACTCAAAGTGCGTATTCTTGAATTATATCGAACTACAATTTTAAATCCGATTTAATTTGTATTCAATATTAATTCTAATTTAATTCCAAATTAAATAATTACACTTATATTTGGGCCTTTTAGACTTAGATTCTAAATCCAATCTTAATGGGTCTCAAAGGCCCAATTAACATCCAATGTCAATTTAATTAAAGTCCAATAGGCTTTTAATTAATTCTTAAGGCATGGGCTTTGGTCAATATGAATCAAACCCAAATGTCAAGGCCCAATTAAGGAATCACCCTATTTGCCATAAAATTAATTTTGGCCCATTAGGCCCAATTAAATATTTAAAGGCCCAATTATTCTATTTGGACTTTATGGAATGGTTTTAGGCCCAATTTGGATCCAATCCAATTGTCCTAAACCAACTTGGCCCAACCAAGCCCATTAAGCCCAAATACAACAATATTAGCCCAATTCAAAATTAAAGACTAATTTTAATTAATACAAAATTCCAAATTTCACATTAATTTTTAATAAAAGTGTATTAGCCACAATTAATTAGTTAAATTAATATTTCCAAAACACCAATTTATCTAATTAATCATGCTTTAAAAAATTATATTTAATTTTGATTTCAATCTAATTAAATCAACAATCAATATACTCATCATGCATTAAACACATCCAATGGTCTAAATAATCAAAAATCACCATGATACACAATTAGGGCATATTCGGCCAAGCTATGTAATTTAGGAAAAATTTATCCAATTAATTTTTCTCAAATCTAATCATGCATAACTCTAAGTTATCATAATCTAAGTATAACCAAACAACCAATTTGAAGAAATCATGTTTCCAAACACAAAAACCCCAAATAAAGTCCATAAACCCTAAAACAAATCATGCTTAAAATTGGCTCTGATACCATTGTTAGGTTCCAAGAACATGCCAATGATATTCTAAGTCATGATTTGAGTGTGTGAATGTTCAAAGAAGTTGCGGAAATTTACTTACATTGAACGGTTGAGATGGATGTATGAAATATAAAAATTAATTTCCTTTGTTAAAGCTCCAAGCTTTGAATGAGAGATCCAACTCTAAGGTAGGTATCCCTATCACCTTTGTCAAACTCTTTAAGTGCTAGATATGGAAATTTTGCAACAAAAATTTCCCTTAGAGGAGAGCAAGTCACGGCCACAAGAGGGAGGAAGAGAGAGATTTTGTAATTTTGTTTTCTAAAACTTATTATTACCAAGTCAACTCACAAAAGTGTGTATATCCTTTTACCAAATGCCAAGTAAAAGGTTTTGGAGGGAAAAAATCATTTAATGCCTCCAACCACTTACATCACTCAAATTGACACTTGATAGACATGTGATGTAAGTTGGTGGGACCCACTTTAATTCAAAATTCAAGTGGCTTGTTCCACACACTTCGGGCTCGGGTTCGCTTAATCTGATTAAAAGAATTTTCCATTGCGATGTAATTAAATCCAATTGAATTAAATAATAATGCCTCGTAAAATTATTACGAAAGTCGCACGTGAATTAATTCTAAATTAATTCGTTTGCCCGAATTAAAATCCAATTTTAATTCCGCTTTGAAATCTAATTTCATTTAATATATCAAATATATTATTTAATCGATTAATTCCAAATTAATCGTTCTCTCTCTTCTATTCGAATTTTATCCCGGATAAATTCTTGTTGTAATTAATCCCAAATTAATTTTCTCGCCTATAATTAATCCTAGATTAATTCTGTTCGAGTTAAATATCATCGGTGAATCTTTGGGATGCGACCCAAGAGATCTCTGGATATATTGGCAGTAAATACGGTTATCGGACTATCCGAATACATGCATACCCGGTACCACGTTCTTATCGATTTATAAGACATGGTTGGCTTCTAGCAAAGCACCGTGCCTATCCAATTCTCCAGAAATATTCTTCTACGGAATATATAATCTATATCAAGCGTAGTATACCAAGTATTACGTGTTGTGATCCAGTATCAGAAGTCACATGCTAGGCCTGGGGCTGGAATTGTGTCTGCCTCGTACGAAGCATATATCGGATCACTAGCAATTAGTCTCTTTAATCGTATAATCATGACCTTGTCATATTATACCGATAGTTGTAACATATTAGAGTACCAGTTATGTATCCATGCATGATCATCATCTTCATATGACTGAAGTGATACTTCCATCTTGACATCACACCCAATACACTACGATTCTCAATAAACCCAGAAGAGGCGTACACAGAACCTGTTAAAGCCCCGGATGACCAAAACCAAAACGTACTAATTGTCGCAAGTATTAGCGATGCAACTCTCAAGTTAAGACCAAATACACATATCCTGATTCGGATTCCCATAGACACATAATCATACTACCAATGAGATTCCGATGGGTATATCCAGAGCGAAGCTGTTTCCGTACCATCGGTAAACAGAACCTCCTATTACACTTACATGAGTATCCAATACCCAAATATATGAGAACTATGATGTTACGCTTCCATCATGCGCACAAGTGTAACACTAGTCTATTCCGCATTATCGATGTCCAGTCTCGATAATACTACGACTAGGGATATTTAATGATTAAACCTTTAGCAGATTGATACTGTCTCATATCTTATTAATCCGGAACTCATCATAAGGACTTTTATCATTTATATATTCAAGTAATCTAATTACAAAATGATAAAATGATAATTTCCTTTGTCATATAGTTAATTTGTGCAAAAACCACAATGTCTTTTACAAACAGTGATGATATGGGTCATAATTGTCCAAAATACCCTTCCTTATATACTAGGGCCTACTTCATATTAGGAAGAATGGAGAAAAGTGTAGAAATGTGTAGAAAGTTTGAGATTGTTCCAATTGAGTCCAAAATTATTATTCATCCGAATTTTGACTTACAGTTTTGACCTATTTCTGGTCCGAATTTGGAAAAATATTTAACGCGGAAGTTGTAGATCTCGATCTCATATTTTCGGAGGTATAAAATTCATATAAATTGGAGTTTGAATGAGAAAGTTACGGCCCAAATAGCATGGGTTATCCGTAATAGAACATGGTAGAATTCCGTATCAAAGTTTTGAAGAATTTACTGTTTATCCATAAAACCGTCCCAAGAATGTGGGTATGCTCGAAGAAAATTTTATATTACGTAATTCCTGTCCCGCCAGGTAATCGTACTACAGTCAATAGTAGTAGAGGCCACCGGTCGTTAAAAATTATCCCCCCTTAAATAAGATTCATCCTCGAATCCTCTTTAAACTTAAGATCTTATTATAGGTGGTGTAGGCATTGCATTTTCGCATGTGAAACCCGATGAGGAGTCTTATTTGGAGACAACTACCTTTTGAGTCACGGATGCCGCGGGAAACGGATATCGGAAGGGGAAATTCAGAATAAGCAAGCTCACTGTCTTCGTTGGTGCTGCGTTCGTTACTTCGTTCGAACGGGAAACAGATTGCGGGCGTTCGTGTAGCGTTCGAGGGAGCGTTCGAACGGTGTCGGTAATTCTGGTTTTGCTGCTAGCCTCACACCCAGCCCATTGCTCCCCAAAGCCCATAAAACACATCCAATTAAATAATTAAATAAAAATTAAATTAAATATTAAACATTAAATAAAACATTTAAATCATTTACCAATTAAAATAAACAATTACCAACTTAAACTAAAATCATGCCTAAATTAAACAAATTACATACCAATTAAAAATCAATCTTAACCAATTAAAGCCAATCATATATTTGACTTCCTAATCTAATAAGATACTTACCAATATAAAATATTTGTATTCCTAAACCAACACAAATTAAATATTACAACTTCCTAAAGTAAAATATTTTGTCCCCCCCCCCAATCCTTTGATTTCCTTGTTTAAAACTAAATCATATCCTAATTTAATGCACAAATCCCTTCCCTTGTAAACCCTAGCCATTCTCTATATAAACAACCCCTAACCAAAGCCATCCTCTCCTTCACACACACAATTCACACCCAAGCTCTCTCGAAATCTCCTAGCTCTCTCTACTCTCTCTACACAACCCAAGACTAAACAAAAAGAGAAAACACTTCACACATACACAAGAAAGAAAACAAAGAACCCAACCACCATAGCCGAATCCAAAACACTTACAACCACCATAGCCGAATCCAAAACACACCAAACTCACCCATAGCCGAATTCTAAAACACGCCAAAACAACCTCCTAGATTACCTTAAAACAGTAACTTAGAAAACTACATAGATAATCTTAAAAATAATCACTTTTAATTGCACTAAGAACCCACACAACTTGGAATAGTTCTTTGAAAACATTGAAACAGGTAGCCCGTGCAGTGAGCAGCAAAACAGGAGCCGAATAGGAGCAGAACGGAGTTCGAACAATAAGCAAAGCAGCGAAGCAGTGAGCTAGGACGTTGAACCAGCGGACCAGAAAAGTTGCGGAGCCTTACCCCCCCTTTCGATCTTCGTGGAACGTGAGTCCGAGAGACGGCTTAAAAGGTTAGACCTGAGGGTATCTTTCACACTTGTTTTCCTTTTCCGCATTATTTATTAAGTATTTCTTGTATGATTGTAATGTTGAAATGTGTGTTGTGATTTTTGAGTATATAAATATGCATGAATTATGAGATGTAATATGTTGTGGGCATTAGATGAATGAGAGATGTGTCAACTCTCGCGGTATATCGGATGGAAACCCGGACATAAATTTCATAGCCGATTCCGAATGGACGGTAATATGATCTGTACTCGGGCCACAACTCCACGTACCGCTTGAGTAAACGGCACCATCTCTCTTTCGTTGTGTTGCTTTTTGTTTATTTAGTTTTCTCTTGAATTCAATATATTGTTTATTTTTGTATGATTCAACCAAGCGCATGGGCTTAGTGAGTTAGTCCAAAGGTCCTCCATTTGTGAGACAAAGAGCCGAAAAGGCCACCTTCGTGACACTACTTCGCCGCGCCGGTTGATGTATGTTCGGTTGGACGCAAGATACGTTCAATCGAGCATACTTAGTTTGATATATTATCTTTATTTTCGTATGTATAAGTCAATCGAGCGCATGGGCTTAGTAAGTGTGATGTGAGATCCCCTATGGGGAGGGGCTAAACTAAAGCCCCCTTTTCCACGATGCTTTGCCGCGCCGGTTGACGTGTGTTCAGATTGGATGTGAGATGTGTTCAATCGGGCATACTTGGTTGATATGATTGGTTTTAGTCTTGTACGTGTGACGTGATGCGCATGGGCTTAGCATGTTGGTCTAAAGGTCCTCTCTTTGAGAGATCAAGAGCCCCAAAAGGTCACCTTTACGGCAGTGCTTCGCCGCGCCCCTTTATTTTCTGTTTATTGCATCATATTTCATGCATCAGGTCCGTGTCCGTTCGAACGCGTTCACGAACGCAACTCGAACGCTTATAAATTTTGCCTTATCATGCATCAGGTCTCATTTCCGTTCGAACGCGTTTACGAACGCTACTCGAACGTGAGCATTCTGTTTCATTTCCGTTCGAACGCGTTTACGAACGCTACTCGAACGTGAGCATTCTGTTTCATTTCCGTTCGAACGCGTTTACGAACGCTACTCGAACGTGAGCATTCTGTTTCATTTCCGTTCGAACGCGTTTACGAACGCTACAACGAACACGCGAATACACTGAACTGAGTCTTTTTCATTAGATTTCATGCATAGTTTTCCTAGTAGCTATCTCCACATGTATAAATGCAAATATGTTGATGTATTACAATTCATATGCTTGTGTCATGATAACATTTGAGTATTATTTCTTGCGGTACATCGGATGGAAACCCAGACGTAAATTCCGTAGCCGATTCCGAATGGACGGTAGTGCGGTCTGTACTTGGGCTATAATTCCACGTACCACTTGAAAAGTGCCCATATGTGTGCTTGTATGGTTAATATGTGCGCTTGTGTTTTTTTCCTGAATGTGATATGCAAGTAAAGTTGTATGTTAGTTGCTATCTTGATATATGTTTAGCATGCAAATTTAAATGTAAGATATATGTGAAATGCGTACATGAGTTTTATTTTACACATGAGAATTTAGAAGCATGATACTATTGGAAATAAATGTTATTTAAGCTTAGTTAAATTATTACATGAATCCTTTCATTACAAGTGACATAAGTAAGGGACCATTCCGAACCCAACGGTTTGAGGTCTTCCCTTGCGAGGGGTGAGTGCGGCCTTAAACCTTTGTCCCGGTTCACACCGGGTGGCGACTCCATGTTATGTAATCCTTCCCAACTAGGCCGCGAGCCTAGGAACGGCGTCGCTCAGTTTCTGTGTTCCTACAGTCTGGCGACTCCACTGGGGATGTAAAGTTGGCCCCGAAATATTGTCTTGTAATGTTTGGATTCATGTTTTAATTGACCATGTCTATAGTGGATAAAGTGGGGTTTTAATCAAGGGCACTTTGAGGCTAGGTAATGGTTTGGTGTCCTCCTTCACTTACTACCTTTCTAGAAGGAAAAGCTGTGAGGGCACCTATATGGCCATCTACTTGTAGCCTTTGTGATGGACTAATTTGGAGGACTCGTTGTTTATTCCTGACAACAAGCGATAAGAGCCTAAGAGGCTTGGGTATTTAAGTGAGCCTCGCTCCACCTTCCCTCTGGGGGATCTACAACGGGAAATCCATTTGACAGTCCGTCACATACCATAGCTCATTGGCACGTACCTTAGTGTATAAAAAGGGTGCGCTCACTTGGTTGCTCGAACCCTTGAGTGGGGAGACCTAGTTGTGGGCCATCCTTCGCCGGTGAGAGCCTTTGTCTATACTCTTGCTAACCCACCCATAGACCGTTTGTATGGTTAAAGTAACAATTATTTCCTTGAGTATGTGCTTGTGGACCATCCTCATTTGGATGCAGTTGGACTATCGTCAGAAATACGGGCTTGCTGGGCCATTTAAACTGGGGCAAGTTCGTACCGTATGACTATTAGGCCCAAAGCTTCTGAAATGTTGATGGGCCATTATGTAAAAATTGTTATGTTATTTTGCATTATCTCTCTTTTATGCTTGTGTTTGGGAACATCATCGTTTGGATTCATTTGGACTATTTGTCATAAGATATGGGCTTGTTGGGCCATTTAAACTGGGACAAGAATGTATTTTATGACATTGGGCCGAAGGCTTCTAAGTGTTGATGAGCCACCTTGTGCTTGTGTTCGGAATGTTACCATTTGGATTTAGTTGGGCTCCTTGCCATGAGACGTGAACTTGTTGGGCCATTTAAACTGGGATGAGTTCACTCCTATGACAGTTGTCCCAAAAGCTTCTAAAATGATGATAGGCCGATTTGTTTGAGAATTTTGTTTGACTTAATATATGTTATATACTTCTTATGCACATCATGCATGCATACATCATGTTAACCCTTGTGTTCTGAAAGCCATCATAGATTCCCGTTGGGTTAGAAAAAAAGGAACTCTCACCAAAATACCGAGAACAGACATGAGTGAATCAGATACTGAGGTATCCCGGATAGATCAGTTGGAAAGTGGCTTGGCCAAGATTACTGAACAGTTGCAAGCCTTACTGCTGCCATGACAAATATGGTTGTGCCCCGTGCTGGGGAAGATTCTGAGAATGTAAGGCGCGAGAAGCCTCCGAATGGGTTGGGGGATGATATCCCTGCTTTTGATGATGATAATGCAGAGTATGCAACAGACAGAGTGATTGGGTCTCAGGCCGAGATACAGAAGCTCAGGGATCAGGTTGAATCCGTTACCCGCAAGATGAGGGGTAAGAATGAAGATTTGCTAGACTATGAGACAATGAAGTTTGAGGAGCAGTTGCAAGCGCAGTTTAAGATGCCGGATTTGGCTAAGTTCAATGGGAATGGAGATCCGAGGGTGCATCTCCGTCAGTATGTGTCTGTTATGAGTTCAGTTGGCCTGTCTCAGCGCCAAGTCCAAAAGATGTTTGGGATGTCACTCGAGGGGGCACCTGTGGTATGGTACCACAGTTTGGACAAGAAAGTGAAGGAAGATTGGAGGGAGTTAGCTGATGCTTTCCTGAAGCAATATGTCACTGACTTGGAGATCGATCTGTCACTCCGTGATCTGGAGAGAATGTTAAGCAGAAAGCGGAGGAGGAGAGTTTTAAGGAGTATGTAGACCGGTGGAGGGGTCAGTTATTGAAAATGCAGACCAGGCCTTCGGAGAAGGATCAGATCAAGATGATTATCAAGGGCACCAAGCCCTCCATTTACGGCAAGTTGAGGAGGATGACCTCCATGATTGCAGACTTTCGACAGTTGAGGGAAACTGTCATGGATATTGAGGAAGAAGAAGGCCGAGAATAGAAAATTCTATGGTCTAAACAGGAGGAGCCCATTGGGGGAACATCGGGAACAAAGCCCGTTTCTGCTGAAGTTGCTGCTATCCGGAACAGGCATTTTCCAACTTGGGAAGGCCCCTGTCTAAGGTGTTTGAAAAGTTGAAGATGCAAGGACTCCTGAAACCCTTGGAACCTAAACCACTTCCAAGCCCTGTACCCCACTACCTTGACTTAAACTTATTTTGTTACTTCCACCAACAAAAGGGTCACGAAACTGACAATTGCCCCCGCCTTAGGCATGAGATCCAAGACCTCATTGACACCCACAAAATACCTGACCCAGAAAGAGAACAACCGAATGCACACAGAAATCCCCTACCAAACTACATGATCAACTCTGGCCTACCCGAAACCCTTGTCCTCCAGGCTCTCAACCACTCAGCTTCATTCATTGGGATAAGGGATGACAATGATGGAGAACCATAGGCCGAGGAAGGAGGCACTGCTGTTTCTCCAAGTTTATCTTTTTTTTAATAAAGACATTGATTTTGTTTGCTTGTTCGGACCTTTTTCTCAACAATAATAAAGAAGTTCATTTCGCTTACTTGCCTGAATCTCCATTTCTCAACTTGCAACATTAGTGCATATGACAAAAGCATTCAATCTTGGTATTAAGATACTCAGAACGTAGGGAATCCTCAAAAGAAGCAAGCAGAAAAGATAAGTTAGCCATTCAGGAATTGGGAAATGGAGACAGTGGGACTGTTAGACTTGGAAAGAAACGGGTTCCTAGAACAAATCAGTGAAGACAGGTGGAAATGGTACTTTCCCCAAGAGAAGAATGGTCATCAATGGAATTGACAGAAGACCTAACCCAACGGGATAGGAAACTCATTCACGCATGCATGCATACACGTAACCTATTTTGCATTCCTTTTTGTTTGTGTTTGTTTTGTGTTCACAGGTTTTGAGGAGAGAAAGCGGCAAATGAAAGCCAGTCCGAAGCATCGATATTAGCATCAGTATCAGCATGGGGGCGAGACCCATATCAGTATCAGTCTGGGGGCGAGGCCCATATCAGTATCAGTCTGGGGGCGAGGCCCATATCAGTATCAGTCTGGGGGCGAGGCCCATATCAGCTCAAGAGGAAGAAAGCCTCATATCGACACAAAAAGCCTCATGGAGGAAGAAAGCCTCATATCAGTATAGTTTGAGAACAAAGCTCAAGGGGAAGAAAGCCTCATGTCAGTACAGTCCGGGAATATAAGCTCGGGAGGAATAAAGCCTCATATCAGCACAGTTCGGGAACAAAGCCCAGAGGAAGAAAGCCTCATATCAGTATAGTTTGAGAACAAAGCTCAAGGGGAAGAAAGCCTCATGTCAGTACAACCAGGAATGAATCCTAGGGCCGAGGCCCACGTCGTCAGAATAATGGAATGAATCCAGGAATGAATCCTAGGGCCGAGGCCCACGTCGTCAGAATTATGGAATGAATCCAGGAATGAATCCTAGGGCCGAGGCCCACGTCGTCAGAATAATGGAATGAATCCAGGAATGAATCCTAGGGCCGAGGCCCACGTCGTCAGAATTATGGAATGAATCCAGGAATGAATCCTAGGGCCGAGGCCCACGTCGTCAGAATTATGGAATGAATCCAGGAATGAATCCTAGGGCCGAGGCCCACGTCGTCAGAATTATGGAATGAATCCAGGAATGAATCCTAGGGCCGAGGCCCACGTCGTCAGAATTGTGGAATGAATCCAGGAATGAATCCTAGGGCCGAGGCCCACGTCGTCAGAATTATGGAATGAATCTAGGAATGAATCCTAGGGCCAAGGCCCACATCATCAGAGTTTGGAACGAATCCGGGAATGAATCTCAGATTTGGAAGGAATCCAGAGAATGAATCTCAGAATTTGGAAAGAATCCAGAGAATGAATCTCAGAATTTGGAAGGAATCCAGAGAATGAATCTCAGAATTTGGAAGGAACCCAGAGAATGAATCTCAGAATACGGAAGGAATCCATAAGAATAATCTCAGAGTTCGGAACGAATCCTGAAGAATGAATAAGAAATCTGGGAATGAATCCAAGGGTCGAGGCCCCCATCAACTCAAACATGGTAAGTCAAGTGGCAGCTGGCGAGCCAGGTAAGTAAAATACATTGCATAACTTTGATAGGATTGTTCAAAGTCACACACTGCACAAGTCCCATCAAAGTGGGGGCGACTGTAGGCATTGCATTTTCGCATGTGAAACCCGATGAGGAGTCTTATTTGGAGACAACTACCTTTTGAGTCACGGATGCCGCGGGAAACGGATATCGGAAGGGGAAATTCAGAATAAGCAAGCTCACTGTCTTCGTGGTGCTGCGTTCGTTACTTCGTTCGAACGGGAAAAACAGATGCGGGCGTTCATGTAGCGTTCGAGGGAGCGTTCGAACGGTGTCGGTAATTCTGGTTTTGCTGCTAGCCTCACACCCAGCCCATTTAGCTCCCCAAAGCCCATAAAACACATCCCAAATTAAATAATTAAATATTAAATTAAATATTAAACATTAAATAAAACATTTAAATCATTTACCAATTAAAATAAACAATTACCAACTTAAACTAAAATCATGCCTAAATTAAACAAATTACATACCAAATTAAAATCAATCTTAACCAATTAAAGCCAATCATATATTTGACTTCCTAATCTAATAAGATACTTACCAATATAAAATATTTGTATTCCTAAACCAACACAAATTAAATATTACAACTTCCTAAAGTAAAATATTTTGTCCCCCCCCCCAATCCTTTGATTTCCTTGTTTAAAACTAAATCATATCCTAATTTAATGCACAAATCCCTTCCCTTGTAAACCCTAGCCATTCTCTATATAAACAACCCCTAACCAAAGCCATCCTCTCATTCACACAACACAATTCACACCCAAGCTCTCTCGAAATCTCTCTAGACTCTCTCTACACACCCAAGACTAAACAAAAAAGAGAAAACACTTCACACATACACAAGAAAGAAAACAAAGAACCCAACCACCATAGCCGAATCCAAAACACTTACAACCACCATAGCCGAATCCAAAAACACACCAAACTCACCCATAGCCGAATTCTAAAACACGCCAAAACAAACTCCTAGATTACCTTAAAACAGTAACTTAGAAAACTACATAGATAATCTTAAAAATAATCACTTTTAATTGCACTAAGAACCCACACAACTTGGAATAGTTCTTTGAAAACATTGAAACAGGTAGCCCGTGCAGTGAGCAGCAAAACAGGAGCCGAATAGGAGCAGAACGGAGTTCGAACAATAAGCAAAGCAGCGAAGCAGTGAGCTAGGACGTTGAACCAGCGGACCAGAAAAGTTGCGGAGCCTTACCCCCCTTTCGATCTTCGTGGAACGTGAGTCCGAGAGACGGCTTAAAAGGTTAGACCTGAGGGTATCTTTCACACTTGTTTTCCTTTTCCGCATTATTTATTAAGTATTTCTTGTATGATTGTAATGTTGAAATGTGTGTTGTGATTTTTGAGTATATAAATATGCATGAATTATGAGATGTAATATGTTGTGGGCATTAGATGAATGAGAGATGTGTCAACTCTCGCGGTATATCGGATGGAAACCCGGACATAAATTTCATAGCCGATTCCGAATGGACGGTAATATGATCTGTACTCGGGCCACAACTCCACGTACCGCTTGAGTAAACGGCACCATCTCTCTTTCGTTGTGTTGCTTTTTGTTTATTTAGTTTTCTCTTGAATTCAATATATTGTTTATTTTTGTATGATTCAACCAAGCGCATGGGCTTAGTGAGTTAGTCCAAAGGTCCTCCATTTGTGAGACAAAGAGCCGAAAAGGCCACCTTCGTGACACTACTTCGCCGCGCCGGTTGATGTATGTTCGGTTGGACGCAAGATACGTTCAATCGAGCATACTTAGTTTGATATTATTATCTTTATTTTCGTATGTATAAGTCAATCGAGCGCATGGGCTTAGTAAGTGTGATGTGAGATCCCCTATGGGGAGGGGCTAAAAGCCCCCTTTTCCACGATGCTTTGCCGCGCCGGTTGACGTGTGTTCAGATTGGATGTGAGATGTGTTCAATCGGGCATACTTGGTTGATATGATTGGTTTTAGTCTTGTACGTGTGACGTGATGCGCATGGGCTTAGCATGTTGGTCTAAAGGTCCTCTCTTTGAGAGATCAAGAGCCCCAAAAGGTCACCTTTACGGCAGTGCTTCGCCGCGCCCCTTTATTTTCTGTTTATTGCATCATATTATGCATCAGGTCCGTGTCCGTTCGAACGCGTTCACGAACGCAACTCGAACGCTTATAAATTTTGCCTTATCATGCATCAGGTCTCATTCCGTTCGAACGCGTTTACGAACGCTACTCGAACGTGAGCATTCTGTTTCATTTCCGTTCGAATGCGTTTACGAACGCTACTCGAACGTGAGCATTCTGTTTCATTTCCGTTCGAACGCGTTTACGAACGCTACTCGAACGTGAGCATTCTGTTTCATTTCCGTTCGAACGCGTTTACGAACGCTACACGAACGCGAATACACTGAACTGAGTCTTTTTCATTAGATTTCATGCATAGTTTTCCTAGTAGCTATCTCCACATGTATAAATGCAAATATGTTGATGTATTATAATTCATATGCTTGTGTCATGATAACATTTGAGTATTATTCTTGCGGTACATCGGATGGAAACCCAGACGTAAATTCCGTAGCCGATTCCGAATGGACGGTAGTGCGGTCTGTACTTGGGCTACAATTCCACGTACCACTTGAAAAGTGCCCATATGTGTGCTTGTATGGTAATATGTGCGCTTGTGTTTTTTCCTGAATGTGATATGCAAGTAAAGTTGTATGTTAGTTGCTATCTTGATATATGTTTAGCATGCAAATTTAAATGTAAGATATATGTGAAATGCGTACATGAGTTTTATTTTACACATGAGAATTTAGAAGCATGATACTATTGGAAATAAATGTTATTTAAGCTTAGTTAAATTATTACATGAATCCTTTCATTACAAGTGACATAAGTAAGGGACCATTCCGAACCCAACGGTTTGAGGTCTTCCCTTGCGAGGGGTGAGTGCGGCCTTAAACCTTTGTCCCGGTTCACACCGGGTGGCGACTCCATGTTATGTAATCCTTCCCAACTAGGCCGCGAGCCTAGGAACGGCGTCGCCCAGGTCCTGTGTCCTACAGGTGGGTTCCTTATAAACCTCATACTGTGTTGAAACTATTCTCTATCTTCGGAGTTTCTATTTGTCTTTAACCATGAAGACCTTATCCGGCTGATCGTTTACCAACTAACTAGTGGACACATAAGATTCTCTATCTTCCTTAATATTTGATTTATACATCGAACCTTATATCATACTTGATAAACTACTTCTTCGGAATTCATAGCTTCAATGAATATCCTTTAAGTTCCTTCAAAAAAATACTGCTTCGTTTCAGTTTCATAAGATTTTTGATGAGCGTTCTTAACTACCTCATTTGGACCTTTATCAATGCCCGATATCCCTTTTCTCCAAGAGATCTCATTCTCTAGTTCTTTAACTCAATAATCATTTGACTTGATCAGGTTCTTAATAGCTGGTACATTTAATTCTCACAAAAATACTGATGTCTCTACGGTTAGGCTTCCATACTCCCTTTTGGATTTGGTCCTATTCATTATGCTCCACTTGTGCAACTTGATCTTAATATTCTTTCTCATCACTTAGCTACTTAACTCTCTATATTCTCTTACCGAGTTCAAATTATTTATAAATTTCTCTACCGGTTCAAATGTTTCTGCTTATTCAAGGGGTTTAGGTTTTCCGGATTCTTTGGTAGTGTCTACCTATGACTTTTATGCTTAAAGTGTCATTTCTGAATAGTTTCATATTGGTTCTCCTTAATTAACTAAAGATCGGGTTTACTTGAATGCATCTTGGCGCTTAAACTGCATTCCCTGCCATTAACATTTACGCTGACGTTTTGGCCTGCTAAAATTCACTTCCTTTTTGTACTTGCTCTATTTATTACTGTAGATCTGGTTGTTGTTCCTTTAGTTTTACTCGTGTTCTATTCCTGTTTGCATGCTAAAATACCTCCTCTTTATTGTTTTCCACATTGTAATAATCTTATTTTCTCTGTTCTATTCTATACCCCTGCCAAATCACTCATTCTTGTGGCTAAGGCTATCCCCAAATTCGTGGAGATTCGGTCAACTTAGACTAAGGTTGGGCACAACATAAAGATT
Source organism: Zanthoxylum bungeanum (assembly GCA_019454045.1). Taxonomy (NCBI): domain Eukaryota; kingdom Viridiplantae; phylum Streptophyta; class Magnoliopsida; order Sapindales; family Rutaceae; genus Zanthoxylum; species Zanthoxylum bungeanum. The sequence goes on from SKCR01037485.1 coordinate 51,245, forward strand.
ACATGAACTAAAACGTAATGGGTCTTTGGTTTATCTCAAATAATAAAAATCCTTAATGCTTACTTAATATCCTATCTTATTATTTTTGTACTAAGTCGGTTTCACTTCCACCCTTTTTACTTGTTGGCCTTTTTGTCTTCTCTTCTGTTCTGTGCCTGAAACTTCTAGAGTTTATATCTCTGTCTCTTTATCTGAAAGATGTCATCTGACACATATCTTCAGTCATGTTTAGTGTTATTCCTTTACATCCTCATTACTGCTTAACCGGTACTTTCTCTATTCACCATTTCATCTAGTTAACTTTCCTTTTGAATCTCTTACTCAGAACTATTTCTTCTAACTACGCATTCTCTTGATTCTACGAATGTCTTGAGACGAACTTCGAAGTTTATTTTCGTTGTTATTGTCCATCGAGGTTTAGGAGGGCGGGAGCTTATCTTGAGGCTTTTCTGTTTATGGTGATCTGGTAGCACACATTCGTTATCTACGAGTCTAGGATTCTCGTGCATATATGTCTGGTGTCTTTTCCTACACCTAGGGGCACTACTACTAAAATTATCTGGTTTACCTTTACCCACTTTACTCCTGATCATCCTCTACAATCAATCTTTCTACCTCTTCTGTGAAATCCTTCTAGAGCTATGCTCTCTAACAACTTCTTCGTACTGCCTCCACACTCATTCTTATTCAGTCTCTATTGTTTAATCCTCTGAATTCGTTATTTTCCTCCTCTGAGTGTTGATGTACTCTGTTTTCTATTCTTCATTGTCTTAGTTCCTCAAACCCCTTACTCATATGAGTTTCTGAAAATTCCATCTATTTTTATTTCTTAGGACATCTCCTACAAAATCTTTGGTTCATGTGCTACTCTATATCTAGTCCTTCTACTCAATACCATGCAATTCTTTATAAGTTGTTTGCTATATTCCTAAAAATTATTCTCTCTGGCCTCTTTGTACTTCTAAGTCTTTAATTCTTTAAGGGTTCCTTAACTGAATGGTGGTTTCCGAACTTAGCTCAACTTATGGTAGTTTCGAATCATCTCATCTCATACTTCTTATCTATGTTTCATTGGACTCATGGACTTGGCTATCGATTCATCTCGTAATTTGTCAAATTCGTCAATTGCTTTCCTTTACTGGGCTCACAGTTAAGGGGTGAGCATATGCATTTCTTAAGGGTCTGTAGATAAGCGCTCTGTTTACACTTAAGCTCGGTCATAATCTATTTAGGTGACTATATGCTTACTAGAATTGGGGTTTCTAGAAGAAAATGATCACCATTCATTCTATCTGAACCTAGCCGACTTTTCCTTATCTCGGGGTCCCGCAACTACTATCAATTTTCTATGCTACTATTTTCTCACTTGTTAACTATATGCCTGAATATACAGATTTTCCTTGTTACCTTTTGCGCCCTTCTTTATAGCTTCCATATCTTGACTTTTGGTTCTCAGTTGTACTACCAATGCTAGTGGTGATTGATACTTCTGGTAACTTCCTAGATCTCCAATCTCCGTTCTTGCTATAAGTTTTCGACTTTGGCACTCTAATCTACTGTCCATACTGATACTCTTCTTGTTTTTAAATGGCCCTAACCCCTCAGGTCTATTCTTTTATACTTCTACCGGTTTCTACTAGCGTTAGGCTGATCTGTAGGACCTACTATGTTTGATCTATTCTGAGGACTCCCACTAATACTACAAGCTTCGTGCTGACCTGTCTAAATCTTTAGACTATATTGAGTTCTTTCATTTACTTCTTCAAAATTTCCTCTTTTCTTTTCTGAATGATCTATCTTTCAAAATCTTTCTTTTCTTAAATAAACTATCATCGGGCTTGTTACGGTTTCTTATATCTATGCTAATAAGAGCTAGTGCAGCAGCTAATGCCTTGATAGATTTCAGTATCCTTGTTCTGGTCCTTTTTGTCCTGGTGGAGTCTGTTTCTCATGTAAGGTAGGTATGAGCTAGATTCTATCAAGACAGCTTCATTAGTTAACATCGCGGAGGGGTGATGACTTGGGTAGTTCGAGGCCTTATCTAATGGATTCCTCGATTTGGGCAACTAATCATTTTCCTGGCGTCATTCTTTTCATTTGCCTGCGGACCTAGGTTTTGGGGAATCTGGAATGTCTGCGTCCTTATGGCATCTTACATCTATCAGAAGCCTTCACGAATAATCATGATTCCTTGCTTCTTCTGCCTTATGGTTGTTATTAGTTATTTGGGGAAACTCGCTATCTATATAAGATGCTTAAGGACTATTGAACATGCTTGGAAGAATTTTTCTGAGGAAAAAAAGAATCTTGTTAGGAGGGAAGAAACTTTACTCAAGTCTACTCGGCATTTTACTCTCGTTCAGGTTTGTCATTTTCTTCTTTATTACTAGTTCTGGTATTATCTTTTACTATCTAACTCTGTGTCTTTGGTTCTAACTACTAAAGGTTCTGACATTTTCTTATCTATCTACTTTCGTACCTCTATCTCTATTTGCTTCTGATTGCTTAGATATCTACATTCTATCTTTTACTTCTCTTTCTAACTTTTTCTTTCTTTCTTTTTTGTTTTTTTTTCCTGGGTAGGTACTCTTCAAATTTTACTAGCTCTTTCTGTCTCTCTATCTTTCTTTATATTTGGCTATCTAAACATTTATACTTCATCACTTGGTTTCTCTTTGATTTCCTATCCTATTTCCCTTGGATAACTTTTCTTAGATCATTATTGTTTAATTTCATAGCTCGCTCTAGACTTCTGGTAATAAGTCAGGATAACTGCGGGAGAATTCTTATCTTGGATCTAGAGTGATGTTGTTCTCGTAAGGAATACTATTCGATTAGTCTAGGAAGGCTTACTATTCTATCTATAGAATTTTGAGGGCGTACTCGAGAATCAGATACTGGAGAGGTAGTGCCTTGTATACGAGTATCCCGGACATACTGCGTATACCATACCCCAACACTCTACCCACTGCAGTCACTGACTCCCTAGACCATGCTCTGATACTATCTTTGTAACATCCCCAAAACATCTCACACAAGCAATAATCTCAATAAACATTATATAACATCATCTTATCATTTTCAAATACTCTAAATCTATTTGTTCACATTTTTTCATTTATCCTTTATAATTTCCACCAATTGAACACTTATCCCTAAAATCAACTTTTCTTCATGACCATTACCAATACATAACCCCTAACATGCCACTAATGTCAACATATGCTCAATTTATCAAAATCTCACCATATCCAATTTGGGTCAAGTTGATCTTATTGGGGTTTTGGGCGATGGGCGCGGCGGAAGCGCGGTTCGGGCGAAATCGTATTTTAAAACTTTTTCAAAATATCGAATAAATTATTCAACATCTAATATGAATAATTTATTTATATTTCACCTAAACCTATTTATTCGATATCAAATAACGACATAAATATATATATGAAACGTCGCGAAACTTTTACGAAAAACATTTTTCCGTAAAATGACGAAAAATGCGTTTTTGACTGAACCGACCACCCAACAGTTATGGGGACTGCCCAAGTCAGCCCCAATAGTGTTAGGGCAGTTCATGGGCTGCCCGAACAGTGAGGAACTCACTGTTTGGATAGCCGTCACCCGGTTGGCTCAAAATGGCCGAAAACACCGTTTTTGGCCATTTTCACTTATTTCAACTCCAAAACACTTTCCGGAAATTGTTCCAACTCCCAAAACACATCCATTACATTCATATGATATCAAATTCATCACAAAATTTCCAGTTTTACCAGAAATGATTCAGAAACCGAAATTACCATTTTTCATTCTTTAAATCTAAATTTTCAACATTAATCAAATTAATCTTAATACCAAATCAAGTCACCACATATGAATCACCCAAGAACAATTCTAGGCATTACAAGAGTGGTCATAACACTCTAGAATGGCAACATGTCATCAAATGAACAAATTGGCCTAATATTATAATAATATCAACCAAAGTACTTCACACATGTATCAACTCCTCCCAATTCATCCACCACAACCAAAAGCCCCAAATTTTATAAAAAAGAAGAAACCCTAGATCTCAATAGATCTCAAAGAAACATGAAACAAAATTTCTAAGCTTAGGGAGTAGAGAAATTACCTTTAATCATTTATTTTCCTAAGCCTTTTCTTTGATTTTCTTCTTTGTTATCACTTTATTCAACAAGAAAGTTTGAAACCCATTTCATGTTGAGTCTCTCGGCCATGGTGTATTCAAGAAGAAAATGAAAACAATTTTTAAAATAAAAAGGGAGTGACCGACTCCATGAGGGTATAATGGTCATTTGGTCTTTTTTAATTTCATTAAATCAAATAATTAATATTAAGCTTTTGGTGGCCAATCAAATTTACACACCTTTACCTTAATAAATTCATGTCATATGTTCCAATAATAATTGGACAAATTACATAACATTTATGGAAAAAGTTTATTAATTAATCATTTAAATATTTAATAATTAAATATTCAAATAATCAATTAATATAATAATTATTATATTTTTATTTTTATTTACAATAAATAACAAATACATATATTTAAGGCATGTGTCAAAATCTCATTTGACGAATAATTAATGTGTATCTAATCGTATTATGTATCAAATACAAATACACAATAATTACGATTGGCCAAAATCCATTTATGCATGTGTTATCGTTTAACTGATTAAACGATTCAAATTAACTCACTTAATCTGATGAAGTATTATGAATAATCTGTATTATTCATATCGCGTTGCCCAATTGCTCAACGAGCACACTTCATATTGTGGGGCTCTCTAAGTTTAGGTTTATCTGTCACGAAATACAATTTCATGTCCATAATCCACCCACTCATGGATTATGACAACCACGGATAATCTCGCTAAACTATTGTGGACACAGGCGACGCTGCCCGGACTCGCGGCCCCGGTCGGGAGTACGGAGTAGCCCGCAGAGGACTAAACCGGAGAAATAAAATGGAGTCGCCACCCAGTGTGAACTGAGAAATGATTTAAGGCCGCACTCACCCATCGCAAGGGAAGACCTCAAACCGTTAGGTTCGGAATGGTCCCTTACTTATGCCAATTGTAATGAAAATATTTATGCAATAGTATATATGCAACACATGCAAGATAATTTGATCAACACACAAGTTTGCACACCCATAAACACAAATAAGTAGAAATGAAGACAAATGCATAATTCCATAGACATATTAAACAATGAAGCGCAATAACGTAACTAATAACAACTATAAAAACATTAATAATAAAAGCGGATAATTAGATACGTAATGCAAACGAAATAACCAAAGAAGCAAACATGCATGAAATATGATGGAAGGAGGTCTGTTCACTGTATGTGCATTCGTCCAGCGTTCAGAAACGCGTTTGAACTGGATAAGGTCTGATGCATGATAAAACAAAATGCATACGCGTTCGAGTAGCGTTCGAAAACGCGTTCGAACGAAAATGAGACAGAATGTTCATGTTCGTATAGTGTTCGAGAACGCGTTCGAACGGGATAAGACCTGATGCATGATAAAACAAAATAAATGTGCGTTTGAGTAGCGTTCGGAGACGCGTTCGAACGAAAATGAGACAGAATGTTCATGTTCGTATAGCGTTCGAGAATGCGTTCGAACGGGATAAGACCTGATGCATGATAAAACAGAATACATGTGCGTTCGAGTAGCATTCGGAAATGCGTTCGAACAGAAATGAGACAGAAAATATACGTTCGTGTAGCGTTCGGAAACGCGTTCGAATGAGATTACCAAAGTGGTATCTAAAACGACACAAACACATGCGTGAATGCTTCTCAAGCGGTACGTGGAGTTGTATCCCAATTAAAGACCACACTACCGTCCATTCGGATTCGGCTACGAAATTTATGTCTAGGTTTCCATCCGATATACCACGAAAGGCAACACTCAAGCACTAACACAACATGAATGTAAAGTGAAGAATGAAAACATAAAAACCAAAAAGGGTAAATGACAAGATCAACAGAAGAAGGGCGCGGCAAAACTATGGTAAAGGTAGCCTTTAGGCATTTCCCTCAAATAAAGGACCTTTAATCCAATATGATTAGCCCATGCGCACTAGATTATCAATGCATGAATAAACAAATAAATAATATGGGACCTCGTATGCCCGATTGAACACATTTCACATTCAATCGAGTGTACTTCGTTCGGCACGGCAAAATATCGTGGTAAAGGTAGCCTTTAGGCATTTCCCTCGAATAGATGACCTTTAATCCAACCTAGTTAGCCCATGTGCATTAGATTAACAATGCATAAATAAATAACATGTGGAAGGTAAACAACTGAATAATAAAAGAGATGCGACCAAGGCCAACATCCATATGGGACCTCGTACGCCCGACTGAACATATTTCACATTCAATCGAGTGTACTTTGTCTGGTACGGCAAAAGATGTGGTAAAGGTAGCCTTTTGGCTTTTCCCTCAAATGGAGGACCTTTGATCCAACGTGATTAGCTCATGCGCACTAGATTAACAATGCATAAATAAAGAAACAACACATAGAAAATAAATAGCGGACAATAAACACAAAAATACATAAGACATGATAAAGGAACCTGTCCAGAATGCCCGCGTTCGTGTAGTGTTCGGAAATGCGTTCGAATGGGGGCGAGGCAGAATACATGTGTTCGAGTAGCGTTCGGGAACGCGTTCGAACGGGATGACGAAAGTGGCATCTATAATGCAATAAACACATGCGGGAATGTTTCCCCAAGCGGTACGTGGAGTTGTATCCCAAGTACAAACCGCACTACCGTCCATTCGAATTCGGCTACGGAATTTATGTCTGGGTTTTCATCCGATATACCATGAGAGGCAACACTCAAGCGTTAACATAATGCAATCATGAAAATAGACGTGAAGTATGATAATGCATATAACAACGCATAAATGAAGAGACAAACATGCGAAATGATAAAAAGCTAATAATATGAAATAAATGTGCGATAAATAAATAACGGAACGTTAAAGAAAGATGTGACCAAGAGTTTGTTCATCTTTGATATAGGACCTCGCACACCCGGTTCGACATATTTCATGTCCAACCGAGCGTGCCACATCCAAACTACAAAATAAAAAGTAATAAAGGGTGCGCTCAGGTCTTACCTTTTAAGTTGCTCCTCGGAAGTGTGTTACGTCGTCGCCGGAAGGTTAATGCTCCGTAACTTTTCTGGTTCACTGGTTCAATATTTTCCTTCGCTGTTTTGCTGTTTTCACTGCTGTTTCAGTGTTTTTTTGTTCACTGCTTTTGCTGCCATTTTTCGATCACTGTTTCGGGCTTATTTTTTGGTGATAAAGGCTATTATTTTAGGGTTATTTCGGGCTACTGTTTGGGGATTTTTTAGGCTGGTTTTGGGACTTTTTTTAGGGTAGTTTTTGGGTTGGTTTTTTGGATATTTTCGGTGATAGGGCTGTTGTGAGAAGACGTGTGTGTGTGGCCTATGTTGGTGCGTGAGAGGTTGAGAGAGAGAGAGGTGTGGTCGAGAGAGTTGTATGTGTGTGGAGTCAAGGGAGAAGACGAGTGTTTAGGGTTTTTTCTTATTGTATTACCGTGAGAATGAGCCAAGGGGGAAGGGTTTGGGTTATGTCCCTTTTTATAGTAGTGTATCTTAGGGTTTCCTTATTTGTGCATGGTTTAAAAAAGGAACAACTCAATCAATTATGGGTGTGTTTAATTTAGGGAAAGGATATTTGTATTTTTGGTGGGGAATATATTTAATTTGGGAGGCGATTTATTTAATTTAGGAAGGGAATTTGATTTAATTAGGAAGATGATTTATTTATAATTTTAACATGTGCTAAATATGTTTTGAATGTTTTGGATTGGGTTTGGTGGGCCTTGGGCGTGTGGCTTGGTTCTTTGGTGGGCTTGGGCGTGTGGTTTGGTGTTATGGGCTTGGGCGTGTGGCTTGGTGTGGGTTGCGGGGATTTTGGGTCGAGCCTAATAGTTAAAATATAGTTTAATCGAGCGACCCCAAGGCTAAACAAACAAATTAAATATGAGGATGTACTTATTTTTGAATTTTCCCTTCCGACGTTCGTTTCCCGCGACTTCCGCAACTTATCGGGTAGTGCCTCCAAACGAGGCTCATCATCGGGCTTTCATGCAAAAATGCAAGTGTCTACAGTCGCCCCCACTTTGATGGGCTTGTGCAATGTGTGACAATAACAATCCTATCAAAGTCATGCATGCATTTTTACTTACCTGGCTCGCCAGCTGTTACTTGACTTACCTGTTGTTCTGAGATGCTTCAAACTGTGTTGATGTGGTGGTGAGGTGCTTGGACCTCTGGTCCATTTCTGAACCGTTACTTGAGAGGTGGTCCATTCCCGAACCGTGCTCCATTCTCGAAGCGCCATTTCCGGCTTGCTAATCCTTATTCCCGAGGTGTTACTGATGTGATGGTTCATTCCAGAACCGTGCTCCATTCCCGGAGTGCCATTCCGGCTTGCTAATCCTCATTTCTGAGGTGTCGCTAATGTGATGGTTCATTCCCGAACCTTGCTCCATTCCCGGCTTACTAATCCTCATTCCTGAGGTATCGCTGATGTGATGGTTCATTCCCGAACCGTGCTTGAGAGGTGGTCTATTCCCGAACCGTGCTCCATTCCCAGAGCGCCATTCCCGGCTTGCTAATCCTCATTCCCGAGGTGTTGCTGATGTGATGGTTCATTCCCGAACCGTGCTCCATTCCCGGAGCACCATTCCCGGCTTGCTAATCCTCATTCCCGAGGTGTTTCTGATGCGATGGTTCATTCCCGAACCGTTACTGCATGAGAAGGGATAGACCGATCGCCCCCAGACTTGATTTATCTTTCTGTTCTTTGTTGCTTGCACTCAGCCAAAGCAGATCGTTTGATACGATGTTCCATATTGTCGTACCATATTACTCTCTTTTACAAGATGGTCCCAATAGTTATACATATTATTGCCCTCAAAGGATGCCCCATGTCGAAACCAGAGAACCTTCAAAGTACTCGATGTGACTCAAATCTGAGCGTTTTGAATAAATGATCTGAACCAGAATCAAAGTGTGTGTGTGCCAAGGTTCTTTTACAGCTCGATCCTTAGGTAAGCCAACTCGATGATTTTGTTTCAAAGAATTAGACCAATTGGTCAAACCAACCCAGATGTCTTGATCATGCTCTGCAATTACTTCTCCGTACTCAATGTGATATGGTTTTCTTTTTCTTTTTTTTTTAACACACCTACCCTTTAAGGTAGCATTTCTCCTCATGGTGGTCCCAATACTCGCCCATGGGTAGCTTCACGCTTATCGGTTATAGGTGGTTTATTTTTCTGCTTTAGAGACTTTTCTTTTGTATCCAACCATACCACATATTGTAATACAAGTAAGTCAGGATGGACATCTAAGCGAACGGTCATTCATCGATCCGCAATCTCTTCAACTAGTCACATTATCGGCTACTCAGGCTTTCACTGCTAAGATCCTATAATTAAGTGCTCGCGAGTCTAGCCGAGATCAACTACTCAAAATATCGGATAAGAGTACCTCTCGCACTTATCGTTTCTAAGGTTTTGCCCTAAAGCAAACAATTTCATCATCAGACTTATGCCTAACATTAAGGACCTTTTTTTTTCAACTCCACTGGAATTCTTCCTTTCAACTGCCAATAGTGTGGGCCTCGACCCTAGAATTCATTCCCGAAAACTTCTGGTAATGTGGGCCTCGACCATGGGATTCGTTCCCGAAAACTGCTGGTAATGTGGGCCTCGACCTTGGGATTCTTCCCCGAAACTGTTGATAGTGCATTGATGCTCCCGGTTTGCTTGTATTTGCCGCTTTTTCCTTCTTTTCTTCGAAACTTGCGAACATAAAACAACACAAAACAAGAAAATGCAAGTACGTTACATGTATGCATACATGGATGTATTTTCTATTTCGTTGGGGTAGGTCTTCCGCCACTTCTTCCGGTGATCGCTCGATCTCCTCTTCCTCATGCAAAATACTGCTTCAACCTGTCCACGTTGATTGGCTCGGTGAACTCGTTTCCTTCTAAATCTGACAGTCTCACTGTTCCGTTTCCCAACACTTTTTTGACTATGTAGGGTCTTTCCCAGTTGGGTCTGAACTTTCCTCTCGGGTCCATCGTCGATGGCTTTGACTGCTTGAGTACTAGATCACCTTCTCTGATCTTGGTAGGACGTACCTTCTTGTTGAATGCTCGGGCCAATCTCTTCCGATACAACTGCATATGGTGTAAGGACTTCATTCTCTTCTCATCTAGTAATACTAACTGTTCGAATCTCTACAAGGCCCATTCTTGTTCAGGTAACTCTACCTCTGCTAGTACCTGTATTGACTGTATCTCTACTTCCATCGGTAATATTGCTTTTATTCTGTAGACCAAAGAATAAGGTGTGGCTCCCGTTACCGTTCTCACAGAAGTTCTGTACCCCCACAGGGAGTACGATAGTTTGCCCTCCCAATCTCTGTAACTTTCCGCCATCTTGGCTAGTATCTTCTTTATCATTTTATTGGCTGCCTCGACTGCGCCATTTGATTGTGGTCTGTAAGGTGACGACTTGTGATGTCCTATCTCGTACTTCTGTAGCATCGCCTTGGTTTCTCCTTGAAACTGAACTCCGTTGTCCGTTATTACGTTATATGGCATTCCGTATCGGCATATGATGTTCCGGGCTATGAACCTCTCCATCTGCTTTGCTGTAACGTTACGAAACAACTCGGCTTCAACCCATTTCGAAAAGTAGTCTACCGTAACTACTATGAAACGATGTACGTTTGACGCGTGTGGTCAAATTTCTCCGATCATGTCTATTCCCCATGCTGAAAAATGCCACAGCTCCGATAGCCCATGCAACTCCGTGTGCGGCAAATGATTCAAGTTACCGTGCGCTTGACAATCATGATAATGCTTCACCAACTTCTCGCAGTCAGCTTCCATGGTCGACCAGTAGAAGCCTTGTCTCACTATCTTACGAGACAAATTCAATCTGTTCATGTGCGGTCCACATACTCCGGTGTGTACTTCTTCCATCGCTTTCTGAGCCTCTTCCTTTCTCACAAACTTCAGTTGGATGCCATTAGCTTGTCTCTTGTATAGTTCTCCATTCAAACTCACGTATTGGGAAGCCAACTTCTGAATGGCTATCATGTCCTTCCTATCGGCTTCTTCCGAGAATTCACTGCATTCTAGGTATCACTGAATATCGTAGTACCAAGGTTTCCCATCGTCGACTCCTACTTCCAATATCCTTTCTATCTCGTAACTAGGCCTGCTTGCTGTCGTCAACACTAAAGGTCTCATCACCAACTTCTCCGGGTTTTCCCAAGTTGCTGCTAGGGTAGCTAATGCGTCTGCCATTTGGTTCTCTTCTCGCGGCAAGTGCTGGAACTTACAGTCGGGGATAGCTTGTGTCAGCTTCCTGAGGTGAAATAGGTAGGGTCTCAACCGTTCTTCCTTCAACTCTCATTCTCCTTGCATCTGCCGGACTACTAACATCGAGTCCCCATAAACTTCTACACCCTTAGCTCCTAAGGTTATCAGTGCTGTCAATCCGAAGGCGCATGCGTCATACTCGGCCCGTTGTTGGTCACTCCGAACGTCAGCCTCTTGGCCATAGGTAGGGTTTCTCATTCGGGGGTTACTATCACGATTCTTATTCCGGCTCCTTTATAATTCACCACTCCGTCGAAATACATCTTCCATCCTTGAACCATTATTGCCTGGATTTCCTCGTATGGGAATTCAAACTTATATTAGTCTCCTTCTATGGGTTGTAGCGCTAAGAACTCCGTTACGGGCACGGCTCGCCCTTTGATTACTTTAGAAGTGAGATATTTAATATCAAACTCCGTCAGTAATACCAACCATCTACCTAACTTTCCTACAAGCGAAGGTACCGAATGTAGATACTTTAAGGGATTCTCCTTTGCTACCACTTAGATCTTGTAGGATTGGAAGTAATGACGCAACTTTCTGGAAGCCCATACTACCACCAAACAGATCTTCTCTACTTCTTGATAGCGGGCTTCATACGAAAGCATCTTCTTACTGAGGTATTAGACTGCATGTTCCACCCCTGTCTCATCTGCTTGTACCATCATCGCCCACAGCGCTTCGGGTTCTATGGCCAAATACAACACTAAGGGTTTGCCCGGTCTTGGAGGTTTCAAGACAGAAGGTTTCACTAGGTATTCTTTGATCTTGTCAAAGGCTTTTTGGCACTGCTCATTCCACTTCACCGGCTGGTCTTTCCTCAACAGCTTGAAGATGGGCTCGCAAACTAACGTCAGGTTGGCGATGAATCGACTGATGTAATGGATTTTCCCGAGGAAGGCTCTAACCTCTTTCTCCGTCTTCGGCGCGTGCATTTAGGTAATCACTTTGATCTTCTCATGGTCTATTTCTATTCCTCTCATTCCTATCGTATGTCCTAGCAGCTTTCCCGAGTTACCCCGAACACACACTTCTTGGTATTTAGTCGTAGGTTGTATTTGTTGACTATTTGAAGGAACTTCTCTAGTGTTTCTACGTGTCCGCTTCTCATCTCCTACTTCACCATCATGTCATCCACGTATACCTCGATCTTCTTATGCATCAAGTCATGGAATAACGTGGTGGCCATCCATTGATAAGTGGCTTCCGCGTTCTTGAGCCCAAACAGTATCACTTTCTAACAATATGTGCCCCACTCAGTGACAAATGCAGTCTTATGCTTGTCTTCTTCAGCCATAAAGACCTGCTTATATCCTGAGAATAAGTACATGGCAGATAAATCCGTGCTATCAACTAGTACGTCTATATGGGGTAAAGGAAAATCATCATTTGGGCAAACTTTGTTAAGGTCTCTATAATCTACGCACATTCTGACATTCCCATCTTTCTTCGGCACCGGCACAATGTTTGCTAACCACTCGGGGCACTTCACTACTTCTAGAAATCCCACGTCTATCTATTTCTTGACTTCTTCTCTAACCTTTTCGGCCCATTCAGGTCTCATCCTTCGGAGCTTCTGCTTTACCGGCCTTATGTTCGGATAAGTCGGTATCGTGTGTTGGGCGATACTTCTATCTACTTCGGGCATTTCCTCGTAGGACCAAGCGAATACCTTAGCGTATTTGATTAACATTCCCTCTAATTCTTTCCGCTCCCCAGATGTAACCTCACTCGCAATTAGAATTTCCTTGGGGCTTTCAGGCGTACCAAGGTTAAATGCATTTGTTTTGGTTGAGTTAATGTCAAATATGCTCATGTCGTACAAGTTAAGTGGAAGAGACTCAGGCAAATAAGCGAAATGAATATCTTTATTATTAACAAATGCGGGAGTACAATCAAATAAATCAGGGAAATAAACATCTTCGTCATTCGCAGCCTTGTCTTCCTCAGTCTCCTTGCTCTCCTCGAGCGTCAGACTCTAGCTGCATCATCTCCTCTTCCCACTTGTCTTCCTCCTTTGCAACTTCTTCTGCCTGTGGCTCCTTGCCCATCACGTCCTGGAAGATCTCAAATCCTGGTACCATGATCTCGTTGACTTCCATTGGTTCAGGCTCTCCTTGGTACCCCGTAGCTTTCACGAAGTATTCTGTCAGCTTCAACCATTTCTTCCTAGTCTTCGGCTTATCAGTCTTCGGCTTATCCTCTTCAGATTTGTATCCCAATCCTCTCTTAGTGGTCTGCCCCTTGAAGTCTGGCAGTGCCCCTCCAACACTCGAACCTGCGCCCGACTCAAACTTCATCTTCTCCATGATCCTAGCCACCTTAGGATCCACCCACTCCTCAAAGCTTGCAGCCACTTGGAACCTTGTGAAATGATGTATCTCCAAAGCGACCACAACATTGTCTACCTCAGCTCTGATGGTGGTGATCTCTCCCCTGTACGGAAACTTAATGACCTGATGAAAAGTGGAAGGCACGCCCCCAAGCTTGTGAAACTGCGGCCTCCCCAATAGCAAAGCAAAAGTGGACGGGATATCAAGCACCATTAACTCTACCTCATCCTCTATCGGGCCCACTTTGACTACCGCAGCAAAAGTGCCATCTACTCCCCGCTTACTATCATCATACGCCTTGATAGTCATGTTGGAGGGACTCAAATCTGTTGCCTTTATACCCAACCTCGACAGAATCTTCAAAGGGCACACATTGATAGATGAGCCATCATCCACCATCACACAAGATGTCATTTTTCCTTTCACTTCTACTCTTATGAACAATGGCCTATTGTGATATCTTCCCTCCAACAAGAGTTCCTCCTCAGAGAATTTTATCACCTGCAAAGCTTCCTTCTGTACCGACCCTACAAACATTGTGGGGTTGGCATCATCCGATACCAATATCTTACTCAAAGCCTCCACCATGGCGCGCCTGTGCTCCTGAGATGCACACAATAACTCCCAAATGCTCACATATGCCTGCGTCTTCTTCAACTGACGCAACACAGTATCTCCCTCAGCATTACCCGCGTTCTCTGCCACTTCTCTGCCTTCTGCCAACACTTCATTGCCTTTCTCCGCTATATCACTGTAAAAACGCCCACTGCGTGTCATCCCATTCACCTCATCTTCATCACTGCTTGAGAAGTTCTCCCATAAATTCTTCCTTTGCTCTGTTTCATCCTCACTACTGCTATCCCAAATCCCCAGGCAAAAGGCTTGGCGGTCAAGGGTTTGGAGGACAATGCTTTCGGGTAGGCCAGAGCTGATCATGTAGGTGGGTGGTGGAACAGAGTGATAATTGGGTAGGGGGTTTCTCTGTTTGTTGGGTTGTTCTTTTTCTGGGTCGGGTATTTTGTGGTATTCAATGAGGTCCTGGATTTCATGCCTGAGGCGGGTGCAGTTGTCGGTATCATGGCCTTTTTGCTGGTGGTAGTGACAATATAGGTTCATATTGAGGTGTTGTGGTGGAGGGTGTGGAAATGGTTTAGCTTCTAAGGGTTTTAGGAGCCTTTGACTCTTCAACTTCTCGAGCACCTTAGACAAAGGCTTACCAAGGTTAGAAAATTGCCTGTTCCTGATGGCGGCAACTTCAGCAGAAGCGGGTTTGGACCTTGTCGGCCCCCTAATGGTCCTCCTATTCAGGCCATAAAACTTCATGTTCTCAACTTTTTCCTCCTTAATATCCATAACAGTCTCCCTCAACTGTCGAAAATCGCTAATCATAGAGGTCATCCTCCTCAGCTTGCCATAAATAGAGGGCTCAGTACCCTGATGATCATCTTGATCTGGTCCTTCTCTGAGGGCCGAGTCTACATCTTCAAAAGCTGGCTCCTCCAGCGATCTATATAATCCTGAAGCTCTCCTCCGGCTTCTGTTTGGTATTCTCCAAGTCACGAAGCGACAAGTCGATCTCCAAATCCGTGACATACTGATTCAGAAATGCCTCCGCAAATGCCCTCCAATCATCCTTGACCTTCCTCTCAAGGCCATTATACCACACCACAAGCGCTCCCTCTAGCGATATCCCGAACATCTTCTGAACCTGACGCTTTGACAGACCCACCGAACTCATCACAGAAACATATTGTCGGATATGGACCCTCGGATCCCTGTTCCTGTTGAACTTGGCTATGTCAGGCATCTTGAACTGAGAAGGCAATTGCTTCTCGAAGGTCATCGCCTCGTAGTCTAGTAAATCCTCATGTTTACCCCTCATCTTGAGGGTAACTGACTCTACCTGATCCCTGAGTTTCTGAAATTCTGTCTGAGACCCGGCTACCCTTCCCACGGCATACTCAGCCATGTCATCATAAAAAACATGGATCTCATCACTCATCCTGTTCGGAGGCTCTTCACGCCTGACATTCTCAGAGCTTTTTGCCCCTCCCGCACGAGGCACTGCCATATTGGCCACAGCGGTGGCCAAGGCCTGCAACTGCTCGGTAATCTTAGTGAGATTAGTCTCTAGAAGATCCATATGAGAACCCTCGTTATCTGACTCATTCATGTTCGCTAACTGCTTTTTGACGAGTCTTCCTTCTTCTCTAACCCAACGAGTATCTATGGTGGCTTTAAAACTACAAGTTAGCATGGTACATACATGCGTGTGATGCATGAGATATATAAAACACGTGAGGTGATCAAACAGAATATATCATTCCAACCTAATTTCTCCCACACCCGTGGTAAGCCTATTTTTGGTTCTAGTTATGGCTAATTTTATGTGGCGATGCGAGGTACATAAAATCGCTCTCTCCTATGCTACGGGGTGAACCTTGGCTGCTTCTGTCCCCTTCCATCGGTAAAAGACAAAGGCCTCTCATTTACAACATGGACTAAGCTTATTATGGGATCATGCCATTGTCTAGAAATGACGAATTTGGGCTTTCGGCGACCGTGGTCATGGGGATGAACTTAGAAGTGGCCAAAAGTATACAAATATGCCGTAACAAGGCGTATCCTTTCTGGATGAAAGCCAGTGCGGATATCGAACTCATGCTTCTAGCATATTTGGATCATGTTTGGACTTTCTAAACCCATCAAGGTTTTCATACAAGTTGGCCCATTATCATTTCAAAGCATTCAATCATATTATTTCGAGGTGTAAACTTGTCCCAGTTGAAAAAGGCCCAACAGGTTTACACTTTTGCAATAACGTGGCTAAACAACTTCAAATGATAAGGGGCCCAAACACAAAGTGGCCCATCGGCATTTTAGAAGCTTTGGCCCAATCGTCATAAGACACAAACTCATCCCAGTTTAAATGGCCCAACAAGTTCACATCTCATGACAAGAAGTCTGAATGAATCCAAATGATGATGGTCCCAAACACTAGCATAAAAGGTGGCTTCTATTGGTCATGCAACTATGGTTCATATGCGGTTTATAAGAGTATGGATAAAGGCTCCCACCGGCGAATGGTTGCCCACAACTAGGTCTCCCCACTCAAGGGTTCGAGAGACCAAGTGAGCGCACCTTTTTTATACCCTAAGGTACGTGCCAACGAGTGATGATACCATATAACGATCCGCCGCTTCGGGCGAAAACGACTTCATGATGCATGAATAACTGTCAAATGGATTCCTCTATTGAAAAATCCCCAGAGGGAGGGTGGAGCGAACTCTCTTAAATACCCTTATCTCTTAGGCTATTATCGCCTTGGTGACATGAATAAACAATAGATCCTTCAAATTAGTCCATCACTTTAAGTATGCCTTAAGGTAAGCTTTGAGTAAATGATTATCTAGATGTCTTCATAACTTTTCCTTTTGGCTATAAAAAGGTAGTGAGTGAAGGAAGACACCAAATCATTATCTAACTCTGATAATATCACAAGGTTAACTAAAGCAAAAATCACAAACATTACAAGATATTATTTCGGGGCCGATTTTCCATCCCCAGTGGAGTCGCCAGACTTTGGACACAGGCGACGCTGCCCGGGCTCGCGGCCCGGTCGGGAGTACAGAGTAGCCCGCAGGGGACTAAACCGAAGAAATAAAATGGAGTCGCCACCCAGTGTTAACTGGGAAATGATTTAAGGCCGCACTCACCCCTCGCAAGGGAAGACCTCAAACCGTTGGGTTAGGAATGGTCCCTTACTTATGCCAATTGCAATGAAAAGATTTATGCAATAGTATAACCAAGTCTTATGCAACACATACAAGATAATTTAATCAACACACAAGTTTGCACACCCATAAACGGAAATAAGTAGAAAGGAAGACAAATGCATAATTCTATAGACATATTAAACAATGAAGCGCAATAACGTAAATAATAACAACTATAAAAGCATTAATAATAAAAGCGGATAATTAGATATGTAATGCAAACGAAATAACCAAAGAAGCAAACATGCATGAAATTTTATGTAATGAGGTCTGTTCACTGTATGTACGTTCGTCCAACGTTCGGAAACGTGTTCGAACGAGATAAGGTCGGATGCATGATAAAACATAATGCATGCGAGTTCGAGTAGCGTTCGAAAACGCGTTCGAACGGAAATGAGACAGAATGTTCACGTTCGTATAGTGTTCGGGAACGCGTTCGAACGGGATAAGACCTGATGCATGATAAAACAAAATAAATGTGCGTTCGAGTAGCGTTCAGAAATGCGTTCGAACGAAAATGAGACAGAATGTTCATGTTCGTATAGCGTTCGAGAACGCGTTCGAACGGGATAAGACCTGATGCATGATAAAATAGAATACATGTGCGTTCGAGTAGCATTCGGAAATGCGTTCGAACAGAAATGAGACAGAAGGTATACGTTCGTGTAGCGTTCGGAAACGCGTTCGAACGAGATTACCAAAGTGGTATCTAAAATGGCACAAACACATGCGCGAATGCTTCTCAAGCGGTACATGGAGTTGTATCCCAAGTACAGACCGCACTACCGTCTATTCGGATTCGGCTACGAAATTTTTGTCTGGGTTTCCATCCGATATACCACGAAAGGCAACACTCAAGCACTAACACAACATGAATGTAAAGTGAAGAATGAAAACATAACAACCAAAAATGGTAAATGACAAGATCAACAGAAGAAGGGACTAGATTATCAATGCATGAATAAACAAATAAATAATATGGGACCTCGTATGCCCGATTGAACACATTTCACATTCAATCGAGTGTACTTCGTTCGGCACGGTAAAACATCCTGGTAAAGGTAGCCTTTAGGCATTTCCATCGAATAGAGGACTTTTAATCCAACCTAGTTAGCCCATGCACATTAGATTAACAATGCATAAATAAATAACATGCGGAAGGTAAACAACTGAATAATAAAATAGATGCGACCAAGGCCAACATCCATATGGGACCTCGTACGCCCGACTGAACATATTTCACATTCAATCGAGTATACTTCGTCTGGTGCGGCAAAACATGTGGTAAAGGTAGCCTTTTGGCTTTTCCCTCAAATGGAGGACCTTTGATCCAACGTGATTAGCCCATGCGCACTAGATTAACAATTCATAAATAAAGAAATAACCCATAGAAAATAAATAGCGGAACAATAAACACAAAAATGCCTAAGACATGATAAATGAACCTGTCCAGAATGCCCGCGTTGGTGTAGCGTTCGGAAACGCGTTCGAATGTGGGCGAGGTAGAATACATGTGTTCGAGTAGCGTTCAGGAACGCGTTCGAACGGGATGACGAAAGTGGCATCCATAATGCAATAAACACATGCGGGAATGTTTCCCCAAGCGGTACGTGGAGTTGTATCCCAAGTACAGACCGCATTACCGTCCATTCGGATTCGGCTACGGAATTTATGTCTTGGTTTTCATCCGATATACCACGAGAGGCAACACTCAAGCGTTAACATAATGCAATCATGAAAATAGACGTGAAGTATGATAATGCATATAACAACGCGTAAACGAAGAGACAAACATGCGAAATGATAAAAAGCTAATAATATGAAATAAATGTGCGATAAATAAATAACGGAACGTTAAAGAAAGATGTGACCAAGAGTTTGGTCGTCTTTGATATAGGACCTCGCACACCCGGTTCGACATATTTCATGTCCAACCGAGCGTGCCGCATCCAAACTACAAAATAAAAAGTAATAAAGGGTGCGCTCAGGTCTTACCTTTCAAGTTGCTCCTCGGAAGTGCGTTACGTCGTCGCCGGAAGAGTTAATGCTCCGTAACTTTTCTGGTTCACTGGTTCAATATATTCCTTCGTTGTTTTGCTGTTTTCACTGATGTTTCACTGTTTTTTTGTTCACTACTTTTGCTGCCGTTTTCCGATCACGTTTCGGGCTTGTTTTTTTGGTGATAAAGGCTACTGTTTTAGGGTTATTTTGGGCTGCTGTTTGGGGATTTTTTAGGCTGGTTTTGGGACTGTTTTTAGGGCAGTTTTGGGTTGGTTTTTTGGATATTTTCGGTAATAGGGCTGCTGTGAGGAGACGTGTGTGCGTGGCCTATGTTGGTGCTTGAGAGGTTGAGAGAGAGAGGTGTGGTCGAGAGAGTTGTATGTGTGTGGAGCCAATGGAGAAGACGAGTGTTTAGGGTTTTTTCTTGTTGTATTACCGTGAGAATGAGCCAAGGGGGAAAGGTTTGGGTTAAGTCCCTTTTTATAGTAGTGTATCTTAGGGTTTCCTTGTTTGTGCATGGTTTAAAAATGAACAAATCAATCAATTATGGGTGTGTTTAATTTAGGGAAAGGATATTTGTATTTTTGGTGGGGAATATATTTAATTTGGGAGGTGATTTATTTAATTTAGGAAGGGGATTTGATTTAATTATGAAGGAGATATATTTTGATTTTAACATGTGCTAAATATGTTTTGAATGTTTTGGATTGGGTTTGGTGGGCCTTGGGCGTGTGGCTTGGTTATTTGGTGGGCTTGGGCGTGTGGTTTGGTGTTATGGGCTTGGGCGTGTGGCTTGCGAGGATTTTGGGCCAAGCTTAGTAGTTAAAACAGAGATTAATCGAGCAAACCCAAGGCTAAACAAACAAATTAAATCTAAGGATGTACTTATTTTTGAATTTTCCCTTCCGACGTTCGTTTCCCGCGACTTCCGTAACTTATCGGGTAGTGCCTCCAAACGAGGCTCATCATCGGGCTTTCATTCAATAATGCAAGTGTCTACAACTATACAAGCCGAGGTCATTGCATACATATAATCCATCTGTCACAAGCTATCCATATTATACCTGAGATATAGATATGAACATCAAATCCGTTCGGTATAATATAGTCGACTTTCAATTTACGATCTCTAAATAACACTCGGAACTAATTTCCGAAGTTATACCACGGCCTAATTTTTACTAGATCGTAAACACGTAAGGATGTCTATGCCCGATATACAGGAGTGACAGATCCTATTTTGATACGCATTGGATATCATGAGCATCAGTCTACACCCAACGAACAGGCGGAGGTTTGATCTAAATGGATCGGTGACGTGACTGCCATCAAAATGTGGAGGATAACTCATATATCCCACTGTGGTATCTCAAGTCGAATGACCATTATGCTCGCTCAACTCGAGAAGATTCCTATTGACATTGGTGTACCATCTATTAGGAAATCTTCCATGAGTCGTTCAGTGTCTTATCAAATAAACACATACATGTCTATACGAGTCTCCCAAGACTCATGGTTCATTGGGATAAACCATCGGACCAAGTCACGATATACGACATGTACTGGTCTCAGCAGATTTTACTAACCGACCCGTGTTAGTAAATCTTGACAATGAACTTTATTTAAGGATATACATCTTATAGTGTGCTTCCCAATGTCAATTACAAACTACATTGTAACTGCGAAGTATATTGTAAATACTACGGTCTTTGTCTAATATACACGTATCACTAAATCAGATTTAGTTTCGATCTAATCATAATCAAATATCTAATCGTAATTAGATCGAATAAGTGTATAAAATACAAGAGTGCTACCATTAAATTAGTAATATTATGGAAAATAGAATTGCTTGTATTTATGAATCGGACATAAATACGATCCAGATTGGCACTCTGAGCACCAACCCTAACAGATCTTACCTCTTTTCCTTGTGAATTCCCTCATCTTTCAAGGATACCAAGCTCAACTTTGCTTCATCTTCCGTTCTTATTACTTTCTTCTTCATTTATTCTTCCTCTTCTTTCTCTTCTTCTTCTTCTTCCTCCTATTTCTTCTCACGTTTTTCTTCTTTCCTTACTTCATCTCATTTTGTGAATTAGTGAATAATACCCTTCCTTATATACTAGGGCCTACTTGATATTAGGAAGAATGGAGAAAAGTGTAGAAATGTGTAAGAAGTTTGAGATTGTTCCAATTGGGTCCAAAATTACTGTTCATCCGAATTCTGACTTATGATTTTGACCTATTTCTGGTCCGAATTTGGAAAAATGTTTAACGTAGAAGTTGTAGATCTTGATCTCCGATTTCCGGCGATATAAAATTCATAGAAATCGGAGTTCGAATGAGAAAATTACGACCCAAATACCATGGGCTGTCCGGAATAGAACATCGTAGAATTCCGTATCGAAGTTTCGAAGAATTTACTGTTTATCCATAAAGCCGTCCCAAGAATGTGGGTATGCTCGGAGAAAATTTTATATTACGTAATTCTCGTCCCGCCATGTAACCGTACTACAATCAATAGTAGTAGAGGCCACTGGTCGTTACAGAACCGTACGGAACCGATTCCGGTTTCGATTCCAAAACCAAAATCGGAACCTTCCGGTTTCTTCCGGTTCGGTTTCGATTCCGAACCGAAACTGTGACCGGATCTACAGTGATACCATTAAATTACTCTCTTATATGAGATGTTGATATCGCTTGTGGGTTAATTTTTTATTTTTATATAAATTATGATTAATTCTCATTTCATAAGAATTTATATATGCTATAAATGAAAAGATTATATTGTATCCAAATTCTTTTTTATGCAATCAATGCCTAAGATACAAGAGCATTCTCTGATATGGACGGTATTGATGGAGCCAGGTGGAGCTGCTGTGGCTACCAGCTGGCAGCCTGTTGTATTTTAAAAAAAAAATCGAAAAATAAACCAGTAAAATTAAATAAATAATAATAAAATTATCCAGCCCAGACAATTGAATGATGGACTGGGCTCAATCCGGTGGGCCAGAACCAGATTGGGCCCCTATTGTCATTTTAAAACGCCCACAATTAAACACAATTGGGTACAGTTACTGAGTAACAAGCTATCGATACTCGATTATGTCATTTCGTTCTAAATCCAACAAATTTCAAAGCTACTGAATTGAATTTGGCTAATTCCGAAGATGGCGGAGGAATCATCGCGTCCGATAAGGTTGATGAATTTCATATCGGAGGAACAGGTAGTGCAATTTCATATAAATTAAATACGTTTCCATAAACCCTAATTATTAGGGGTTTTTTTTTCCCCATTTGTAACGATGCGGTTGTTGAATTTATTTTGACAGCTGGATGAAGCTAAAAAAACAAGGGGCGAACGAGTTGATGACGGTACTGCTCAGAGAGATAGGCCTCTCTATGAGGTTTGTTCATAGTTAATGCTAATGCGCTTCTCATATTGTTTTTTTTAAACCCAATTGTTGCGTATTTGTAAATTTTATATAGTTTAAGATATTGTTAATTGTTGTGGAGTTTTGAGTTCCGTGTGGTTGCTCATAACATGCGTGGTATTATCATCTCAATGAATTTAAATAGGAGAATGTTATTTAGATGTATAATGTTGGAACATTTTTTCTTATTTTCCTTTGTGTAGATACTGAAGGAGAATAAAGACAAGAAGGATGCCGAATTTAACGAACGCTTCAAGCACAGTAAGTGCTATTGTCTATTAGTTGAATTCTTTTTTCATTTTCTTAATTGTTGAATAAATGTGAGTGAAAATTTCTAATTCGGCATGGGTTCTTACTCAGTGAACTGGTAATCATGTCTAAAATATTTGTTTGGTTAGTTCAGCTAAATCACTGTAAAGTGAATATTGATTTTTTTAACAGTTTGCTGTTGTTGAAATTTAAATTGCTTGATAGATTTTTTTTTTTTTTTAATTTTTTTTTTGTGAAGTTGATAAAATGAAAGATTAATCGCTCATTTTATCGCAGGACCACCCAAAGCTCTGGACGAAGATGAGACTGAGTTTCTTGACAGATGGGAGATGGTGAGAGTCATGAGACTATGTTATAAGATCATTAATCTATGTGTACTACTAGAAGTACAACCTCATTTTTTTTTTATATTGTGGAAGTTTGATGCTGTTCAATGTTTATCCTAGTATCCAATCATAAATGCCCATCATAGTTGTGTTAAGAATTCGGAATATTTGCTGATTTTTATTTTCCCTTTCCCACAAAGTTCCATTATGTTATGGAGATATATAACCGATATCATCATTATTTATTGACTTACTTTCCAAAATCAGTCATGCTATTTCCATTTTTTTCTCTTTACAATTCATATATTTTTCTTGCAGTCTAGGAGGGAATATGAGCGTCAAATGGCTGATGAAGAGGCTCAACAGCTTCGGAGTTTCCAGGTAAATTTCTATCCATTCTTCATTTGTAGAGTCACTGTAAGGTTAAGGTGTACAAGAAAAAAAGCTGCCCTATCCTTTACCTTGTATGAGAATGAAATGGCTGTTACCTTTACTCATAGTTGTTTACGGCATAAGGTAAGGTTTGAGATGAACTCAAATAAACAAAAACAAATTCAAAGTTATCAAAGGTGCACTGTATAGGGTTTTTATTATTTCACTTTTTAGTTTTTTTAATTATAAAAATGATTCAAGGAGCCTTTAATAAATATGCTCTATATATACTTTGTAACTTATTATATATATGTCAATGTTTAAAAATACGTGGCGGCGCCTCGAGGCGGCCGGCCATTGAGGCGCGAGGCGGACCACCTCGAGGCGGCGAGGCGGGCGCCTCAATCCGAAAATCGAAAAAATAATTAAAATTGTAATATCTGAATAATAAAAACATGTTAAATCCAAAATACATTCATTTCTTCATAATTCATAAGATGTTCAAACAATTATTGATAAATAATCCCTAAATAAGCTATCATCTATAGCATATTGAAACACTTCAGACTTAAAATACATATGATATACCACTATACGAATACGACAGGATAGTTAACTGAAGTGTGTATTTTTGGCCAATTAATTGAAGCTTACTGCTTACAACATGATAGTTCACTAAAGTGTGTAATTACAGTATTACACATTTACACCAAATATGATTTTAGTCCAGAACTTGCACGTAAATCTTTATATATTGCCTTCAAAATAAGTTTATATTTTTCCCTAGTTTCTTTAATGGATTTTTTTAGGTCATTAACAAGTTAAAACAAAAAAACAAAAAAAATAAGCTGAACAAATTACCACAAACGCTGCCGTCACCGTCGCCGAGAGAGAGAGAGCGCAGAGGAGGCCGAGAGATAGAGAGAAGTATAAGCCGAGAGAGATAGCAGAGGAGGCCGAGAGAGAATATAAAAACCCTAGAATCAAATTTTTTTTTTTTTTTAATACTGTAAATGAAACGACGACGTTTTGAAATCCCCAAAATGTCATCGTTTCATTTAATAAAATTTAAAATTAAAAAAAAAAGGTTTCAGGTGAGGCGGCCGCCTCACAAAAACCGAAATAGGCGGCCGCCTCAACGCGCCGTCGCCGCGAGGCGGCGAGGCGGCGCCTCGACCGAATTTTTAAACAATGATATATGCTCACCTATATGTACTTATATATGCACCAATTTAGGTTTGGATATATGTGTTAAAACCAATGAATATATGCTTATGTAGGCCGCAAACTGATTATGATCTTCAGCTGTCTATGAATGCTTTTACAAAACCATTTTGAATGATGGCCACATTCAGCTGCATAATGATTTCCTGAAGTTTAATTTGCCTCATCGTTGTCCTTGTCAGTATTCCTGTGGTTTCTTTTTTCCAGGCAGCAGTGGCAGCACAGTCAACTTTTGTACATGAACTGAAGGATGCACCCCCTGTTCCTGTAGTCCAGGTTGATATTCAAAAATTTGTTTTATTTACATTTAGTGAAGAACTCACCTTAACAACAAAGATTGGTAGCTCATGGTGAATTTCCTCTTGAATTTTAAAGAATTTAGCGGAGCCATATTATTGCTGTGATGAATTGATCTATATTGTATAATTAAAGGTTTCATATACTATTAAGTTTTGCGGCTGTCCTATAATATGGATGCCTCTTGCTGGGAAGAAGCCCTAAATCTTCAAGTCAGGAGGATAGATACCCACCATATGAAGTAGCTTGGGTTGTTAGCAATGCTTGGATAATCTGGCAAGAT
Organism: Zanthoxylum bungeanum; assembly: GCA_019454045.1. Taxonomy (NCBI): domain Eukaryota; kingdom Viridiplantae; phylum Streptophyta; class Magnoliopsida; order Sapindales; family Rutaceae; genus Zanthoxylum; species Zanthoxylum bungeanum. The sequence goes on from SKCR01037485.1 coordinate 77,045, forward strand.
CCAATCCAAAATAGCAAGTGACCTTCTCTTTTGCGAAATGAGTGGGGAAACCTGGCTTTACACATCCATTCCATTGATTTATTCAGTGCCTGCGGTGAGGAAAGCTTGCTTGAATGCATCTATCGTCGTGTCTGCTCGCCTGATAGTATGATTCCTAGGGAAAGACGAAACCTGGCTTTACACATCCATTCCATTGATTTATTCAGTGCCTGCGGTGAGGAAAGCTTGCTTGAATGCATCTATCGTCTGTGTCTGCTCGCGTGATAGTATGATTCCTAGGGAAAGACGACAACTCAGTTGCATACACAATCTCTGAATAGTAGTCTAATTCCTACAAGCAAGAGGGAAGTCAAGCAAGCCCAGGAAAACCCTTCAGATACTCTGTGTGATAGTATGGTCTAAGTTTTGCCTTCTTCCTAAATGCATCTTATTTCTGCTTTCAGGAACAGAAGACAGCTGGGAGGAAGAATCCAGCAGCTCGTCCGTCAGGCATGATTATAAAAGTTCAGCCGCAAGCAAAGAAAGCGAAGATAGGTAAGGGAAGTGTTAAAGAGCCTGCGGAAGTGGCGAAAACACCTGATGTTGCAGAAAAATCGCCAAACTTAGTGAGAACATCTAATGGAGACACTAACAAGTCCATTGGTGTTACTAAGACAGGTCTGGTTGCATACAGTGATGAGAGTGATGAGGATGATGATTAGTACTTTTGTTTCTAACATGAGAATAGATACAATTTTTGGATTTGATTTCTCAAATTGCATATAGCTGTAGATTCACATCATATGGTACTTTTAGGAGATATCGGAGGATAGGGCACCTAACGTGATACTGAATTGAGATTGAAAAGCAAAAGAAAAAAAAAACATGGAATAGAAAAATGATTTCTAGCTTTTGGAGATTATTGGGCTTCGGCATTAGCTACCAAATACCCATATGATTGAGGGATCTGGGATATGAATGTACTGGTTTATGGCGTGCCACTGTGCCAGTACAACAAATCATTTGATTTAATTTCCCACAGTTAGATTGTATTGCTCTCTTTAACTGCATTATGATAATTCATAGACTAAGGTGCTGTAGCTTTGGTAGCCTGGAAAATTCTTTTTATCCTTAAAAAAGTTCAAGACTCTACCTACTGGTGTCAATATAGGTCACAACACGATTACACATGGATACGATACAAATTTTTCATATTCAGGTTGATATAAATTGACATGATTAATAACGATTTTTTTGTCATCATAAGTCAGGCTTGTGCGGTATTTGTTAACACTCTCTTCTAGCAAGTCAGTTTTACCAATGTCTATGGGCAATAAATCGAGTTGGAAATGACTGAGTTATGATATATTGCAAGTTAAGAATACGTAGCATACAAGTACATAACACGAGCAAGTCAACGCGAAGACAATTATTCAAGGCAATGAGTATAAATAGGACAAATGTAGGAAAAATGTGTGTGTGTGTGTGTGTTTTTTTTTTTTTTTAGCTCATTACATACATAAACGATTATCCAAGGGTGTTAAAACCTCTAAAACAATGTTCGAGGCCATACCAAAGCTTCCGGGTTATTCCCTAAACTTATGGCTTGAGTGAACAAATATGTTATTTGAATTTTAACACCGCCTGAAATAGAAAAAAAGGAAATTAACTAAACTAGTCAAAAAAACTTTGTCATTTGCCAAAATAAACCTAACGTTTGTGTTTTATCAAAAAATCAACTTCTTCGAAGTAGATTTCGGAGAATCCAACTTCTCAAAAGTCTGCCCCGAAATTCCGAAGTTTTATTTTTTTTATTTAAAACTTTGGAGATTCGAAGAACTAACTTCGGATCTCCGAATTTTTAATTTTTTTATTCATTTGATATAAAAACTTCGAAAAGTATTAAAAATATATAAATAGTCGAGGTCTCCGAAGTGAACATAATATGACAAAAAATCTCTGAGTTATCTGTTAGTTCTTAGGATCTCCGAAGTTGTCTTTAAAGTACTTAGGATTTCCGAACTTGACTTAGGATCTCTGAACTATTCTCTGAACTCTTATCCGAATTTAATAGTTGGTTTCGTTCCTTATTACTTCCTCAACGATGAGGCATTCACTCGATACTAGGATATTTGGAGGATACGACCAATTATTGGGGTACGTGTAGTAGATATTGAAGATATTACCGTATATGGGTAGATCGACCTATTGCGCGAGATGGGAAGAGACAGTCTTTTTGTAGGAAATGATTTCTCTCGCGGCGGAAGCGTGTTAGGCACCAGAATCGACCTTGAAAATTTTTCTGCATTTTCCCCTTCTTAGCCGAATATGACCAGCCCTTTTGGACTTATTTTGCTTTTGTTTTTACTATTTTTCAGCCCCGGAACTGCAGCGCAAAAATGGACTGTTTTGCACACGTTATGCACGCACAACACACACAAAAACAACCCCTGATTTGCGTGAGTAAGGGCAACAATTCTGGTCCAATTTTTTCACCAAAACAGCTCCACAACACCCTTGAATCACCCCTTAATATCCCAAAAGAGATGCACCGAAAAATAACATAAAACATCCCCAAATAAGAGTAACAAGAGGCAGCTGTGAGCATATTTTTCTGCTATTTGATGTGTATATAAAGAAGAAAAAATTTATTCAATTTGATCTCCAATGAGTCTTCTGTGCTATGACTCGCAACCAACAAAACAAGGACTGACTTGACTCACAAAATAAATTTATAAACTCTTTAGAGATCAAGATTATCACCCACTATTTTTTTTTTCTTTTTTTATACATTTTTCTTTCAACTCTTTAGAGAAAATTAAGAACAATGGAGGCTAGGGTTTTTCCAAGTGTGATAGAGTAAAATGAAAATTCAATTTCCTATTTATACTTAGGGTTTTTGTTTGTCAAAAACTCCCCATATCCCCACCAAATATTCGGTCAGCCCTAGCTATTTGGTAACCACCAAAAATATTTTGATTCTCAATTAATACATTAAAGGTGTTACCAAGTAAACGTTTGTAACAACCATATTTGTAATAATGTATTTAAAAATAAATATTTATTACCAAAATAATATATATTAAATTATTAAAATAATTTAATATTTACAACCCTTTTATTAAATGTTTATCTCATAATCATTTATTTAATGAAAATCATATATTAAATATAATATAAAGTTATATGTTTGACAAATCGATATACTCATATATATATATATATACAGTATATTGAGTTAGCACGGGGACCAAATGGACCTACAATTCCGTGCTCCAATAATCTCGAAATATTAATTAATTTTTTTAATTAAATATTTCGAATTATTAATTTTATGTTATTCTACTAAAAACCCAAAGTTACACTCTCATTGTCGTAGATAAATAATATAAGCCAAACTATGTCGGCATCCATCGATATAGTCATTACATACAAATTGGTCATTCACGAGCATCTCATAATTAGAGCTGGGTCATAATGTCTGTTATACCCCTCTAATTATTTTTAACATTTAGTACCATTGATTCTCTAATGAACGATTTATTCATAACCATTATGAATATTAATCTTTTTATTCGTAATAGAAAGACTTGAGCGCTATAATCGTTTAAGTACCGAATCAACTCTTAAGGAAAATACTCCTCTACTTCTCGCAAGAATGAGTGAACTTCATATCTATGTAAAATGTCCCCAGCTACACACCAAACCATGTCCCCAAAGTACGTAGCTATTGGTCGGGATTGCTACACCAACCTGACTTTTGTAAATCAAAGGACATGGCATATCATGCATGAGTTCGCATTACACTCAGGATTCAGATCAATCCATATATGACCATCTAGTAGATTGAAATGAATTTCTTTATTTAACGGATATTATAAAAAATTCATTTCTATATGGGTCTAATCCTATATGATCATATCATATAAGGTGTCTTCATTCTCATGTCACCACATGAACGATCCCGGATCAAGGTCACTATATAATTATAGAATGGACCGCAACTATAGATAAACCAAAAACAAATTAATCGCATTGTTTGCTCTCTATGTGTTGGGGTTGGTGCTCAGAGCGCCAATTCCCGGTTGTATTTATTTTGAATACTTCTGTAAAACATTATTATTATGAATAATATATGCAGTTTCTATAATATAATGTATCTTTTTATATGGTAAAGACGTAATGACCTTAGAATGACTAGTCATTGTACAGTTGCAAAAGCGTCGCAACTGACATTGAGTTGTATCATGACGTTGTCATTCTCAGACAGTTCCTGGTCAAGGTTTACACTACTTGGTCAGTAAAGTAAACCCGTTGAGACCGGTACATGTCGTATACTGGAATATATGATTCCAAAGGTTTCTCAATGAACCATAAGTCTTGGAGACTAGTATAGACGTGTGGGTGTTTATAGCGGATAAACACTGAACGACTCACCGAAGATTCTTAATGGATGGTACACCAACGTCAATAAGAATCTTCTCGGGTTGAGTGGCACTTGTGATTCTTAGACTTGAGATGCCATTGTGGGCACATGAGACATCTTCTACACTTAGATGGCAGTCACGTCACCGATCTATTTAGATCAGACCTCCGCCTGTTCGTTGGGTGTAGATAGATCCTCAGGGTGTCCTATGTGTATCAAGATAGGATCCGTCAGTTCTGTGTACCAGAGCATAGGTAGTCCAAATGATTAGCAATCAGGTAAAACCATGGGCCCGTGGTATAGTTTAGAAGCTAGTTCTAAACATTCTTTTTGAGATTGCTAATAGAATAGTCGACTGGATAATCCCCATAGAGATTTGACGTTTACATCTATATCTCTGGGATTTATCCGGATACCTTGACGGAGGAATTATACATTTTCTATGACCTCGACCTGTATGATTCAGCGAGATTATCCGTGATCGTCATAATTTACTGGTGGATAAATTATGGAAACGAAATTGGATTTCGTGACGGATGTACCTGAATCTAGAGAGTCTCAATAATGAAACATACTCGTAGAGCACTAGAGCAACATATATAAATAATATTGATTATTTATAAAGTCGTTTAAAGGTTAAACGCAAGATACATGCTAAAGGGACCCGATAGTCATTTACTTAATTATTGTGTATTTACATTTAATACTTGATTAATTTAAATACACATTAATTAATAGTCAAATTGAGATATTTGACTAATATCCTAAATGAATATATGTAGTTGATATTTAATGTAAATATAATACATATATTTAATATATTTGTATTTAATTAATTAATTAATTAATTAATTGTTAAATGATTAAATTAATTAAAATATAAATATCTTAACTTTGGATATTTGGTTTAAATGATTAAGTTGCCTTTGTTGACTTAATTAAAATATCTTTAAAGGTGTTTTTAGATATTTAATCAACTTGATCAAATGAAAATGAAATGAAATTGGAATTATTTTTTTTTTGGTAAATGTTTGACAAATTCTGCCAAGGCCATTTTGTTACAAGTATATATTGTTTTCATTTTTCATTTGTAATTTAACCTAATACACTTTTCACACAAAACTCCATTAAAGAAAGCAAAAGAAGCTAGAGTGAAAGAAAGAAAAACAAAGGAAAAAGCTTGGTTTTAGTAAGTATTCTCAACTTACTATTAGAAAGGAAATTGTTCCTAAGGATCTAGGCTACATCTTGTGATGTTCTTATGTTATTATTTTCTTTATTCTTTGTGTTTTTGATGATGGAAGTTTTGTTAAAAGTATTGAGCATGTATGATGAAGGAAGCTTATGACTATTGTAGTTATAAGTATTCTTTTATGGTTTTGGAAACCTTGTTGCTAATCTAGAGTTGTTGACCCACTCTTAGATGACCTAGATTTGATCTTGAGTTGTTTCATTGTGTTGAGACTTTGATTGGATGGAAAAATGATGATTAAAGTAATTGATTTAAACTATTTGGTCTAATTTGTTCAATTTGAAGAAATTGAAAAATTAGGGTTCATGACCACTTCCAAATTTGGGACTTTTCATTGATGTTGTGTATAAGGATGTGTATATGATGCATATAAAGTTTCATGTTGATTGGATTACATATTGATGTGTTTTGAATCGTGAAATCACAAAATGCACACCCCCCATTTTGGAGCTCTCGGCCAAATGGCCAATTTTGGGTTCTTTGTGTTGCCTTGGTGTTTTGATGTTTTGAACATGCTAAGTTCATCTTAGAAATGATTTAGAATCATTCAAAATTGATTTGATCAATTTCGGATTAAAATGAACAAAATACCAAGTGTTAGGGCAATTCGGTAAATTCACTTAAATATGATTTATTGAATTTTATTATTGAAATATTAATTAAATATGTTTATTTAATTAATCCGAGAAAAAGTTTTGAAATCGGAAAATTTGATTTTCCACCGCTTCCGCTGCGTTACCGGATTTAACTCCTAAAACCCCTCACAAAATAGTATCAGAGCGAGTCTGATTCTAGGCCCCCTAAAATGATTAGCTTTAATTAAATAAATTTTTAATCATGTTTTCTTGACTTCATGTATGCTTATTAGAATCTAATTTGGTTAGATTTAAGGTGTATGACTGTAGGCACTGCATTTTTACACATAAGTCCATATGATGAGTCTCATTTTGGAGACACTACCTTTTAAGTCACGGAGGTCACGGGAAACGGACATCGGAAGGGGAAATTCAGAATAAACAAGGTTCACTGTTTTCGTTAGTGCTGCGTTCGTGTTTACGTTCGAACGTCAAACGGATTGCGGGCGTTCGTGCCGCGTTCGAGGAAGCGTTCGAACGGTGTCGGTAATTCTGGTTTTGCTGCTAGCCTCACACCCAGCCCATTTAGCTCCCCAAAGCCCATAAAACACATCCCAAATTAAATAAATAAATATTAATTTAAACATTAAACATTAAATAAAATATTTAAACCATTTACCAATTAAATAAAATAATTACCTAACTTAAACTAAAATCATGCCTAATATAAATAAATTGAATATATCATATACTAAAATTAAAATAAGATATACCTAATTAAAATCAATCCTAACCAATTAAAGCCAATCATATATTTGACTTCCTAATCTAATAAGATAATTACCAATATAAAATATTTGTATTCCTAAACCAACACAAATTAAATATTACAACTTCCTAAAATAAAATATTTTGTCCCCCCTCAATCTTGTGTATACCTTTCTCATCTCTCCTAATTTGGAAACAAGATCTCTTCCTTGTGAGACAAGATGAAACCCTAGACATCTTCTATATAAACAACCCCTAACCCAAGCCATTCCTCTCCTTGACACAGATAGTTCACACCCAAAACTCTCTCGAAATCTCTCTAAATTCTCGAAGGCACATCTAAGACAAAGAAAACACTTCACACATACAAGAAAGAAAACAAAGAAACCACCACAAGCCACCACTCTCCATAGTCGAATCCAAAGCACCTACAACCACCCTCCATAGCCAAATCCAAAGCACCTACAACCACCATAGCCGAATCCAGAACACACCAAACTCACCCTTAGCTGAATCCTAAAACACGCCTAAACAACCTCATAGATTACCTTAAAACAGCAGCCCAAATCCTTAAAAAACAGTAACATAAAAAACTGCATAGATAATCTTAAAAATAATCACATACCAATGCACTAAAAACCCACATAAACTTGGAATAGTTCATTGAAAACGTTAAAACAGGTGGCCCGTGCAGTGAGCAGCAAGACAGAGGCCGAATAGGAGCAGAACTATGTTCGAACCGCAAGCAAAACAACAAAGCAGTGAGCTAGGACGCTGAACCAGTGAACCAGAAAAATTGCGGAGCTTTACCCCTTCCGATCTTCGTGAAACGCGAGTCCGAGAGACGGCTTAAAAGGTTAGACCTGAGGGTATCTTTCACATTTGTTTTCCTTTTCCGCATTATTTATTAAGTATTACTTGTATGATTGCCATGTTGAAATGCGTGTTGTGGTCTTTGAGTAGATAAATATGCATGAATTATGAGATGTAATATGTCGTGGGTATTGGATGAATGAGAGATGTGTCAACTCTCGCGGTATATCGGATGGAAACCCGGACATAAATTTCATAGCCGATTCCGAATGGACGGTAGTATGATCTGTACTCGGGCTACAACTCCACGTACCGCTTGGGTAAACGGCACCATCTTTCTTGTGTTGTGTTGCTTTGGTTTATTTATTTCTTGTCATTTAAATTATGTATGTTGCTTATTCTCGTATGATATGATCGAGTGCATGGGCTTAGTAAGTGCGATGAAAGGTTCCCTAATTGGAGGGGTTAAAATCCTTCACCACGACGCTTTGCCGCACCGATTGATGTGTGTTCGGTTGAATGCGAGATACGTTCAATCGAGCATACCTAGTTTGATATGATTGTCTTTATTTTCGTATGCATGATTCAACCGAGCGCATGGGTTTAGTAAGTGCGATGTGAGATCCCCTATGGGGAGGGGCTAAAGCCCTTTACCACGATGTTTTGCCGCGCCGGTTGATGTGTGTTCGGTTGGATGCAAGATACGTTCAATCGGACATACTTAGAATAATATGATTGTCTTTATGTTTGTATGCATGATGTGATGTGACGCGCATGAGCTTAGTATGTTGGTCTAAAGGTCCTCTCTTTGAGAGATCAATAGCCCCAAAAGGCCACCTTTACGGCAGTACTTCGCCGCGCCCCTTTATTTTGTTGTTTATGTATTGCGTCCTATTTCATGCATCAGGTCTGTTCCCGTTCGAACGCGTTTACGAACGCAACTCGAACGCGCATACATTTTTGCCTTATCATGCATCAGGTCTCATTTCCGTTCGAACGCGTTTACGAACGCCATACGAACGTGAGCATTCTGTTTCATTTCCGTTCGAACGCGTTATCAAACGCCATACGAACGCGAGCTTTCTATTTCATTTCCGTTCGAACGCGTTTACGAACGCTACTCGAACGTGAGCATTCTGTTTCATTTTCGTTCGAACACGTTTACGAACGCTACACGAACGCGCACCCACTGAACTAAGTCCTCTTTATTAGATTTCATGCATAGTTTTCCTAGTAGCTATCTCCACATGTATAAATACAAATATGTTAATGTATTACAATTCATATGTTTATGTCATGATAACATTTGAGTATTATTTCTTGCGGTATATCGGATGGAAACCCAGACGTAAATTCCGTAGCCGATTCCGAATGGACGGTAGTGCGGTCTGTACTTGGGATACAATTCCACGTACCGCTTGGAAAAGTGCCCATATGTGTGCTTGTATGGTTAATATGTATGCTTGTGTTTTCCTGAATGTAATATGCAAATGAAGTTGTATGTTCGTTGCTATTTTGATATATGTTAAGCATGCAATTTTAAACATGAGATATATGTGAAATGTGTACATAAGTTTTATTTTGCATATGAGAATTTAGAAGCATGATACCCTTGGAAATAAATGTTACTTAAGCTTGATTAAATTATTACATAAATCCTTTCATTACAAGTGACATAAGTAAGGGACCATTCCGAACCCAACGGTTTGAGGTCTTCCCTTGCGAGGGGTGAGTGCGGCCTTAAATCTTTGTCCCGGTTCACACCGGGTGGCGACTCCATGTTATTTAGTACTTCCCAACTAGGCCGCGAGCCTAGGATCGGCGTCGCCCAGGTCCTGTTGTCTACAATGACACTTAGCGAAAATCCCTAATTAATAAGGTTTTAATGTAATTATGTATTTGATGCATGTTATGTGGTCCGTCTTGTCAATACGGTTTATGAATACTTCTCTGTGACTACATCCGATACCGTGCCTCTGCTGTGAGGGTGTAGCCGATAGAGATTTATTTATACCGGATGTATATTTGATACTAGATAAATTCAAGCGAAAGCGGAATTCTGAACGTGCCCTAGCTGTCAGGATTACGTAAGTAACTTGAGTTTATCATTGACGAGTTTAACCTTGGTACGTCTCCTTGTGGGCCTGCCTTCGCAGCGACAACGAGAAACGGCCAGGACCGGAAACTTAGGAGTCACTATTGAGTGATTGACAAATGAGTTGTCTACCTGATGAATATACGTAGGCGAGACCGTGCCTCTGCTGTGAGCCGAAATATATTCACGGGATCCACCTTTCACTATTTGTATTTAATTTAATTATTAAATCTTTGTATTCTGTTTGGGGATTACAGTTTTGCATGATTTAGTGGGAGGGGCATTTTAGATTAAAAATCCATGATCTAGTTTATGCTTTTGATATTATATGATAGATTGGCGATGGCGGCACAATCCACAAATCAGTTTGCGCGTATGCTTGATGCGAACAAACTGAAAGGCGCTGAGAACTTCGCCGACTGGGAATTGGATTTGAGGATTGTCCTCGATTCCAAAAAGCTGGGATATGTTCTTGAGGGTTCGTTGCCCCTTGCTGTGGGTGCGGACGCTTCGGAGGAGGAACGCCAAGTTTTTGAAACTTGGAAGGATGATGATTTAAGGGTTAAATCATACATCCTTAGTTCACTGTCTCCGAAACTCAAGAAACAATACTATGGTATGCTAGATTCGTATAGTATGATGACGCGATTGAGACAATCGTTTGAGAACCAAGAACAAGTGATTGTTCACAAAGTCGCAATGAAACTGTTCCATGCGCGTCTGGATGAGGGGCAAGATGTTAGCCCACATGTTCTTCAGATGATCGATTTGATCGATCAATTGAGGCAACATAATCTCATCTTGAATGACATTCTCGATAGGAGTGTCATTCTTGGTTCACTTCCAGCTTCATATCGCCAGTTCGTGATGTACTTCAACATGAACGGGACTGTCTGTACCTACCAAGAGCTACATAGGATGTTGCTCACGGCAGAAGAGGACCTTAAGAAGGGAGTACCGACTCGCCCTCCGAGATCTACTTCTCTCTCTGCTTCTTCCCAGACCTGGTCAAAGGGAAAGAAGAAGAAAGGGAAGAAGAATAAGACTTTTGGTCCTCAACCACAGGCAAAGATTGCTAAGCCCAAGAGGGCTTCTGAAGAGAAATGCCACCACTGCGGCAAAGTCGGGCATTGGAAAAGGAACTGTCCTGATTACATCGCCCAGCTGAGGAGAGATAGAGCATCTACATCAGGTACATTTATTTTTCCAGTTATTGATATATCTTTGGCTTGTGAAACCGTTACATCAAACTGGATTTTAGATTCTGCTTGTCCCATTCACATTTGCAATTCGTTGCAGGTGCTGAAGGAAAGTATGAGGCTGAAGCCCGGAGAGATGCAGTTGCGATTCGGGAGTGGAGACTCTTTGGATGCAATTAGCAAGAGAGTATGCGAGATCTCATTGCCGAATGAGACACTTTTGTTAAATGAATGCCATTTTGTACCAGGATGTGTAGCTAATATTATATCACTTTTTGTATTGGATACAGAAGGCTTTTGTATTAATATTAAGAACAGTTCTTTATATTTATATGATAGAAATAATATTCAGATCCTTAGTTGTCCAAACCAGCATGGTCATTATACATTGCAAACTTCAAAAGATATATTAAATACTGGAGTTAATAAACGTAGTTTACATGTAATTAATGATACTGAACTTTGGCATATGCGGCTTGGTCACATTGGCGTTAAACGCCTTACCCAATTGGTTAGGAATGGTTTGATACCAGATCTTACCATTGAATCCTATCCAATTTGTGAATCCTGTATTCAGGGTAAGATGACCAAAGCCCCATTTTCTGGTGTTGGACACCGCGCCACTAACTTACTGGAACTCGTACATTCTGATGTATGTGGTCCACTAAGTCAGACTGCTCACAGTGGTTATTTGTACTTCGTTACCTTTACCGATGATCTGTCACGGTACGGTTATGTCTATTTAATGCGACATAAATCGAAAACCTTTGAAAAGTTCAAAGAGTTCCGAAATGAAGTAGAAAAACAAACTGGACAATATATTAAATGCCTTCGATCTGATCGAGGCGGTGAATAAATGAGTGGTGAGTTCATGGATTATATGAAGGAGAATGAGATTCTCGCTCAATATACTCCTCCAGGTACTCCACAGCACAATGGAGTGTCTGAGAGGAGAAATCAGACTTTATTGGATATGGTCCGATCAATGTTGAGTTTCACAGATTTGCCCTATTATTTATGGGGCTACTCTCTTTTAACAGTTGCACATCTTTTGAACAAGATTCCTTCAAAAACTGTTCCTACGACTCCGTATCAGATATGGTTCGGTAGGAGACCAAATCTTAATTATATTAAGGTTTGGGGTTGTCCTGCCTATGTCAGGGTGACTCAGCAAGATAAGCTTTCGCCTCGAGGGCAAAAGTTTAGGTTTGTTGGATATCCTTCGAATACGAGGGGATATCTGTTCAATGATACAGAGCATCGAAATGTGTTCGTAGCTCGCTTCGAAAAATTTCTAGAAGTAGAATTTTTGTCAGAAGGTGGTAATCATAGACAGGTTGAGCTTGATGAAGTCCAACCTAAAAACAACAAACCAACGGAGGAACCTGAAGTTCAAGTAGATGAAAGACCTTCAACACACACACTCCGTAGGTCGGAAAGGGTATCTAGACCTCCTGAACGCTTGTATTTGATACAAGAAAAGAGTCTGGATGTTCTCTTAGTTGAAGAGACAAATCCTTTCACCTATAGAGAATCGATGTTGGACATCGACTCCGTGAAATGGCAAAGTGCCATGAAATCCGAGATAGACTCAATGCATGAGAATCAAGTTTGGGACTTGGTTCCGCTTCCCGAAGGAATTGTTCCTATTGGTTGTAAATGGGTTTACAAGAGGAAGCGCGGGCCTGACGGTAAGGTTGAAACTTACAAGGACCGACTGGTAGCAAAAGGTTACACGCAGCGACCTGGCGTCGACTACGATGAAACTTTTTCGCCAGTAGCAATGCTAAAGTCTATTCGGATTTTGCTTTCTATAGCTGCGTATCATGACTACGAGATTTGGCAAATGGATGTCAAAACGACTTTTCTAAATGGATTTCTCGATGAAGAAATCTATATGGAACAGCCGGAAGGTTTTGCGTCCAGCAAAAACTCGGGCATGGTATGTAAGCTTAAGAGTCCATTTATGGACTTAAACAAGCTTCACGAAGTTGGAATCTTCGATTCGACGAGATTATTAGATCGTCTGGTTTTCTCAAGAATTCAGAAGAATCATGTGTGTATCAGAAGGCCAGTGGGAGCATGGTCATATTTTTAGTCCTATATGTTGATGACATCCTAATCATTGGGAATGATTTAGGTATGTTACAAAGCGTCAAAGCGTACCTCTGTAAGAATTTCTCCATGAAGGACCTGGAGAAGCTTCCTATGTTTTAGGGATAAAACTCTATAGAGATAGACAAAGGAGGCTGATTGGGTTATCCCAATCAACGTACATAGATAAGATCTTGGAAAGGTATAGTTTTGGTAACTGTAAGACAGCAAACATACCGTTCAGACATGGGATTCATCTTTCCAAGAAGATGTGTCCACAAACAGAAGATGAGAAGGTTATAATGTCTAACCAACCTTATGCTTCGTGTTTGGGTAGCATAATGTATGCCATGTTATGTACGAGGCCTGATATCAGTTTCGTTGTTAGCGTAACTAGTCGGTATCAGTCCAATCCAGGTAATGACCATTGGATGGCCATTAAACATATCCTCAAGTATCTTAAAGGTACTAAGGATAAGTTAATAATTTATGGAGGAAACGAACTGCAAGTTAACGGGTATACGGATTCTGATTTCCAATCGGATCCCGATGATAGAAAGTCTACATCTGGATTTGTATTTACCCTTAACGGAGGTGCAGTTTGTTGGAAGAGTTCCAAACAGGGATCGACAGCAGATTCCACCACTGAGGCGGTATATATTGCAGCTTCTGAAGCTGCAAAATAGGCTGTGTGGATAAAGAACTTTATCACAGAATTGGGAGTTGTCCCAAGTATTGAGAATGGGATTCTGTTATACTGTGATAATACTGGAGCCATTGCGCAAGCAAATGAACCGAGGGCGCATCAGAAGTCGAAGCATGTGGAACGCAAGTACAACATCATTCGAGAGATTGTGTCACGAGGGGATATTGTCGTGTGCAAGGTACCGAGTGAAGATAATGTAGCAGACCCGCTGACGAAGGCCATACCTCCGAAGCTGTTTGATAAACACGTGGAGTCGATGGGTATTAGATACAATCGATATTGGCACTAGAGCAAGTGGGAGATTTTGTTGGGGTTGGTGCTCAGAGCGCCAATTCCCGGTTGTATTTCTTTTGAATACTTCTGTAAAACATTATTATTATGAATAATATATGCAGTTTCTATAATATAATGTATCTTTTTATATGGTAAAGACGTAATGACCTTAGAATGACTAGTCATGGTACAGTTGCAAAAGCGTCGCAACTAACATTGAGTTGTATCATGACGTTGTCATTCTCAGACAGTTCCTGGTCAAGGTTTACACTACTTGGTCAGTAAAGTAAACCCGTTGAGACCGGTACATGTCGTATACTGTAATATATGATTCCAATGGTTTCTCAATGAACCATAAGTCTTGGAGACTAGTATAGACGTGTGGGTGTTTATAGCGGATAAACACTGAACGACTCACCGAAGATTCTTAATGGATGGTACACCAACGTCAATAAGAATCTTCTCGGGTTGAGTAGCACTTGTGATTCTTAGACTTGAGATGCCATTGTGGGCACATGAGACATCTTCTACACTTAGATGGCAGTCACATCACTGATCTATTTAGATCAGACCTCCGCTGTTCGTTGGGTGTAGATAGATCCTCAGGGTGTCCTATGTGTATCAAGATAAGATCCGTCAGTTCTGTGTACCAGAGCATAGGTAGTCTAAATGATTAGCAATCAGATAAAACCATGGGCCCGTGGTATAGTTTAGAAGCTAGTTCTAAACATTCTTTTTGAGATTGCTAATAGAATAGTCGACTGGATAATCCCCATAGAGATTTGACGTTTACATCTATATCTCTGGGATTTATCCGGATACCTTGACGAAGGAATTATACATTTTCCATGACCTCGACCTGTATGATTCAGCGAGATTATCCGTGATCGTCATAATTTACAGGTGGATAAATTATGGACACGAAATTGGATTTCGTGACGGATGTACCTGAATCTAGAGAGTCTCAATAATGAAACATACTCGTAGAGCACTAGAGCAACATATATAAATAATATTGATTATTTATAAAGTCGTTTAAAGGTTAAACGCAAATACATGCTAAAGGGACCCGATAGTCATTTACTTAATTATTGTGTATTTACATTTAATACTTGATTAATTTAAATACACATTAATTAATAGTCAAATTGAGATATTTGACTAATATCCTAAATGAATATATGTATTTGATATTTAATGTAAATATATACATATATTTAATATATTGTATTTAATTAATTAATTAATTATTTAATTGTTAAATGATTAAATTAATTAAAATATAAATATCTTAACTTTGGATATTTGGTTTAATGATTAAGTTTCCTTTGTTGACTTAATTAAAATATCTTTAAAGGTGTTTTTAGATTTTTAATCACACTTGATCAAATGAAAATGAAATGAAATTGGAATTATTTTTTTTTTGGCAAATGCTTGACAAATTCTGCCAAGGCCATTTTGTTACAAGTATATATTGTTTTCATTTTTCATTTGTAATTTAACCTAATACACTTTTCACACAAAACTCCATTAAAGAAAGCAAAAGAAGCTAGAGTGAAAGAAAGAGAAACAAAGGAAAAAGCTTGGTTTTAGTAAGTATTTTCAACTTACTATTAGAAAGGAAATTGTTCCTAAGGATCTAGGCTACATCTTGTGATGTTCTTATGTTATTATTTTCTTTATTCTTTGTGTTTTTGATGATGGAAGTTTTGTTAAAAGTATTGAGCATGTATGATGAAGGAAGCTTATGACTATTGTAGTTATAAGTATTCTTTTATGGTTTTGGAAACCTTGTTGCTAATCTAGAGTTGTTGACCCACTCTTAGATGACCTAGATTTGATCTTGAGTTGTTTCATTGTGTTGAGACTTTGATTGGATGGAAGAATGATGATTAAAGTAATTGATTTAAACTATTTGGTCTAATTTGTCCAATTTGAAGAAATTGAAAAATTAGGGTTCATGACCACTTCCAAATTTGGGGCTTTTCATTTATGTTGTGTATAAGGATGTGTATATGATGCATATAAAGTTTCATGTTGATTGGATTACATATTGATGTGTTTTGAATCATGAAATCACAAAATGCACATCCCCTCCCTTTTGGAGCTCTTTGTCAAATGGCCAATTTTGGGTTCTTTGTGTTGCCTTGGTGTTTTGTTGTTTTGAACATGCTAAGTTCATCTTAGAAATGATTTAGAATCATTCAAAATTGATTTGATCAAATTCGGATTAAAATGAACAAAATACCAAGTGTAAGGGCAATTCGGTAAATTCACTTAAATATGATTTATTGAAATTTTATTTTCATAATTTGATTATTGGAATATTAAATAAATATGTTTATTTAATTAATCCGAGAAAAAGTTTTGAAATCAGAAAATTTGATTTTCCACCGCTTCCGCTGCGTTACCGGATTTAGCCCCTAAAACCCCTCACACTATGGACTATTTTAGATTACTAACTTCAGATTAAAATCCTCTTATGTATGACACATATACAGTAAGTCTGAAGGCACATAAGTAATCAAATATGAACAAGATAATTTACAATATATGATTTAAATCAAAACAATTGATAAATGAACAATTCATCTTTTATTTTATGATAAATAATTATGTTTACATTACATGAAACTCTAGGACATATATCTCAACACTTTTTACTTTTAAATATTCCAGTGTATGATCGATTATGTCTGATGTTCATCGGTAATATCGATCGGGAATCATCCGGAGGCACCCATTTCAGTTTTCGACTTGGTTGTTCGGGCGGAGGTTGAATATTACGTCCGACCTGATATGTGAGGTCTTGGGGTTCTCGATTATGGAGGATATATAATTTGGCCCCCATGATGGCTGGCAGTACAAAACATGGCTTGATCAGAGTGCTTCCATGGATAAGGTGGTGGGTCCGAGGCTCATGGAAATGGAGAGCTATTTGTTTTATGAAGGTCAAATACATGTGTTGAAACGAAGGAACATCAAGCTAGGCATTCGGCTTATAGAGGATGTCATTCAATTGATCATCATGTCGCGTATCGGTCACGCGAACGAGGTCAATATTTTAGACATTATCTTGCTAGACTACATACTTCTGGTAAGAAAATAGTATATTAATTAATTAATTAATTTATATTTTGTATTATAGATAATTCCTAAATATTTATTTTATTTCTGCAGGGCCGTAGGGTGGACATATGAGCCCTTATTATAGGGCTTTGATTTCAGGTTCATGCTCATATTAAGACAAGCATTCCACAGGGCATGGTCATCATCCAGCTTTTGCAGCATTTCGAGCTCAATTCGGATGACGAGGTAGCCTCCTTTCAGTATCGAACTATCATTAACCAGAGATTCATGCGACGGAAGAGCCTCTATTGCATAGATGCATTTGATTTTTTCAAGACTTGTATAATAAAATGACATATATTTTATTGAAAAGTGATTCATTCATTTAATTCATTTATTTATTTGTTTAATGGAACGAAATGGAGGATTAGTAGAAGGGAACGGAACGTACATTAGATGGGGCATTAGAACTTCTGAGAAGGATGTCAGCTGAGAGGTATCCTAAGTCTGATGATGTACCGACTGACATTAATTTTGATGGTTTGTAGTTTTATATTATTTTTATTTTGATGTATAGTTAAATGTTTTTATTTTATTTATTAATTTGATTTTTACATATAAGTCCAAAAAGCAAAAAAAAAAAAAAAAAAAAATTACCAATCATATATTATATTAAATTGTATAAAAAATAAATAAAAAAAAACTACAAATCATATATTATAAATAAATAAATAAGCTAAAATAAAAAAATTTTAAAAAACAACAAATAAAAAAATATTAAAAAAATTTCTAATATTCGAAGTCAATTCGGAGAAGTTGGACATTTTGACAAAAAACGTAAATATTGTGACTCATTTTGGTAAACGATAAATTTTTTTACTGTTAATTTCCCTAGAAAATAAAGGGAATGAAATCAATTTCATTCCGTTTATTAACAGTAAAGAATTTGTGTTGCGGGAGTAAGATTGACTTAGTTTATAATAATAATAATAATAATAATAAACCTAATTTTTATTTTATTTATATTTTTCTCTATAATAGTCAGAAATGACGACTAATTTCATACAAAGCTTGCAAGTAAACGTTTTGGTAATACAGTTTTTCTAGATTCAAATACTATTGATGGCTTCACTTCATATCAATCTCTGAGTGTTTCTTGAAAGTGAACATGCTTTTGAGTCGTCAATGTCATCGATCAGTGACGGTGTTTATGATGGATGCTTATGAGTTTGAAGTCTTAAACAACCCTCAAAACAAGTAAAAATAGATAGACAATTTTCTCAGCCATTTTAACTAACAGAAGCAAATTACTAAAGGCTCTATGAAGTTGAAGCACTAGAGTGAAGTGCTATTAAGGAAGCATAAAATCCACCAGGAATGTTAATCAAATTCTCATGCTTTCCTTTCTCTACAATAACTCCGTTTTTAACCATTGCGATCATATCTGCATTCTTGATAGTGGATAAACGATGAGCTACCACAATGGTAGTTCTGTTCTTCATTACTCGGTCTAACGCATCTTGAACTACACGTTCGGATTCAGCATCAAGTGCACTGGTAGCTTCATCTAACAGTAGTATCTTTGGATCTTTAACTATAGCTCGCGCAATGGCTACCCGTTGCTTTTGGCCACCTGACAATTGTACTCCTCGCTCTCCAACCATGGTATCATATCCCTGCATTTCACATAAAAGCATATCCACGTTTGTAAAGCTAAAGAAATAGTGTTAATGCAATGTTGTTCTAACTTATAACCTGTTGTAAGCTGCTGATGAACTTATGAGCATTGGCCAACTCTGATGCAGCTTGAATTTCTGCTTCAGTTGCATCACCTCCTTTTCCATATGCAATGTTGGCACGGATTGTGTCATTAAACAAAACTGGTTCTTGGCTCACTAGTCCCATCTGCTGCCTCAACCATCTGAGTTGAAGCTTTTTAATTTCGACTCCATCAAGTGTAATGTGGCCTGAATCAGGATCATAGAATCTTTGCAGCAATGAGATTACTGTTGACTTCCCACTCCCACTTTCTCCAACCAGAGCCACAGTCTGAAAGGGGAAAACAAAAATACAACAATATAATTTATATTTTGACAGTGTCTAGTTAATTGATTTGAATAATGGCACTTAGTAATGCAGCTTAGTTTTAGTCACCTTGCCAGCGCGAATTTTCAAGCTGAGATCTCGAAAAATCTGAGTATCTCGCCTCGACAGATATTTAAAGCTGATGTGGTGAAGCTCTATTTCTCCCTTGACATTTTCTAATTTTGTCCCAGATTCATCACTAGGGTCTATTTTAGACTCGCGGTCTATGATCGCAAAAATTGAAGCAGCAGCACTCTTGGCTTTGCTTGAATCAGAACTAAATGAGCTGGATTGAGAAATCCCAATGGCTGTCATGGTCAAAGAAAAGAAAACCTGCAAAACAGGTACAAGGCATTTTATCATTGGAACATTTGAGTGTTTATAATGATCTTCAATTTTTTGAAACAGGATTAGATATGAGATATGACTTGTATGCTTACTCTAAAAACATCTGAGAATGTTATTTTTCCATCCTCTACGAGTCGAGCACCTGCATAGAAGCTAGCTGCGTAGAAAGTAAACAACAAGAAGAAAGAAGCACCAAATCCTCCTCCACTAACCAGCCCTTGCCTTATCCCTGTCTTCATGGGACCTTCACATTTCTTCTTATAAAGTTGCATTACTTTATCCTCAGCACAGAAAGAAGCTACTGTTCTTATGCTTCCAACTGCATCATTAGCAACCTGGCTGGCTTCTTCATACATCGTCTGCAACATTTCAAGACAAAATGATCAAATCAAACCATAAAACATCAACAAATAATCATCAAGTAGTTTTAGACAAACAACTTGGAAACACTAGAGTGTTAGATTTGGAGGATACCTTTGCATCTGCGCTGAATCCTTTCATGAATTTTATTTGAATGTATCCATTGATTCCTATAAGAGGAAGCATGACAAGGATAATAAGGGCTAACTCCCAACTTGCTGTGAAAGCGATGATCAAGCCCGCAACAGCAGTTGCAATGTTTTGAACTATCTTAGCCAGTGCATCTCCAACTAAAGCACGAATTGATGCCGCATCTGCTGAAAGCCTTGCACCAATTGCGCCACTTGAGTGTTCAGGCTCATCAAACCAACTAACCTCCATATGAACCACCTTCTCAAAACACATTGACCTTATCCGTTGGATCAACTTGTTTCCCGCCACAGCAAAGAAATATGATTGGGCTGGATTTAGCAAAAATGTTGCAACACCGAGGGCTACATATATTATTGCCCAGAACCTGGAATCATTTTTCAGTTCATCATGTGGTTTGAAAAATGTTTTGATTACATCAGAAATTAATAGACCGTAAACTGGAAGTATAACACCATTTCCCATAGCTGCTATGGTTCCAACTAGAATAACTGGAATTTCTGGCTTATTCAGATAGGCAAGGCGCCTGGTTGGGACCTCTGGAAGTACTTCTGTTGGTTCTGAAGGGCCTGCTGATTCTTCCAGAGGTGTATCAGTCATCTGTGGTAAACCAAAAGGGACTGAGAATGAGTGACGACTACTATTGCCAGCTGATGAACCACGACTTATGGATCGTTGTAGTGAAATTCTATGATTAGACTGTCTGAAAGATTCATTAGTAATTTCTGATTTGCTTTGACCATCTGCAGATTGTTCTGACTCTTTGTTTGCTTCCTGCAAGCGTATAAGCTGAGAGTAAGCTCCTTCAGGATCCTTGACAAGTTCAGAATGTGTACCTGATCAATTGACAAATATGTTATTATGCATAAAAACAAAGATTGAATGCTACGAAAATTTTGTATGTTGGTTGAAATTTCCTATGTAGCATTTCTCTTCAAGTGAATCAGTTAAAACGAACGTCCTATAACTTTCAGATACCTTTTTCAACTATCTTCCCTCGATGAATGACAGCGATCATGTCAGCATTTCTCACGGTGCTCAGACGATGAGCAACTACGACAGTAGTTCTGTTGACCATAATCCTATCCAATGCCTCTTGTACCACCCTCTCGGATTCTGCATCAAGTGCACTAGTAGCTTCATCTAAAAGTAAAATCCGAGGATCTTTTAGAATTGCTCTTGCTATAGCTATTCTTTGCTTCTGTCCACCAGAGAGCTGGGTTCCATGCTCACCAGCCATGGTGTCTAGCCCCTGTAACAAAAATATTCAAACTACATATTGTAAAAAAAATTATAAATCACAACAGAAGACATTACAGTAAAAACTAATTAAATGGGATAAAACTCAAACCTGAGGTAGTTTATCAATAAACTTGGCAGCATTTGCAAGTTCAGTGCAGCTCTTATTTCCTCAGTAGTTGCATCATCCTTTCCATATGCAATGTTATCCTTAATGCTGCCTGTAAATAATACAGGTTCTTGGCTAACAAGCCCAATTTTCTTCCTGATCCACTGAAGTTGAAATTCTTTTAGGTTAATGCCATCTATAAGAACTGCACCAGATAGTGGGTCATAAAATCTTTCTATCAGACTAATAACAGTAGACTTGCCACTTCCACTTTGCCCAACCAAAGCTGCAGTGGTACCACTTGGGATTGATAGAGAGAACCCACTAAATATTTGCTCATTTGGTCTTGCAGGATAGCTGAAATAAACATCTTGTAACTCTATATCTCCACGAATGTCATTCAATATCTTTCCCTTTGTGTCGTAAGCATCTATCTCCGGCTTCCTGTTGATGGTCTCAAACATCTTGAATGCTGCAGCTTGACCAGCACCAAATGCACTCAAGCATGGAGATGCCTCCCCAAGGGACCTGATGCATTTAATATTGTCATTGCAAGAAGTGGGCAATAAACCAAAACAAATGCAAACAAGGTTTGAAAAATGACGAAGAGATGGAATTTTTCAGTTTTGAGGGATGTGAATTGATAGCTTAATATTGGATGCATGCATATTATTCGGCAGTGAGCTCAACTCTCTTATAAATTAATGAAAAGTATTAATGAGAACTCCACAAAAACGAAGAGTTTCTACCACTTATTGAAAATCAAATTTTGCACTAATGAATCGAAGTTCTGGGAGCTAAACACAAATTAAATAGGAACTTACAGGGAACCAGTCAACACAGCAACCATCACATTGACCACTTCTCCCCCTGTATATCCTTTCTCTATAATCAACTTTCCACCATACCAAACAGCCAAAGCATAGCTGCTGAAGACAATGAACATAACCATTCCAAGACCTAAGCCTGCAGCAAGCCCTCCTTGGACACCAGATTTGTAAGCAGAAACAAGAAACTTCTTGTAATTACTTATGGCTTGCTTCTCCCCAGTAAATGATGCGACCTGGATCAGAAGAAAATTATTATCATACTTCAACTAAAAAGCAAAGAAAAGAAAGAGATAAGACACAGAGATTTGATGTAACATACTGTTCGGATTGAGCCAATTGTCTGTTCAACTACAGTTGCTGCTTTTGCATAAGCACTTTGTCCACGAGATGCCATCTTTGTTATCACAATAGCCATGACTCCACCGGCCATTACAAGCGGAGGAATAGATGATAACATGACAAGTGTGAGAAGCCATCCTTTTATAAATGCTACGACAAAACCTCCAATGAATGTTGATACCAGCTGCAGAAATTTCCCAACCTGTCAAATTTAGAAAGAGTTGCTTAGGCCTGGGATTATCTCGTGCTATAAGATATGATCAATGAAACCGAGTACACACTTTTCCTTAATCAAATTAAGTAACTAATATCATACCTTCTCACCCATAGCCTCTTGTATAAGAACTGTGTCACCAGACATTCTGCCAACCACCTCACCTGTGTTTGTTTCATTATCAAAGAAAGCTACATCTTGTCTAAGTATGGTTTTTAGATACAAAGCCCTAATTCTTGTAGCCTGTCTTTCCCCTGTAATCATCCAGCAAGTCACCTCTGACAAACAAAAATAAAAGGCTTCTCAGTTCCCATCTTATCCTGCAGATTAAATTATTCTCTTGGAACTAAAAGCTTGTAATGATTTTCAAGTATGAGGAGTTACTTACGGAGAAATGATGCAATTCCTGCTCCAATACCCAAGTAGACAAATTTTAAAGAGACCTAAAACATTGGCAAAGAAAACAAGTAAGTAAATGTTCACATCAAAGCATGTTACTCAAATTCAACTCAGCAAATTTCTAATGATCACTATCGAAATCATTCGTGTAAGTTAAACACGAAGAAACAAAATTTTACCTTTGAAACTTTATCAACAGTCTCATTGGTATTCTGGTTTTGGCCAAAAGAATCAACTAGCTCACCAAATAGTAGTGTCATCAGGGGCAAACACAAACCATTTCCTATAGCACCAATTGTACCGATGATCATCAGTGCTATATCGGTAGAATCTGCAAATGTAAACAGCTTGTGGAATGGAACAGAGTTAATTTTCTCATTTTGCTTGCTCTTCTCTGAATCTTTAACAACCTCTTCTTGGCTTTTTGATGTGGAGGCCTCATTTAAATTTGGTTCGCCGTTCAAGCTCTCCAATGTCATTGTAATGGCCTCAAGATATTACTCCAATAAATATACTACTGTAAGAATAAACAATTTGAAATCAAATTAGCAGAAGCTGGACAGTTTCTAAAATGCTTAATTATCAAGGACATGAGACCAACAAAATGAATACTATTTTGTCATATCCTTTTTTAGCAGATTTATTTGAACCCACTATTTAAATTACTCCAAAAGTGAATCCACCAAAACTAATGTAATATTATGAAAAAAATAAATAAAGGAACTGTTCTGTATTCCCCAGAAAAAAACACACCTGTACAAAACCCATTCCACCAGATAAGAAGATTACAAAATTCTAGTAATCTTAATGAGAATATTAAATCACACACTTCATAAATATTCAAAACCAAGAAGACAAATAACACATCATCTAAATTTCAGTTTGCCATGAAACCACCAAAAAAAAAAAAAAAAAACAAAGATCTCTGAAAGAAACAGAGAGAGTTTCTTTTTGTTTCTGTTTCTGTTCTTCGTTTTTCAGACAACACTCGAGCCAAAGCAAACGAGGACCTGTAACTTTTCTTCAACTTTTTCAGAGAGAAATATAAAAATTCATGCTGCACGTTCAAGAACATAAATAACTATAACCCATCTGCCCAAAAACCTTGGAACCCGTTTTTGATAAAGAAAAGTAAAAATGGCCATTGAGAAACTTTTACCTGCAAATCAAGGATTGCAAAAATCAGTTTCAGGTTTTGTGACGGTGAACTCAGAGGCCAGAGCACTTAAGTTATGGCTCTTTTGTGATCTTAAGCTAAGCTGCTGGCTGCTGGCTGCTGCTTTGCAGGCTTTAATTTATATGCATTTGCATTACTTGAATGGCACGCATTATGTCAACGACACAACTTTCAACTCTCTTTTTATAAACTATGAATCCATTACCAGTTGGTCAAAAAAACGCCGAACTTTCATTTGTTCAACTCTCTGATCCATAATTGATTCTATTTTTCAAAGAGACCACGTATCTTTTGAATTGTGGGTGAAGCTGCGCCTTCCTGGCAACACTTACATATACTCCAAAGTGCCTATTGCTTTCAGGTTTCAGTTTTCTCACCTTTCTTATAAACATTAGCTAGACCTTGGTTAATTTTTAGCCCCATTAATTGATCTTGTTAGAATTAAAAAGGAAAACATAAATTATTATTATGGATCAAATTTTCATTTTAAAGATAAGTCCAAAATTATTACCAACATTTTTTAAATTATCAATTTTCCATCCCATGTTATAAAATTGCATAGTTTTCAATATAAAATTGCAAAAAATGCATTGTTTTCCACCAGAAACATTACAAAAATTAGGAGTGATAGAAAAACCTAAGCCCCGCTCGGCTCGAGGTCAATTGGATCGGGCTGGACCGGACTTAGGAAAAAATGTTCAAGCTCAATTTTAATTAATAAAATATGTTTTTAATTATATAATTTAATTTTTAATTTTAAATACATATATTTATAATTAAATTTTAGAATACAATCTAAAAAGCTCTTAAAATAATAAAGTTCTTTTTATTTAAGTATTAAATATCCAATGCATGACAAAGTTCGGGCCTGGCTTGACCAGTTGGCATCCCTAACAAAAAATTATTAATTTTACATCTTAAAAGTGAAAATTGAAATACTTTCAAAACTTCGAGCGAAAAAAATAATAAAATAAAATGTTTTGTAATAACTTTCGGTGAATCAACTTTCTGACATAATTTTGAAAAATCGGACCGATCGGTCAATTGAATTGGTCGAATCGAGAACCGATTATGAGTCGAGTTTGTTTGAACCTTCAAAAAAGAAAGGTAAAAAAGAAGTTCAAAATTGATAAACCGGCCTAGCCAGTTTTCACCCTAATTCTTTAACTAAAATAAATAAATAAATAAATAAATATTTTTTTTATTATTTTTATTTAATTAAATTTTTTTTGAAGTTTCTATTAGTTCAAACGGTCGAACCTGTGACGTATTGAGTCTTTTAGATCACAAATTCAATAATCGGTCTGCCTTTTATATTAGTACTTTTTATAAATCAAATACTGTAGCTATGCAGCTTCATAGCATGTCAAATTAATTTGTTTAAAATTATGTGTACATCGAATGGACAGAACACCGTATTCTTCCTCGTTAAGAAAAAAGAAAGAGAGAGAGAGTTTAGATTTGGTGGATATACGTGACAAAAACTTGGTGCCATGCAAGAAAATTAGAAGATCAAATATAATTAAAAAAAAAAAAAAATAGAAACAGAGAAAATGCATCCGTTATCGAGCATGGAATCCTTCCCTTAGTCATTAAGAAATTTACTTTAAATTAAAATAATAATTAAAATTCAACAAGAAGTTTAGGAAACAACGGAGAAACAGCGAGAAGCACTGATACTTAAATATAGTTTATAGTAATTATTATATCGCAATATTTTTTTTTTTGAAATATTAGAAATCTCGTCGTCAAATCACCGACTCGAGTTTAAGTGGATCAGATAAAATCTCTGATTGTCTCAAGCTCTTACAAGAATATATACCTCCTGAATTCGAACTCATGACCTAACAATTAAATTTTAATTCTCTTATCATCAACGCATTAATATTTTATTTATTATTTTCAATTTTTAGTGAAATGATAATAGCCCAAAGCACGATCTATAGGAATGAAAATTTAAGGGTTGTTAACTGACAAGATAACGAGGTTATTGAAGTATTGGAGCTGGATAGAGAGTATTTTCAGTTTTTTTTTGTAAATTTGTCGTCTACAAAATTGAAAAGGAAATTCACTCGGTCTATGATCATGCGCAGGAATATCCAAACGAATTGACGAATGAAATTTATGCTGAATCCTAAATAAATTGAATCAAAATATGATTAATTTATATTCGAATAAATAAATCATAATATCATGATTTTATATTCGATTCGTTTAATGAACGAATCTTAAATGATACTTGTCTAGTCCTAACGTGATTTAATGACATAAATTACCATAATTTATGTACGTTAGTACTTCATAAATATATAAATATGAAATATATAATTAATAGATTTATTAAAATGACTGACCAGACCTAAACAATATTATTTTTCTATGATAATTGGCAATAACTTCTTAAATTTTAATTGTAAAATAACAACTTTTGATGATGGTTTTTTACCCTGAGAAAGATTCAAATGTTGAGGAGGAGCATAATTGGTAGTCTACTGATCGGTGAAATCACTCACGTAACACAAGCGCACGTATCGTTCAAGTAGTATAAAATGTATCGATCTCACGAGGACTTAACACCTAGGCTATCAATTTGTGAAGCCAAATGTCTATGAGTATCTAATAGATTGGTTGTTTGATTGGATGATGATTTTAAACTAAAGACAAGTAAATAAAACAATGCAAATGTAAATTAAAGGAAAATTCAATATTATTAAACTATCTAGGGTTGTGAATCCTTCCAATATCTTTTAAAGATGAAGTGGTTATCTCACGTTTGTGCAATATATTGGTTTATTAACCTGGAACACGAAATTATGCAAAATGCTCTGTCGATGGTCAAATGCAAACACCCAAATAACTCATTTAATCATATGTCTATATTAACCAAGTTACATAAATTCATTAAGATTAAGTTCCAATTGTGGCTACACCCGCTACGACATGTATATGTCTATCCTGTAAGGAACTCTACCTAAGGGTCACCATGCCCCGAGATGAGATCGTGAGCTATTGAGTTTAAGGCTGAAACCTAAAATTCTTTGATCAAGTTTATTTTAAATTTACCAGATCAATCTTATTAATGGCTAATTAACAAGAAACATTAAGCTTAAGACTCAATAAATAAACTTTTATATTACCCAAGTCATAAAATAACCCCTTATAAACCGGTGATATTGGAATTCATCACAACCCCAGATATGATATTTAGTTACAACACATATCTAGGACTAGTAAAGACATAAATAAAGTAAATGACGTAAAGTAAAGCTTGGTAATTAAAAAGGTAAATAAAGCAATAAAGAAAATGCTGGGGGTTAGAGGATCCACTTTTATTACTTCTATTTTAGATATCTCCATTATTATAATATATAAACTTTACATGACATTACCAACCGACCATATAGGCGGTATCCTGATTAAGTCAGATTTATGATTAATTCCAACTGACCATAAATGCAGTATCCAATTTAGTCAGGTTAAAATCAATTTAATTAAGTCCAACCGACTATAAAGGCGGTATCCCATTAAGTCAGGTTTTAAATAGTTTATATATATTATAATTAAGGGAGATTAATCTAAATATTAGTAATAAAAGGTTTACCCTTCACCCCAGCAGAGGGGAGTTACCTCCTCATACTGAAAAGTAAAAAATAAAGACTGAAAAGTAAAGTAAAGAAAGAATTATTGCGTAAAATAAAAAATTATACAGAAAGCTGTAAATAAATAATTAAAATACAATCTTCTTAGTATTCTTAAGGAAATCACCAGAAGAATGTATGAAATTTACAAATGAAATGGCTTGGTATTTATAGGCAAAATTTTGCCTTCACCAATTTCTCCACATATTTCTCCACCAAACATGGCACCAAATCCTCATGTTTGGTGGAAGTTTGACAATTTCTATTTTTTATTTTATTTTATTTTTTTTGTTTTGAAAATGACTTTAATAATTATAGATAACATACTTCCGGATGTTTTATCAATTTCGGTCATGAAAACTTCAGAATTTGAAATTATTATGAACGTCAAAGTTATCTTTACGTCTTCTTTAATCTGGAACTTGAATCACCTCAATCCGATATCGGAGTAGAAAATTATGGCCAAAATACGAAAATTGCGCAAAGTTGAAATTTCTGAAATTGTACTTTGTTAGAACGCCATTTCAAGTTTCCAACCTCCAAAATCAAATGTCAAGTCCAGTTGTTGCCCTTATTTGTTCCATATTTCGTCCTGATTGATTCCATTGAGTCCCGATTTTATTTTATCTACAAAATAAACTAAAACACACCAAAACATTCATAAAACTCGAGAAACTATACAAAATATTAAGTAAAAGGGGCGGTAAATATTGATATATTTTCCGCTCATCACACCCCCAAACCTAAAATTTTGCTAGTCCTCGAGTAAAACAACAAAATGAAATGCAATAAACAATTAAAATTAAAGTAAGCCACTTTCGTAGGGATCACGGTTGCATTTAGCGTATGCAACAAGCCTTTAAACCCCTAGATGTCCCTAGTGGACGAGTTGTAGTCTCTTGAGGGCTTACAGTGACGATACCCACAAATGTCAATCTAATGCACACAAAAGCAAAAAGATCAAACAAGTTAGTGACTGAACAAGTGAAACTCTTATCCAAGTTAAGAATTGTTTTCTCTCTTTCTAAATTACCAAATAAGTAAATTCTCCGATTATTTTTACCATTCTCCATATACACAACCAACAAGGTATTAATTAAATCATTGTGCCTACAATATTCATAAGTGTAGTTGAAAAGAGAGTAATATTTTTTATCCTAAAGTTATATCAGAATTCACACATTTTTTTAGCAATGAATTTTTTTTTTAATTTACAACATCTTCAATCCATGTAGTGAGCTTTGGGCAGTGACTCCCAAGCCAGTTGGTTTTAGGGCAATAGGTGTTAAGACACCCTTACAGACTTAATAACTCGGATTTCAAATATCTTTTTTTTTTTCTTTTATTTATTTGCAACATCTTCAATCCATGTAGCGAGCTTTGGGCCAGTGACTCCCAAGCCAGTTGGCTTTAGGGCACTAGGTGTTAAAACACCCATACGGACTTGATTACTCGAATCTCAGATGTTTAAAAAAAAATTTATTCCATCGCTTTTTTTAGATGCTTCCTCCAATTAAACTAGAGCACTGAATATTACAAACTTTTCAATTACAACTCATGGCTGTATGTTACCATGCATGTTGATAATATCTGTCAACTGTGCATATGAAGATCCAATTTAGTCATTATTATGGAGAATTCACAAATTAAATAATTCAAAAGGAAATAAACAAAAATTAACTTGTTACGAAATAGGTTGAGATACATCTCAGGAGTGGAAATTCCTTACACAGCTATCTCAAACACCATTCCACATGATTAGTCAAGTTAACAACACAAAAACAAAATATTTTTTTTTATATTTTTTTTATATTTTTTTCAATTTTTTGTTTGAATTTTAAAGAAAATTTTTGACTAAAAATCAAATAAAAACAACACAACGAAAAATGAAAACAAGATACTAGTAAACTATTCCCCTCATCTAAACCTAATTGAGACATTGTCCCCAATGTCTAAAAAGTAGAAGAAGAGTTTAGAAAACAGTACATGGTTAGCTGAAATTCTACATCTAAAAAGAAAATTAAAGGTTAAGATCTAGATTTATCCGACGCTTCTTTCCACGATCATTATCGGACCAGTTTATCTTGGAAATGATAGGGTCAATTTGTGGTTCAAATGCTAAAAATTGGTCAATTAAATCATAGGCGGTTCTGGCAGTGAAGATGATATCTTTTACAGGTTTTGACACGAACCCATTTCTCCGGGCATCATTAAGAAACACACAAAGAAAATCATAAAATCCATCAACGTTAAATAGTCCAATTGGTTTCTGGTGTATGTTCAAGTTCGCCCAAGATAGCACTGTAAAAATTTTCTCCATCATACCCAAGCCACCTAGCAAAGCAATAAAATCATCAGCATGATTAATCATTTCAACCAGTCATTCAGACATACCTAGCACGATAAGTTCCTCTCCATTTGATGGTCCTATAAGATTCGCCCCTGCCAAAGGTTTTGGGATAATTCCCAGAACTTGACTACCTCCTTCATGTACAGCTCTTGAAACGTACCCCATTAGTCCAAGATTGCCACCGCCATATACTATGTGTATATTCCTTTCAGCTATGACTCTACCAAATTCCTGTGTTGCCTCAACGTACTCTGGTTTAGATCCAACACTAGTACCGCAAAACACACAGATATTTACAACTCGTCTTCTTGAAGTTACTTCCATTTTTTTTTATATAATTATGTATTTCTTTCGCAAATCTGGATGGCTTCAAGAGTGCAATAACGAGCTGAATTTATAGAACCTAAAAAGGGTGAGTAATAATAGCACTAGTACCTGCCAAATGACAATTATTAACTAAACAGTAAAATATCGTGAAAGCCAAAAAGTATGGATCCTGTAGGAGAAAATAAAAGAAAACAACAAAACAAATCACAATTATTAGATAAAGATAAAATGATGATAATATTTACAAGAAGTAACGGCTTGAAAGACATCTATGCGTCAGAGACAAGCTTCCCATCCAATTTTCTTATAAATTGGCAAACATGGTCTTTTAAAGTCAGATTCCCGAGACTTAAATGTTGTCTTTCTTTTCGAAATTGTGTATATAACATGTGAATTGCATGATGCACATATCCATTGGGATACGTCTCAAGAGTCAATGATATGTCATCCAAGGACTCATTACTCAAGCCATCCCTAATGAATTTAATTTTGTCTTCACGGTTATCAGACACCATTCCTAAAGAATGACAACGAGTATTACATGTCATGCGTGAATATTTATAGCAAACATCTAGTATTTTAGCTCTTCTTTTCTTAGCATAGGTTCTTCTTCCTAAACCTGGCAGATATGACATAAAAGAGTCAGAGGACTCACCTGCCAATCAGACCCGTGCTTCAATAATCCATCGAATGTCATTAGGAATACCTTTGATCATCAGTAATCTCATTCGTTCCAAGCGAGCTTTGTAGACTTTCATCAGAGATTTTTGAGGGAGAGAAGGAAATTGCTTGTGAAGATTTGCGAGAACATCTTCCATCCTGAAATGTGACTTTACCTACACAAATTAAACACACAAAAATAAAACACACCAAATCTTAATATATACACAAATTGCATAGGTTGCCTCCCTCCTAGCGCTAAGTTTAACGTCGTCAGCTAGACATGACTGCCCGAACGTTAGGTTGGATCTGAAAGTGTGACACTTTCTTTTTGTCGTTCAAATGATTCTCCCCAGTACTGCTTGACACGCATGCTTTTAACTTTGAATGTTTTATTAGATTTGGGATCACGTAACTCAACGGCTCTATCTGGTAAAACTTAGGTGATTAATAATGGACCTGATTGTTGGACAATTATGACCCATAGCATCACTATTTGTACAGAACATGGTGTTGTTGTACAAATTAACTATGTGACAAAGGAAATTGCTCTTTTATCATTTGTAATTGGATTACTCGGATATATAAATCATAAAAGTCCTTATGATTAGTTCCAGATTAATAAGATATGAGACAATATTAATCCATAAAGGTTTAATCATTAAATATCCCTAGTCGTAGTATTATCGAGACTGGACATCGATAATGCGGAATAGACTAGTATTACACTTGTGCGTGTTATGGAAGCGTAACGACATAGTTATCATATATTTGGGTATTGGATACTCATGCAAGTGTAATAGGAGGTTCTGTTTACCGATGGTACGGAAACAACTTCGCTCTGGATAGACCCCTCAGAATCCTATTGGTAGTATGACTATGTGTCTATGGGAATCCGAATCAGGGTAGGTGTATTTGGTCTTAAATTGAGACTTGCATCGCTAATACTTGCGACAATAAATATACTTTAGTTTTGGTCGTCCGGGGCTTTAATAGGTTATGTGTACGCCTCTTCTGGGTATACTGAGAATCGTAGTGTATTGGGTGTGATGTCAAGAAGGAAGTATCACTTCAGTCATATGGAGATGATGATCACGCAGGGATACAGAACTCGTACTCTAAGTGCTATAGCCATCGGGGAAGTATGACTAGGTCATGACTTTCCGATCATAAAGAGACTAGTTGCTAGTGATCCGATATATACTTCGTACGGGGCAGACACAACTCCAGCCCCAGGCCTAGCATGTGACATCCGATACTGGATCTTAATGCGCAATACTATGTATACTACGTCTGACAAAAATCATGTATTCCGTAGAAGAATATTTCTGGAGAATTGGGTAGGCACGGTGCTTTGCTAGAAGCCAACCATGTCTTGTAAATTGGTAAGAACGTGGTACCGGGTACGCACGTGTTCAGATAGTCAGATGACCGTATTTACTGCCAACATATCCAGGGATCTCTTGGGTCGCATCCCAAAGATTCACCGATGATATTTGACTCGAACAATATTAATCTGAGATTAATTATGAGAGAGAAAATTAATCTGAGATTAATTATCAAGAGAGAGAATTAATCTGGGATTAATTACGGCAAGAATTAATCTGGGATTAATTGCGTCGAGAATTTATCTGGGATTAAATTCGTCGAGAGGAGAGAACGTGATTAATTTGGAATTAATCGGTAAAATATATTTAATAGTTAAATTAGATTTTACTATTTAATTTATTTAATTGGGCTAAAATAATATATTAGATATATTAATTGAAATTTGATTTCAATACGGAATTAAAATTGGATTTTAATTTGTGCGAACGAATTGATTTGGAATTAATTCGTAAGCGGCTTTCGTAATAATTTTGCTAGGCATTATTATTTAATTAAATCAGATTTAATTAAGTCGCGACGGAAAATTCGTTTAATCGGATTAAACGAACCCGAGCCCAAAAGTGTGTTGAGCAAGCCCACTTGAATTTTGAATTTAAATTGGGGTACACTCCACTTACATCATTAGTCACATTTGGTGATAGAAATGGATGATGAGTTTTGGTGGAAACTTGAAAACACTCTTTGGCTTTTGAAAAAGAAAAATACAATTAATGAATTTTTTATTATTATTCATTATTATCTTTTTCCCATTTTGGCCGAGCAATTGCTTCTTCCTAGTCTTGAGAAGACTTAGCCGAATATGGCCTCTGAAGTTGCAGAAGGCATAATAGCCTCTGATTTGAAAATTGAAAGAAAGCAACAGCTTTTGCTTTTCTTTTAGAAAGAAAACAAATGCCCTCTGACTTCTCTAAAGCAATAAGAAATGGCCTAATTGGTTTCTTCTCTTGGTTTTGGCGAGAAGCAATTAGGTTCTTTTGAAGACTACTCTCTAACTTCTCCCTTTATGGCCGAAAGAAAAGAAAAAATTGCTCTCTGTCTTTCTTCTTAGAATGGCTGATTGCTTCCCTCTCTTTTGGCCAAAATTTGCTTCTCCTTGAGAGATAAAATTTGTTCCATTTTGTTCTTGCTAGCACATATGGGAGTCAAATGAAGGTGATAGGAATACTCACCCATGAGCTTGGAAGCTTCAACATCTATGAATTTTTTGAAATCCTAAATCTGATCAATGTAAGTATTCCGTAACTTTCTTGATTAATTCACACAAAATCACGCTTAGAGATCCCGTGGCATGTCTATGACACTTACACTGACCACCGTGATTATAACCTCCCAGGGAAAAATTTCAACCTTGATTTGCTGAACAATACCCGCTGCCCCAGTTCCAGTTGTATGTGTACTAACTTCTCAACATGTTTCTTCTTGGCCTTTTCTTTGTACAGTTTGGCATTCTCGAAAGGTTGTATGTGAAATTCCTCCAATTCGTTGAGTTGGTGGAGCCTTTTCTCTTCAGTTTCTTGTAGATCAAGATTTAACTTCTTCTGTGCGCGGTACGCTTCATCTTCAAGCTCCACAGACAGATTGTATGCTTTAAGTTTTTCAGTGGAACTTTGCATTTCATCAGAGTTCTGGATGGTGCTATCTATCACATCAAATCTGAAACATTCCTCCTTCTTTTCATCATTCAGGAATTCCATGGCTTTGAAAACATTGAATGTTACTTCTTGGTCATGTACCCTCATGGTTAGTTCACATTTTTGTACATCAATAATGGTTCGACCTATAGCCTAGAATGGTATCCCGAGGATGATGGGCACGTCTTCGTCTTCCTCTATGTCAAAGATAATAAAATCTGATGGGAACATGAATTTATCGACTTTGACCAGCACATCTTCAACTACACCTCTCGGAACTATGAGCGTTCTATCAGCAAGTTGCAAAAATATTGAGGTGGGCATTGCTTCTCCAATCTGCAATTTTATGTAAATGGAAAACGACATCAAGTTAATACTAACACCTAAATCACACAAAGCTTTACCAAAGTTATGTTCTCATATGGTACAAGGGATAGTGAAACTGCCAGGATCTTTCAACTTATGGGGAAGCTTCCTCTGAATGATGGCGCTGCATTCTTCTGTCAATGCTATTGTCTCGTAATCTCCCAATCTTCATTTTCGTGACAAAATTTCTTTCATGAATTTGACATAGCTAGACATTTGTTTCAATGCTTCTGCAAATTGAATGTTGATATGTAGTTTTTTTTAAAGATCTCCAGGAATCGAGCAAACTACTTGTCCAGTTTATGTTTTGGAGACGCTGTGGAAATGGTGGAGGTGGAGTGAATCTTTCTCGATCATTTACTTTTGCTTCCTTTTCCTCCATCTATGGCTCTATTTCGCTGCTTTCTTTTGGAACTTCCTCAGTTGATGCTTTGATTCCAACATCTTTGTTGATCTCACTACCACTTTTCAAAGTGATGGCATGACATTGTTCCTTCCCCATGTTCCTTGGATTTGGTTTTGTGTTGCTAGGAAGGGTACCTTGCGGTCTATAACTCTGAGCATTGGCCAGTTGTCCTATTTGATTTTCTAGTGCCTTTATAGAAGCAGTTATGCTTTGATTCAATGCTGATTGGGCTTGAAATATAGCTTCATTTGATGCTGCTTGATTTTGAAACATAACATCATATTTGGCTTCTTGTTTTTTCATCTGGGCAAGCAAATCTTATATTTCTGGCTTCTTCTCATACTCTTGGCTTTGATTTTGCTGTTGGAATCCTGATGGTAGATTGTTCATTTGCCCTGAATTGTTGTTCTATGCAAAATTGAGATGATTCCTCCACCATGGGTTGTAGGTGTTGGAATATGGATTGTTCCCCTGTCTGTTGAAATTACTGACATAGTTCACAGTCTCATCATGTTGGTTGTAAAACTCTGCCTCTGGTGCTCCTCCATATGGTGAACTTGTGGATCCAATATTGCCTTACATGCTAAGAGTTTCCATGAATTTGCATATCTTATCCAGCTTGGCATTCAATGCGGTGTTGGCTCCAACTTCGTAAATTCCTGCTATTCGTTGAATCATTCTCCTTTTTGTTGGCCATATCTTCAATTAGGTCCCAGGCCTGATCTTCTCCTTTTGCCATTAAAGCTCCTACAACAGCAGCATCAATTATGGTTCTCATCAGTCCAGAAAGTCCATTGTATAAGGTTTGGACTTGTAGCCACTTTACAATCTCATGGTGAGGATATTTTATGAGCAAATCATTGTATCTTTCCCAAACTTCGCAGAGGGATTCTGAGTCATGTTGTACAAAATATGTAATTTCATTCCTTAGCTTCACAGTTCTAGCTGGGCGAAAGTACTTTGCAAGAAATTTGGTGGCTAGAGTGTTCCAAGTTGTGATGGAACCTGCTGCTAGAGAATGTAGCCAAGCCTTGGTTTTATCTTTCAAGGATTATTGGAATACACACGGTCTCATTGCTTCTTTTGCTACTCGGTTGTAATTGAATGTGCCGCAAACTTCCAGGAAGTTGCTGATTTGAGCATTATGATCTTCAATTGCGTTCCCCCCAAATTGAACTGACTGTTGTATCACCTGAATGCATGTTTTGATGTCACACGCATTTGTTGGTAAAAGAGGAAGTACAATACATGAAATGAAGCCGTCAATCATCGGAATAGTTCTGTCTCGAATGAGAATTGGTGGTGCAACCTCTAAAGGTTCAGGTTCCATGTTGATCAGTGCTTCTTGACCTTATCGCCTTTCTCTTCTTAACTGTCTTCTCATGTAGTGTCTGAGAACTTGAAACACAAGCGGATGAGAATTGTTCTTTTAATTTATGGGTCAAGCGGATGGATTTCAAAGCTTCCGGTTCTTCTCATGTAGTGTCTGAGAACCTGAAACACAAGAAAACAAAAATAATAAGTAACAACAAATTAGACACAGGTAAAGGTATCTAACCCCAAAATTAATAGTGAAAGATAAATAAGTCCCCGACATCGGCGTCAAAAACTTAATCGGTGAAATCACTCACGTAATGCAAGCGCACGTATCGTTCAAGTAGTATAAAATATATCGATCCCACGAGGACTTAATACATAGGCTATCAATTTGTGAAGCCAAATGTCTACGAGTATCTAATAGATTGGTTGTTTGATTGGATGATGATTTTAAAATAAAGACAAGTAAATAAAATAATGCAAATGTAAATTAAAGGAAAATTCAATATTATTAAACTATTTAGGGTTGTGAATCATTCCAATATCTTTTAAAGACGAAGTGTTTATCTCAGGTTTGTGCAATATATTGGTTTATTAACCTAGAACACGAAAATATGCAAAAGCCTCTGTCAATGGTCAGATGCAAACACCCAAATAACCCAATTAATCATATGTCTATGTTAACCAAGTTACCTAAATTCATTAAGATTAAGTTCCAGTTGTGGCTACCACCGCCCGACAAATATATGTGTATCCTGTAAGGAAATCTACCTGAGGGTCACCATGCCCCGAGGTGAGATCGTGAGCTATTGAGTCTAAGGCTGAAACCTAAAATTCCTTCGTCAAGTTTATTTTAAATTTACCAGATCAATCTTATTAATGGCCAGTTAACAAGAAGCATTAAGCTTAAGACTCAATAAATAAATCTTTATATTACCCAAGTCATAAATAACCCTTTATAAACCGGTGACATTGGAATTCATCACAACCCCAGATATGGTATTTAGTTACAACACATATCTAGAACTAGTAAAGACATAAATAAAGTAAATGACATAAAGTAAAGCTTGTAAATTAAAAAGGTAAATAAAGCAATAAAGAAAATACTGGGGGTTAGATGATCCACTTTTATTACTTCTATTTTAGATATCTCTCTTATTATAATATATAAAATTTGCATGACATTATCAACTGACCATATAAATGGTATCATGATTAAGTCAGATTTATGATTAATTTCAACCGATTTTAAGGTGGTATCCAATTTAGTCAGATTAAAATCAATTTAATTAAGTCCAACCGACCATAAAGGCAGTATCTCATTAAGTCAGGTTTTAAATAGTTTATATATTATAATTAAGGGAAATTAATCTAAATATTAGTAATAAAAGCTTTACCCTTCACCCCAGCATAGAGGAGTTACCTCATCATACTGAAAAGTAAAAATAAAGATTGAAAAGTAAAGTAAAGAAAGAACTATTACGTAAAATAAAAAATTAAATACAGAAAGGTGTAAATAAACAAACAAGATACAACCTTCTTAGTATTCCTGTGGACAACAGAACCTGGGCGACGCCGTTCCTAGGCTCGCGACCTAGTTGGGAAGTACTAAATAACATGGAGCCGCCACCCGGTGTGAACCGGGACAAAGATTTAAGGCCGCAATCACCCCTCGCAAGGGAAGACCTCAAACCGTTGGGTTCGGAATGGTCCCTTACTTATGTCACTTGTAATGAAAGGATTTATGTAATAATTTAATCAAGCTTGAGTAACACTTATTTCCAAGAGTATCATGCTTCTAAATTCTCATATGCAAAATAAAACTTATGTACACATTTCACATATATCTCACATTTAAAATTGCATGCTTAACATATAGCAACGAACATACAACTTCATTTGCATATCACATTCAGGAAAACACAAGCACACATATTAACCATACAAGCACACATATGGGCACTTTTCCAAGCGGTACGTGGAATTGTATCCCAAAGCAGACCACACTACCGTCCATTCGGAATCAGCTACGGAATTTACGTCTGGGTTTCCATCCGATATACCGCAAGAAATAATACTCAAATGTTATCATGACATAAGCATATGAATTGTAATACATTAACATATTTGTATTTATACATGTGGAGATAGCTACTAGGAAGACTATGCATGAAATCTAATGAAGATGACTCAGTTCAGTGGGTGCGCGTTCGTGTAGCGTTCGTAAACACGTTCGAACGGTGAACAGAAGGTTCGCGTTCGTATGGCGTTTGATAACGCGTTCGAACAGAAATGAAATAGAATGCTCTCGTTCGTATGGCGTTTGTTAACGCGTTCGAACAGAAATGAAACAGAATGTTCTCGTTCGTATGGCGTTTGTTAACGCGTTCGAACATAAATAAGACCTGATGCATGACAAGGCAAAATACATGTGCGTTCGAGTTGCGTTTGTAAACGCGTTCGAACGGGAACAGACCTGATGCATGAAATGAGACGCAATACATAAACGACAAATAAAGGGGCGCGGCGAAGTACTGTCGTAAAGGTGGTCTTTTGGGGCTCTTGATCTCTCAAAGAGAGGACCTTTAGACCAACATACTAAGCCCATGCGCTCGACCGAATCATGCATACAAAGAATTAAAAGCAATGATATTAAACATAGTGTGCCCGATTGAACGTATCTTATATCTAACCGAGCACACATCAACCGGCGCGGCAAAGCATCGTGGTAAAGGGCTTTAGCCCCTCCCCATAGGGGATCTCACATCGTACTTACTAAACCCATGCGCTCGGTTGAATCATGCATACGAAAATAAAGACAATCATATCAAACTAGGTATGCTCGATTGAACGTATCTCGCATTCAACCGAACACAAATCAATCGGTGCGGCAAAACATCGTGGTGAAGGATTTTGACCCCTCCAATTAGGGACCTTTCATCGCACTTACTAAGCCCATGCACTCGATCATATCATACGGGAATAAGCAACATACAGAATTAAATGACAAGAAATAAATAAACCAAAGCAACACCCACAAGAGAAGGTGCCGTTTACTCAAGTGGTACGTGGAGTTGTGTCCCATGTACAGACCGCACTACCGTCCATTCGGATTCGGCTACGGAATTTACGTCTGGGTTTCCATCCTATATACCACAAGAGACAACACTCTTCCATTCATCCAATACCCACAACACACATCATACACACAACAATGCCGCAAGTATTGAAAATATAATCAAAGTAAATGACCAGAAATAAATAAGAATAAGTGTGAAAGATACCCTCAGGTCTAACCTTTTAAGCTGTCTCTCGGACTCGCGTTTCATGAAAATCGGAAGGGGGTAAAGCTCCGCAACTTTTCTGGTTCACTGGTTTGCCTCTTCCTTCGCTGTTCGGCCGCTCAAGCTACTGCTCCGACTCCGTTTTGCTGCTGTTTCCTTGTGGTTTTGCTGCCGTTTCCTCTGTGTCCTCTGCTTACTGTTTGTGGACTGTTTTGGTATTCTTGGTGGACTGTTTTGTGTGGTTATTTCAAGGATTGTAAGTGTGTTTTATGTAACTGTTTTAAGGGATTTTAGTGACTGTTTTGGGAGTGATTTAGGCTGCTGTGTTTGTGTGATTATTTCAAGGATTGTAAGTGTATTTATGTTACTGTTTTAAGGGATTTTAGTGACTGTTTTGGGAGTGATTTAGGCTGCTGTGTTTGTGTGATTTTCGGTGATGTATGGAGGTTTAGAGGGGCTGATTTTCGGTGGTGATTAGGGGTTTTTTGGTGCTTGTAGTTTCGGTGATGTGAGGGTGGTTACTTGTGGTGGATTCGGCTATGGAGGAGATGGTTGGGGCTCTTTTGTTCTCTTTTTGTGTATATGTCAAGTGTTTTTCTTTGTCTTAGGTGTGCATTAGAGAGTCTAGAGAAAAAGTGGCTAGGTTAGTGCATGTTTATATAGAAGAGAGCTAGGGGTTGCCCTTGTCTCACAAGGAAAGGATTTTGGTATTCAATTAGGATTTCCAAGAAAGGCATACACAAGATTGAGGGGGGACAAAATATTTTAATTAGGAAGTTGTAATATTTAATTTGTGTTGGTTTAGGAATACAAATATTTTAGATTGGTAATTATCTTATTAGATTAGGAAGTCAAATACATGATTGGCTTTAATTGGTTAGGATTGATTTTAATTAGGCATATCTTCTTTTTAGTTTTAGTATATAATATATTCAAATTATTTAAATTAGGCATGATTTTAGTTTAAGTTAGGTAAATATTTTATTTAATTGGTAAATGGTTTAAATATTTTATTTAAATTTTAATGTTTAATTAATATTTATTTATTTAATTTGGGATGTGTTTTATGGGATTTGGGGAGCTAAATGGGCTGGGTGTGAGGCTAGCAGCAAAAACAGAATTACCGACACCGTTCGAACGCTTCCTCGAACGCGACACGAACACCCGCAATCTGTTTTCCGTTCGAACGAAGTAACGAACGCAGCACTAACGAAGACAGTGAGCTGTTTTTATTCAGAATTTCCCCTTCCGATATCCGTTTCCCGCGGCTTTCGTGACTCAAAAGGTAGTGCCTCCAAATGAGACTCATCATCGGGTTTCACATGCGAAAATGCAATGCCTACAATTCCTAAGGAAATCCTCAGAAGAAGGTATGAAATTTACAAATGAAATGGCTTGGTATTTATAGGCAAAATTTTACCTTCACCAATTTCTCCACAAATTTCTCCACCAAACATGGCACCAAATCCTCCACCAAACATGCTTTGCAAGCATATTTGGTTGAAGTTTGACAATTTTCATTTTTTTTATTTTTATTTTTTTTTGAAAATGACTTTAATAATTACACATAACATACTTTCGGATATTTTATCAATTTTTGTCATGAAAACTTCCGAATTCGAAATTATTATGATCGTCAAAGTTGTAGATCTTTGCGTCTTCTTTAATATGGAACTTGAATCACCTCAATCCGATATCGGAGTAGAAAGTTATGGCCAAAATACAAAAATTACGCAAAGTTGAAATTTCTGAAATTGTACTTCGTTAGAACGCCATTTCAAGTTTCCAACCTCCAAAA
Source organism: Zanthoxylum bungeanum (assembly GCA_019454045.1). Lineage (NCBI taxonomy): Eukaryota > Viridiplantae > Streptophyta > Magnoliopsida > Sapindales > Rutaceae > Zanthoxylum > Zanthoxylum bungeanum. Next base: position 118,710 of record SKCR01037485.1, read on the forward strand.
TCCAAATGTCAAGTCCAGTTTTTGTCCTTATTTGTTCCATATTTCATCATGATTGATTCCATTGAGTCCCGATTTTATTTTATCCATAAAATAAACTAAAACACATAAAAACATTCATAAAACTCGAGAAACTATACAAAATATTAAGTAAAAGAGGCGGTAAATATTGATATATTTTCCGCTCATCATCTACTTAGACAAAAATGGATAATAGATGCTTAAAAGCTCAGAGAGACAGACCGAATTTGAAAGAAGGACCCGACCCCATTATACGAAGGGGTTCATGCAAGGGCTGAGTGTGTTGATGATGAAGTAGGTTGGTACGCCGACCCGACCTAGAGAAGAAGTATTGGATTTGGGTTCATTTGAGTATTTGTGGAAACCGACCTGATGAGGTCTATGATTACCAACTCGACCTATTTGATGAGGTCATATGGAATTTTGACCGATATCATCCACCTCGGTATGCTGACCCAAGGAACGAAGATGAGATTCAGGCCAATCTGCACTTGAGTCAAGTGGCATATGCTCTAAAGTGAGAAGATATCATTCTAAAAGACTAATGATGACTATGAGAAAATAGTGTTTCGCAGTGAAAGTATTCCTTTCCAGCCGCCATAGGGCGGTGCAGTAGTAGTTAAGTAGTAGAGTAGAGCCGCCATAGGCCGATGCAGTGACATGAAAAATGACTAATTTGATTGGCCAAATTATGGGTAGTTGAGGAGAGTTGTTACTGCAATGATGACGTAGTGACATGAGATGACGCCATAGGCGGTGGAAAAGTTGATTTGGAGGCCTATATAAAGGGGTTGGAGTCTCAGATTCAAGGGTTAGCAAAATTTACATCTCAACACTTAAAGAGAAACTAATAGCCAAACATCTAATGATAGAGAGAGAAAACTGATCGGTTGTTTGACTATTGAGAGAATTGTAATGGGCTAATATAAGCCCCAAGGTGTTATAAACTCTTTGTAAGTTTATTATTCCACTTGTAACTCGGATCGGTCTTGACTCCGAGCAGTAATAAAACACACCCCTTTTCTCTCATGGACGTAGGTTGGAGCCACTCTCCGCCGAACCACGTAAATACTTACCTCTGTTATTTATCTGTCTGCTTGCCGAGTTTGCATTTGGTTCTCTACTAACCAAATAAATTCATTGTTGATTGAAGTTTGTTTGAGGGGTAAAACTCCAATAATGCGTTTAGAACGAAAAACAACCGTCTAACAACAATTAACAAAATAAACTAATGAATTCTATATGAATAAACCAATCAACGAACTCAAATTTGTATTCGATTCGTTTATTAAACGAATCGAATCAAATTGACATATTTATTAAATGAATCGATTTTTTTCAAATCTATAATCTTTTTAATGCAAATCGAATGAAACGAATAATTGAATTCTGATTCAAATTACCACTTCTAAGTATGCGATGCTACTTATCAATTACGAAATCTACCGACAGTTACATACAATTTATTTGACGTAAAGAGGAGTGTGACTACAATGCCGAGGGTACGAGTGTTGGGGTTATTGTCAGCTCTTGGATGAAAATCCAAAGGTTGAGATCAAAAGTTATTTATTAATCAATGAAAAAAATAAAATACAGGTTACTTGAATAATTGGTAACCTAAAATTTTAAGCATTAGATATGAAATATACATTTTGTCTTTTATAACAGAGACAAAAGATTTGATATTGATTTGACATGAAAATACGACAAATTTGAAATTTATTAGCATTAACTTAAAATTTTAGGCATTAAATATGAAACTGGCGAAATTATGCCATGTATAACATTAACATGTAAATTTGGACATTAAATATGAAAATATGATATTAAACATGAAAATTAGAATATTATTGTCCATATGAAATTTTGGACATTAAATAGGAAAATTACGAAATTACAGTAAGATGTCGGAGAAGCGAAATATCCGAGATCACAAACGTAGATTGCTCGCGGCTAAATATGAATCGAGACAATTCGAATTTGGATCTTGACATGTTGGTGCTTTTTAATCATAGGCATCTTGCCAAATCTCAGAGTGCGTATTCTAAGAGTAGACTCCCAGGTGGGGAAAGAGCCGACTAATAAGAAAGAATCTAGTTACGATGACCTCTGAATTATTATATTTTATAGCATCAATATGAAAATTTGGGCATTCAACATGAAAAAAAAGGTATTAAACATGAAAATTATAATTATCATGTTTAACATCAACATGAAATTTAGATATTAAATGTAAAAATTTCGAAATTGTTGTCCTATATAATAATAATATGAAAATGTGAACATTAAATATGAAAATAGGAAGGACATTGAATATGAAAATTAACTTTAAACAAAAATTGACATATTTATTTTATTAATATTATATTATTTTAATAATATTTATTATTATTTTTATTATGTGTGGAAGCAAACGTTAATTACCTTATGATATTATATTATTTTATAAGCAATTACCGGTTGATGTCCTTTTATTTTGTTGTTTGGTTGCGAAGTGGCAACCGAATGAGGAGAGTAGTGTTGAGTATAATTGCACCAAATGCAAGTTTTGGAAAAAGATGGGGGGTTTCAGTTACAGTTTGTTACGGGAGTTTAACACAGCAGTCCCTGCTGTTTTCTTGAAAATCAAAACGGCCATAGATTTGGAAATTTTGACACATAAATCCTCCGTTATTCAATATTTTCCACACACAAGTCCTTGATTGTTAATTTACAACGGACGGTTATAACACTCTTATGATACGTTTACATACTTGTAATTTGAATGAGTTGGAATTGGAATTGGAATAAAATCAGAATTCGCTGGAATGTGAATAGTGAATCGAAATAAGAATAAATTGTTTATTTAATTATAAGAATCATAATCGGAATCATGATATGTTTACTTTGTATAATAATCGGAATGACTTGTTAACAATTTATAAAAATATACTTAGTTAAATTAATTTACAAAAATTCACTTAGTTAATATTATATATTAATTTAAAAATAATTATTGTTTATTCTTTATTATTAGTTTATTTAAATTATTAATTACGTATCATTAATATTTAATAATTAAAATAATTATTATTAATTCTAATTAGTAATTATTTATTATTTTAATTCTAATTAATAAGTACTTATATACTAATTATTAATTAATTACATATTTATTTATTATTAATTTAAATTTTATTTATAATAATTTTGTAATTTCCCTCTAGTTTTGGGAATGAAATCCCATTCCTATAGGGGTGGTGGAAATGAAATTCTCATTTTTCATTTCCTATTTGAAGTGGGGCTCACATATTCATTTTCATTCCCACTTTACTTCAAGTAAATACACCATAAATATATTAGTTGAAATCTTAATTTTTAATATGACCAAAAAGGACAGCATTTTAAGGTGACTAGGCATTAGAGCAAGTATTGTAGATGTGGAACGAAGGCAAGCATTGGAATTTCATAAAGCAGGCAGAACCATGAATTCATAAAAACGAAGAACAAGTATGTTTGTACATGTCCCCAAGGGGTGTGACTTGGTGGTGTAGGGTCCAGGATCTCACCTTGAGGTTCTGGGTTCGAATTCAGGGGGTGCACTTCTTGTAAGAGCCTGGGACAGCCGGTGGTTTTACCTGCGCCGCGGCCCAGAATGGGTGGTTTGGTGGCGGGGTTTCCATCGTTTCCAAAAAAAAAAAAGTACGTTTGTACATACACACATATAGCTCAATTCGTGAATTTTTTGGTTTCTCAGGGTATCCGCAGGTCTATGGGCCTCAGAGTAACCCTCATGGTATTGTCAGGTGTATTTTGCAGGGAACACTTCCAAGACATTTTTTTTTTTTGGAAACGACGGAAACCCCGCCACCAAACCACCCATTCTGGGCCGCGGCGCAGGTAAAACCACCGGCTGTCCCAGACTCTTACAAGAAGTGCACCCCCTGGATTCGAACCCAGAACCTCAAGGTGAGATCCTGGACCCTACACCACCAAGCCACACCCCTTGGGGACAACACTTCCAAGACGCTTCACCGCATCCAGAAGGTCTCCAACTTGACATCACTTGCTTAAGCGACCAGAGTCCTTTTCATGAATTCAATGACAAGTGTTTTAAGTAATATGTATTAGTAATTTTTAAAGTATTTATTAACGGCTGTTTTTCATTCCAAATGTAATATCAGAAAATAATCCCTCGAACAAACCTCTCTCAATAATGAATTTTTTTGGTTAGTAGAGAACTGATTACGTCCAAAAAGTACTTGCGGTTATCATTGTACAGTTGAGATGTCGATTCCTCAGTGAGATGGTTACGAAGGAACTGAATCACTTAATACGAACGTTAGCAATAACTAAATTAAAGAAAATGATTTAATTGACAGTTTAGATTAAAGATTATGAAAAATATGTAGGAATTATCAATAGAGAAAAACAACAAAGCATCAGGAATCCTTCTTGTATCGAGTCCCTATATTCAGTAGTTGATTCATTTTATTACTCAATTGAGGGTTTCACTTCCCAAACCAACAATCGGAAGATATTTCAGTTTAAAACATATTAAATTCTAAGGTAATCAATGAATTACTTTCTCTATATTAACAGCACACTATATTATCATTATGATCTATCTAACGTCGATAATATACCCATGAGCAATATTACAACAGAAGATTAACTCATAAAATAACAATACCAGTTACAACTGGGTTCCCTAATGACATATAGAAAAAGAAAGACTATTCCTATATGAAAATTAGTAAAACACAATCTCTGGATTAATTATAAATCAAAAGATAATAAAGAATAACAAAATATCGATTGTATTAAATATTGAAGATCATAAAGGAATAAAAAACATGAATATAAGAAGTTAAATACAAGAATTCATCCATAGCTTTGCCTAGGAGATTAGTTCTCCATAGTAAAGAAAGACATAGCCTGAAGAGAATGGAGAAACATGTTCAGTTCGGTGCAGTACTTTTGAGTTTGAAGCTTCCCAATCTTTAGAACTCTTTTTTTTTGTGCATTTTCTTCTCTTTTTTAGGGTTTGGACGAGCTTCTGTATTTATAGGGAAGTTCTGGAGTCCTTATGCATGTAAAGCACAACTAAATTAAGTTTCTGGAACTCTACTGCATCGTACACCGAAAAATGGCGTCGCGGCGCCCAACTCTCGGGAACTGATTATGCAACTTTGCTAAGGGTGCGACGCAACACCAGAAAGTGGGCGTCGCGACGCGAGTTGATTTTTCTGGAATATTGTTTTTTGTGTTTATGCTCTTCCCGCATGTTTCCGATGCGTTCGTAAGGTTCCAATACACGTTGTAGACAACAGAACCTAGGCGACGCTGTTCTAGGCTCGCGACCTAGTTGGGAAGTACGAAATAACATGGAGTCGCCACTCGGTGTGAACCGGGACAAAGATTTAAGGCCGCACTCACCCCTCGCAAGGGAAGACCTCAAACCGTTGGGTTCGGAATGGTCCCTTACTTATGTCACTTGTGATGATAGAATTTGTGCAATGAACTAATACTCAATAATCATGCTCAAGGGTACTTAGATCTAACATGCTTTCATCCAAATAATTCCACGCAATGTAACACAACGAGCATATTGAACCATTAAATCAACATGTATAAATCATTATCCTAACACATCATAAACTAATAATATGCATAAGGAACAACCTAAATATGCTTTAACAAATAAATAACAACTAAATTATACCATGCTTTAAATAATAAACGAATAACCTAAAGACTATAACATGCTCAAATACAAATTTGGATGAGACGAGATATGTGTATCTTAAGTGGTACGTGGCATTGTATCCCGAGTGCAGACCATACTACCGTCCATTCAGAATCGGCTATGGAATTTATGTCCGGGTTTCCATCCGATATACCACAAAAGGGAACACATATCCCGCTCATCCAACAATCACATCATGCCTCAAACGACTCTCATGCAATTATATATCAAAATAAATAAACAAAAATAAAGAAGATAAGTAAAAAGGGTGCCCTCAGGTCTAACCTCTTTTGTCGTCTAAGAAAGGGCGTTACACGTCCGTTGGAAGGGAGATTGATCCGATGCTTTTCCGATTTGTCTACTCAATGTCTTTCCTCGCTGCTTTGATGCTCGGGCTGCTGTTTCAAGTCCATTTCACTGCTGTTTCGCTGCTACGTTTCAGGTCACTGTCTTGGTGATTTAGTGGGCTGTTTTGAGTGATTTTGAAGGCTAATGGAGCTGCGGTTTTGAGGGTTTTTTTGGGGGTGTTTATGCATTTTTTTAGTGCAGTTTTAGGGTATTTTTGGGGCTGTTTTATGGGTTAAAATCGCTGCCAAAAACTGGGCAGAATGTGCAGTGAAGTGCGGCAGTTTTGGTGAGCAGTGAGGGGTGTTTTGGCTTCTGTTTTGGCGTGCAATGGGGCTGTGTTTAGGGGGTGTTTTGTGCGACTTTAGGGCTGTATTTGAGGATTATTTTGGTGTGAATTAGGGCTGTGAAAGGGGAAGTGCAGTGGGTTAAAGATGCGGCAATGGAGGCTATATGATGACTTTAGGCGTGAAGGTGATAGATGGGATGGAGGAAGACTTGAGGTTCACGGCAATGGGGGAGTTTTGGATGGGATGCTTGGACGTGCAAGGAGGCTTGGGAGAGTGCTTGGGACGTGCTTGGGGAAGTATGTGTGCTAGGTTTTGAATGGGGGGTGAAGGCCTCTTTTTATAGGCAAAGAGAGAAGACTTTCCTAATTTGAATAGGAAAGAATCTCCTAATTGGTTCTTCATAAGGAATAGATCTCCTTATTTGGGGTGGTGATTGGATTTGATTTGGTAGGGATTTGATTTGATTTATTTTAATTAGGATGGGATTTGACTTGATTTAGGCATGTGTTAAATGTGATTTTGGCTATTTAGGAAGGCTATGGGCGTGAATGGTGTCTCATGGGCGTGGGTTTGGCTTGGCTTGGTGGGCTTGGGTATTTTGGGTTTGTTTGGGTTTGGTAAGTGGTTTGTGGGGTTTTGGGCCTAAGATAAGCTTTGAAACGGAAGTCCAACAAGCAACCGAAGCTCAAACAACGAGATTAAATCCATCAAAAATTCTATTTTCCAACTTTACCCTTCCAACGTCCGTTTCCCACGACTTTCATGACTAAAGAAGTAGTTGCCTCCATACGAGACTCATCATTGGGCTAATATGTAAAAATGCAATGCCTACAGTCGCCCCCACTTTGATGGGACTTGTGCAGTGTGTGACAATGACAATCCTATCAAAGTACGTGCAATGCATTTTTACTTACTTGGCTCGCCAGCTGTCACCTGGTCTGCCTGCTGTGCTGAGTTGATAATGCTAAACCCCGTACCTAGGGCGTCGCGGTTGCGTCTCCGTACCTAGAGTGCCGCAGTGATGATGTTGGTTGTCTGGATGCTAACCCCGTACCTAGGGTGTCGCAGTGACGTCTCCATACCTAGAGAGCCACAAATGTCTGAATAGTCCACATGTCGTACCTGGCGTGCTAACCCCGTACCAAGGGCGTCGCTGTGGTCTGAATGCTAACCCCGTACCTAGGGTGTCGCAGTGACGTCTCCGTACCTAGAGAGCGACAAATGTCTGAATAGTCCACATGCCGTACCTGGCGTGCTAACCCCGTACCTAGGGCGTCGCTGTGGTCTGAATGCTAACCCCGTACCTAGGGTGTCGCAGTGACGTCTCCGTACCTAGAGAGCCACAAAATGTCTGAATGCTAACCCCGTACCTAGGGTGTCGCAGTGACGCCTCTGTACCTAGAGTGCCACAAATGTCTGAATGCTAACCCCGTACCTAGGGTGTCGCGGTGACGTCTCCGTACCTAGAGAGCCACAAATGTCTGAGTGCTAACCCCGTACCTAGGGTGTCGCAGTGACGCCTCTGTACCTAGAGTGCCACAAATGTCTGAATGCTAACCCCGTACCTAGGGTGTCACGGTGACGCCTCCGTACCTAGAGAGCCACAATTACCTAGGGTGTCGCGGTGACGTCTCCGTACCTAGAGAGCCACAAATGTCTGAATGCTAACCCCGTACCTAGGGTGTCGCGGTGATGTCTCCGTACCTAGAGAGCCATAAATGTCTGAGTGCTAACCCCGTACCTAGGGTGTCGCAGTGATGCCTCTGTACCTAGAGTGCCACAAATGTCTGAATGCTAACCCCGTACCTAGGGTGTCACGGTGACGTCTCCGTACTTAGAGAGCCACAAATGTCTGAGTGCTAACCCCGTACCTAGGGTGTCGCGGTGACGTCTCCGTACCTAGAGAGCCACAAATGTTTGAATGCTAACCCCGTACCTAGGGTGTCGCAGCTGTGATATCTCCATACCCGGAGTGCCGTACCTGGAAAAACTGATCTGATGTCTCCATACCCGCAGTGCCGTCCCTGGCAGAAACTGATTTGAACCAATGTGGGCCTCGCCCGCAGAATGCCATACCCGGCAGATCTGATGCTGAACCTAATGTGGGCCTCGCCCCCTGAATGCCATACCCGTCAAGTCTGTTACTGATGTTGATCTAATGTGGGCCTCGCCCCCAGGATGCCATACCTGGCAGAACTGATACTGAACTGATGTGGGCCTTGCCCCCAGAATGCCATACCTGGTGGAACTGATACTGAACCTAATGTGGGCCTCGCCCCCTGAATGTCATACCCGACAAGTATACTACTGATGCCGATTCTCTATTTTGCACATTATAGTGCCTCTCTTCGAGATAATCTTGATAGCTAAACATATTTTTGTCCTCAACGGATGCTTCACGTCAAAGCCAAAAAATCTTCAAAGTACTCGACATACTCAAACCCAATCCTCTGAATGGCTGATCTGAACTAGACTCCTAGTGTGTGTGTGTGCTAAGGCTCTTTCGCAGCTTATTCCTTAAGTCAGCCAACTCGATGATTTCACTTCGGAGAATCGGATCAGTGGGTCTAACCAACCTGGATGTCTGGGTCACATTCTGTGATTTCTGTAGCATACTCAACATGATATGGTCTTCTTTTATTGCATCGTCTCTTTCTTTTCATCTTGGACTTTTATTTTTTTTATTTTTTTCTTTATTTATTTTTTATTTTTTTTTCTTTTCTTGACACACCTACCCTTTAAGGTAGCATTTCTCCTCATGGTGGTCCTAATACTCGCCCATGGGTAGCTTCACGCTTATTGGTTATAGGCGGTCTATTTCTTTTCTTTTCATTGCAGAGACTTTTCTTTCTTTATTTCCCAACCATATCATGTATCGTAGCAAAGGAAAATCAGTGTGGACATCCAGGCAAACGGTCATTCACCGATCCACCATCTCTTCAACTAGTCATCTCATCAATCGCTCATGCTTCTACTGTTGAGATACCTTTATCAAGTGCTTCATGAGTCCAGCCGAGATCAATCCATTCAGAATACCGGATAAGAGCGCGTCTTGCGCTTCTCGCTTCTAAGGCTTCTCCCTAAAGCACACAATGTCATCACCGGACATATGTTTAACCATCAAAGACTTCTCTCTCACTCTTTTTTTTTTTTTTTTTTTTCTCACTCACTCACTCTAAGGAATTCTTTCCTCTTTACTGCTGACCATGTGGGCTTCGCCCCTGGGATCCATACCCGAAATTCAAACTCAAAATGGGCCTTAACCCTCAGATTACCATCTGAATCTTAACACCGATGTGGACCTCAGCCCTAGGATTTCTTCCCAAATTCAATACAGTGCTTTCGCTGTTTCTGATTGGCTTGTCTTTGCCGCTTTCTCTTTCATTCTTCGATACATGTGAATATAAAACAGAAACACAAAACACGCAAAAAAAGGAATGCAATAATGGGTTATATGTGTGCATGCATGCATGAGTTCTCTTTATCCCGTTGGGTTAGGTCTTCTGCGGGTGACTATTCAGTCTTCTGTCCCTCAAGCAAAATACAACTTCAATCTGTCAACATTGATCGGCTCGGTGAACTCATTCCCTTCCAAGTCCGACAGTCTCACTGCTCCATTTCCCATTACCTTCTGAACAATGTATGGTCCTTCCCAATTTGGTCTGAACTTCCCTTTTGGGTCTGTCGTCGACGGCTTCGACTGCTTAAGTACCAGATCACCTTTATTGATCTTGGTAGGACGCATATTCTTATTAAATGCTCGGGCCAACCTCTTCTGATATATCTGCATGTGATGCAAGGACTTCATCCTCTTCTCATCCATCAATGCTAACTGCTCAAACCTCTGCGAGGTCCATTCTTGTTCAGGTAACTCTGCTTTTGCTAACACCCGCATGGACTGTATCTCAACTTCCACCGGCAGTACCGCTTCCATTCCATAGACTAAAGAGTAAGCGTAGCTTCGATCGCCGTCCTCACAGATGTTCTGTACCCCCACAGGGCATACGGCAGCTTATCAGCCCAGTCTTTGTAATTCTCCGTCATCTTCGCCAGAATCGTCTTTATTGTCTTGTTGGCTGCCTCAACTGCTCCATTAGCCTGCGGCCTGTATGGTGAAGACTTATGATGACCTATCCCATACCTCTGTAACATCGCCTTGGTCTCTCCCTGAAACTGGACTCCATTGTCCGTAACCACGTGATGCGGCATACCGTACCGGCATATGAGATTCTGGGCTACGAACTTAGCCATTTGTTTTGCCGTGACATTGCGGAATGACTCGGCTTCTACCCATTTTGAGAAGTAGTCCACTGCTACCACTATAAAGCGATGTCCGTTTGACGCATTCGGCCGAATCTCTCCAATCATATCAATTCCCCATGCTGAGAAAGGCCACGGTTCTGACAACCCGTGCAATTCTGTATGCGGTAAATGATTCAAATTCCCATGCGCTTGACAATCATGACAGTGCTTTACCAGCTTCACGCAGTCGGCTTCCATGGTTGACCAGTAAAAGCCTTGTCTCACAATCTTGCGGGACAAGTTCAATCCGTTCATATGCGGTCCACAGACACCAGCATGCACTTCATCCATTATCTTCTGAGCTTCTTCCTTTCTCAAGCATTTCAGCTGAACACCATTCGCTTGCCTCTTGTAGAGTTCTCCCTTCAGACTCACATATTGAGCAACCAACTTCTGAATGGCGATTCTGTCATTTCTGCTCACTTCTGGGAATTCCCTATGTTCCAGATACCTTTGAATATCATGATACCAAGGTTTTCCGTCATCGACCTCTACTCCCAAGATCCTATCTATCTCATAAACCGGTTTGCTAGCCGTTGTCAACACAAGTGGTCTCATCACCAATTTCTCTGGATTCTCCCAGGTTGCGGCTAACGTCGCCAATGCATCTGCCATCTGATTTTATTCCCGAGGCAAGTGCTGAAATTTGCAGTTAGGGATAGCCTGTGCTAGGTTTCTGAGGTGGAATAAGTACGGCTTCAACCGTTCTTCCTTTAACTCCCATTCTCCTTGCATCTGTCGGATCACCAACATTGAATCTCCGTAAACATCCACGTTCGTAGCTCTCAAGGCTATTAATGCAGTCAAGCCGAATGCATATGCTTCATACTCAGCCATATTGTTAGTTACCTTGAACGTCAACCTCTTGGCCATAGGCAAAGTCTCTCCCCCAGGGGTTACTATTACAATACCGATTCCGGCTCCTTTGCAGTTCACTGCTCCATCAAAATACATCTTCCAACCTTGAACTGCTATAGCTTGGATTTCTTCGTCGGGGAATTCAAACTTGTACTGATCCCCTTCAACAGGTTGCAAGGCTAGGAATTCCGCCACGGCTCGCCCTTTGATTACCTTTGAAGTGAGGTACTCGATGTCAAATTCAGTCAACAGTACTAACCATCTGCCCAGCTTTCCAACTAGTGAAAGGCACCAATGTAGATACTTCAAAGGATTCTCCTTTGCGACCACTTGGATCTTGTAAGACTGGAAATAGTGGCGTAATTTCCTGGACGCCCATACTACTGCCAGACAAATCTTCTCCACTTCCTGATAGTGAGCTTCGTACGGAAGCAGCTTCTTACTGAGGTAGTAGATGGCGTGCTCTACTCCTGTCTCATCGGCTTGTACCATCATCGCCCCCAGTGCTTCGGGTTCAATAGCCAAATAAAGCACCAAAGGTCTGCCCTGTTTCGGAGGTCTCAGGACGGGAGGTTTCACCAAATATTCCCTTATTCTGTCAAATGCTTCCTGACACTGCTCGTTCCACTTTACCGGCTGATCTTTCCTCAACAACTTGAATATGGGCTCACATACTAACGTCAGCTTGGCAATGAACCGACTAATATACTGGATTTTCCCTAGGAAGGCTCTGACTTCTTTCTCTGATTTTGGTGCCGGCATTTCTGTAATAGCCTTGATCTTTTCAGGATCCACTTCTATTCCACCCATTCCCACTGTGTGGCCGAGTAGTTTACCCGACGTTACTCCGAATACACACTTCTTAGGATTCAACCGCAAGTTGTACTTGTCCACTCGTTCAAGGAACTTTTCCAACGCTTCTATATGCCCGTCTCTTGTCTCTGACTTAACCATCATGTCATCTACATATACTTCAATCTCCTTATGCATTAAGTCATGAAACAAAGTAGTGGCCATCCGTTGATAAGTGGCTCCAGCATTCTTAAGCCCAAATGGCATCACCTTATAGCAGTAAGTACCCATTCTGTAACAAAGGCGGTCTTGTGCTTATCTTCTTCGGCCATGAGCACTTGATTGTATCCTGAGAACCCATCCGCAAATGAGTACATGGCGGAACACGCCGCACTATCTACAAGCACGTCTATATGCGGTAAAGGAAAGTCATCCTTCGGGCATGCCTTGTTAAGATCTCTATAGTCAACACACATTCTGACTTTGCCATCTTTCTTCGGCACAGGCACGATGTTGGCCAACCACTCGGGGTATTTCACTACTTCCAGGAATCCCACATCTATTTGCTTCTTAACTTCCTCTCTGACCTTCTCGGCCCATTCAGGTCTCATCCGTCGGAGCTTTTGTTTCACAGGCTTCATATTCGGATATGTTGGTATCGCATGCTGGGCAATATTTCGATCGACCCCATGCATGTCTTCGTAAGACCAAGCAAACACTTTGGCATATTTAATCAATATCTCTTCTAAGTTCTTCCGCTCTTCGGCGGCAACTTCTCTCGCAATCAAGATTTCCTTGGGCCTCTCAGGCGTACCAAGGTTGAATATATTTGTTTTGACGGAGTTGATATCGAATATGCTTAAGTCATGAAAGTTAGAAAGTGGAGACTCAGTCGAGTAAGCAGAATTACTGTCTTTATTGCCAATAACAAAAGGAGTACATTCAAACAAATCTGGAAGGAAAATATCCTCATCCTCTACAGATATTTCTCCCTTTACAACATTATCCTTCTAAAGTTTCTTGTCTTCTTCGAGAGTCAGGGTCTCCAACTTCATAAGTTCCTCTTCCCACTCTTCTTTCTTCACTTCTTCAACCAGCGGATTTTCCCCCAACATGTCCTGGAAGATCTCGAACCCTGGCACAACAATCCCGTTCACTTCTACAGGTTCAGGCTCTCCTTGATACCCCGATGCTTTGACGAAGCATTCCATCAACTTCAACCCCTTCTTCTTGGCTTTTGGCTTGTCATCATCAGAACGGTATCCCAAGCCCTTCCGAGTATTCTGCCCCTTGAAATCCGGTAGTTTCGAACCTTGACCTGGCTCAAATTTCATCTTCTCCATAATTCGGGCTACCTTGGGATCCACCCACTCCTCAAAAGTTGCCGACACTTGGAACCTCGTAAAAGGTTGTATTTCCAAGGTGGCTACAGCATTATCCGCTTCAGCTCGTATGGTGACAATTTCCCCTCCATATGGGAACTTAATCATCTGATGTAGAGTAGATGGCACCCCTCCAAGCCCGTGAAACCAAGGCCTTCCCAATAATAAGGCAAATGTGGCTGGGATGTCCAGCACTGTAAATTCAACTTCATCTTCTACTGGGCCAACCTTGACCATTGCGACAAAAGTACCTTCGACTCCTCGTTTACTATCATCATAGGCTTTGATAGTCATGTTAGAAGGGCTCAACTCAGTTGGCTTAATACCCAACCTTGCCAGAATTTTCAATGGGCACACATTGATGGAAGAGCCATCATCCACCATCACACAAGAAGTCTTCTTGCCCCTTACCTCAGCTCGGATAAAAAGAGGCCTGTTGTGGTTTCTTCCTTCAGTTAGGAGTTCTTCATCAGAGAAAGTAATATGTTGAGCCTCTTTCTGCACTGACCCCACAAACATTGCTGGATTAGCATCCTCGGGTACCACTATTTTGCTCAGAGCCTCTACCATGGCCCGCCTGTGCTCTCCAGATGCACATAACAACTCCCAGATGCTTAAGTGTGCTCGGGTTTTCTTCAGTTGCCTCAACACCACATCTCCTTCGACGGGCTCAGTATTCTCAGTCACTTCTCGGCCGTCTGTTAGCACTTCCTTCCCCTTTTCAACAGTATCACTGTAAAAGCGCCCACTCCGGGTCATGCCTTTTACTTCTTCTTCCTCACCACCACTTGAGAAGTCTTCCCAGAAATCCTTCTTCTGTTCCGCCTCATCTTCACTATTACTGTCCCAAATACCGAGGCAAAAGGCTGTTTGGTCAAAGGTTTGGAGGACAAGGTCTTCTGGTAGGCCAGAGTTGATCATGTAAGTAGGTGGGGGGAACAGAGTGATAATTGGGTAGAGGATTGCGGTGAGTGTTTGGTTGTTCTTTTTCAGGGTCAGGGATCTTTCGGGAGTCTATTAGGTCTTGGACTTCATGGCAAAGCCGGGCACAGTTGTCGGTGTCATGGCCAGGCTGTTGGTGAAAATGGCAGAAACGGCTCATGTTTAGGCTTGACGGGGGAGGATTTGGGAGTGGTTTTGGTTCTAGGGGCTTTAACAGCCCTTGCCTCAGTAGCTTCTCCAGTACCTTGGACAAAGGTCTGCCCAAGTTAGAAAAACGCCTATTCCTTATGGCCGCAACCTCCGCAGTAACGGGCTTAGCACCTGAGGATCCTCCGACAGTCCTCCTGCTCAAACTATAGAACTTTCTGTTCTCAGCCTCCTCATCTTCAATATCCATTACAGTCTCCCTCAACTGGCGGAAGTCTGCAATCATCGATGTCATCCTTCTGAGCTTACCATAAATCGATGGCTTAGTCCCCTTGATGATCATCTTGATATGATCTTTCTCGAAAGGCCTGGTCTGCATTTTCAAGAGCTGGCTTCTCCAGTGGTCAACATACTCCTTAAAGCTCTCCTCAGGCTTCTGCTTAGTATTCTCCAAGTCGCGGAGCGACAAGTCGATCTCTAAGTCAGTTACATACTGCTTCAAGAAGGCATCAGCCAACTCCCTCCAATCTTCTTTAACCTTCTTCTCAAGGCTATGATACCAAACCACAGGTGCACCCTCGAGTGACATTCCAAACATCTTCTGGACTTGGCGCTGAGACAGGCCGACCGAACTCATCACTGAGACGTATTGTCGCAAGTGGACCCTCGGGTCCCCATTCCCATTAAACTTTGCGATGTCAGGCATTTTGAACTGTGCGGGCAACTGCTCCTCAAAGGTCATTGAATCATAATCCAGTAGATCCTCATGCTTCCCCCTCAGCTTACGGGTGACAGACTCCATCTGATCACGGAGCCTTTGCATTTCAGCCTGAGTTCCGGCTATCCTACCAGCGGCATAGTCAGCCAGATCATCATCAAATACCGGAGCATCATCGTTCATTCCATTCAGAGGGCTCTCCCGCCTCTTATTCTCAGATCCTCCCGCAGCGCGGGGCGCAACCATATTAGACATGGCAGCAGTCAGAGCTTGGAGTTGTTCAGTCATCTTGGCGAAGTTAGCTTCCATCTGATCCATTCTAGACCCCTCGTTGACGGATTCACTCATATTTGCTGAAGGTCTTTTGACTAATCTGCCCTATTCTCTAACCCAACGGGAATCTATGTTGCCTCTCTTAAGGCCATGTGTCAGTGCTTATGTGTGCGATGCATGTAATAGATAAAATTATAAAAAAGAAACTTTAAACTACTTGGCCCATTATCATTTTAAAGTATTTAATCACACCATCACGCGGTGCAAACTTGTCCCAGTTGAAAAGGCCCAACAGGTTTACACTTTACAATGATATGGCTAAATGACTTCAAATGATAAAAGGCCTATTCACAAAGTGGCCCACCGACATTTTAGAAGCTTTTGGTCCAACTGTCAAAGGGCACGAACTTGTCCCAGTTTAAATGGCCCAATAAGTTCACATCTTTTTGACAAAAGGTCCAACTGGATCCAAATGACGGCGGTCCAACAAACAAATATGAAATAAATAACTACGGTTCTTCATGGCTAAGTTTCACAAGTGGGTTCACGGGGCGCGGACAAAGGCTCTCGCTGACGAAGGTTTGCCCACAACTAGGACTCCCCACTCAAGGGTTCAAGCGACCAAGTGAGTGCACCTTTTTTATACCTTACGGTACGTGCCAACGAGTTACGGTGTGTGACTAACTGTCGAATGGATTTCTCGTTGTAGATTCCACAAAGGGAAGGTGGAGCGAGGCTCTCTTAAGTACCCAAGCCCCTTAGGCTCTTATCGCTTGGTGTCAGGAATAAACAATGAGTCCTCCAAACTAGTATGTCACAATGAGCTACAAGTAATGATTTATCTAGGTGCCTTCACAGCTTTTCCTCGAAGGGTAGTGAGTGAAGGAAGACACCCAACCATCACCTAGTTTCAACAAAGCCTTTGATTAACCCCCTCAACCCACTATAGAAATGGTCAACTAATGCACAAATTATACACATCACAAGACATGATTTCGAGGCCGATTCTCTAAGTCCCCAGTGGAGTCGCCAGACTGTAGACAACAGAACCTGGGCGACGCTGTTCTAGGCTCGCGGCCTAGTTGGGAAGTACGAAATAACATGGAGTCGCCACCCGGTGTGAACCGGGACAAAGATTTAAGGCCGCACTCACCCCTCGCAAGGGAAGACCTCAAACCGTTGGGTTCAGAATGGTCCCTTACTTATGTCACTTGTGATGATATAATTTGTGCAATGAACTAACCAAGTCTACTCAATAATCATGCTCAAGGGTACTTAGATCTAACATGCTTTCATCCAAATAATTCCACGCAATGTAACACAACGAGCATATTGAACCATTAAATCAACATGTATAAATCATTATCCTAACACATCATAAACTAATAATATGCATAAGGAACAACCTAAATATGCTTTAACAAATAAATAAAAACTAAATTATACCATGCTTTAAATAATAAACGAATAACCTAAAGACTATAACATGCTCAAATACAAATTTGGATGAGACGAGATATGTGTATCTTAAGTGGTACGTGGCATTGTATCCCGAGTGCAGACCATACTACCGTCAATTCGGAATCGGCTATGAATTTATGTCCGGGTTTCCATCCGATATACCACAAAAGGGAACACATATCCCGCTCATCCAACAATCACATCATGCCTCAAACGACTCTCATGCAATTATATATCAAAATAAATAAACAAAAATAAAGAAGATAAGTAAAAAGGGTGCCCTCAGGTCTAACCTCTTTTGTCGTCTAAGAAAGGGGTTACACGTCCGTTGGAAGCGAGATTGATCTGATGCTTTTCCGATTTATCTACTCAATGTCTTTCCTCACTGCTTTGATGCTCGGGCTGCTGTTTCAAGTCCGTTTCACTGCTGTTTCGCTGCTACGTTTCAGGTCACTGTCTTGGTGATTTAGTGGGTTGTTTTGAGTGATTTTGAAGGCTAATGGAGCTGCGGTTTTGAGGGTTTTTTTGGGGGTGTTTATGCAGTTTTTTAGTGCAGTTTTAGGGTGTCTTTGGGGCTGTTTTATGGGTTAAAATCGCTGCCAAAAACTGGGCAGAATATGCAGTGAAGTGCGGCAGTTTTGGTGAGCAGTGAGGGGTGTTTTGGCTTCTGTTTTGGCGTGCAATGGGGCTGTGTTTAGGGGGTGTTTTGTGCGACTTTAGGGCTGTATTTGAGGCTTATTTTGGTGTGAATTAGGGCTGTGAAAGGGGAAGTGCAGTGGGTTAAAGATGCGGCAATGGAGGCTATATGATGGCTTTAGGCGTGAAGGTGATAGATGGGGATGGAGGAAGGCTTGAGGTTCACGGCAATGGGGGAGTTTTGGATGGGATGCTTGGACGTGCAAGGAGGCTTGGGAGAGTGCTTGGGACGTGCTTGGGGAAGTATGCGTGCCAGGTTTTGAATGGGGGGGTGAAGGCCTCTTTTTATAGGCAAAGGGAGAAGACTTTCCTAATTTGAATAGGAAAGAATCTCCTAATTGGTTCTTCATAAGGAATAGATCTCCTTATTTGGGGTGGTGATTGGATTTGATTTGGTAGGGATTTGATTTGATTTATTTTAATTAGGAAGGGATTTGACTTGATTTAGGCATGTGTTAAATGTGATTTTGGCTATTTAGGAAGGCTATGGGCGTGAATGGTGTCTCATGGGCGTGGGTTTGGCTTGGCTTGGTGGGCTTGGGTATTTTGGGTTTGGTAAGTGGTTTGTGGGGTTTTGGGCCTAAGATAAGCTTTGAAACGGAAGTCCAACAAGCAACCGAAGCTCAAACAACGAGATTAAATCCATCAAAAATTCTATTTTCCAACTTTACCCTTCCAACGTCCGTTTCCCGCGACTTTCATGACTAAAGAAGTAGTTGCCTCCATACGAGACTCATCATTGGGCTAATGTGTAAAAATGCAATGCCTACACACGTACAATTACTCCAAGATCCATGTTCCATTCATTCATAATAATAACACATAAAATAAATTACAATTAAGATTAACTAATTTTCTTATAGGATAATTTTCTTCGATAAGAAAACAACAGAACTATTAAGTATCAAATACTTTGCGAATGATTATGACGTCCTATATCAATTATATGGAAGTAATAAAATGGTATTTTCATCTTATTAATTATGCAGTTCCATTTATAATTTATCACCGTATTTGACTTCAATAAGTCAAGTCTTTTCTACAATTGTCAACATCCAATGTTACTGTTGGGGTTGGTGCTCAGAGCGCCAATCCGGACCGTATTTATGTCTGATTCATGAATACGAACATCCCATTTTTCCATAATATTATTTACTTAGTGGTTACACCTCTTGGTTTTATATACGTATTCGATCTAATTACTATTAGATTGAAACTAAATGTGATTTAGTGATATGTATATATTAGACAAAGGCCCGATAATATATAATGCAGTACACAGTTACAAAGTTAGTTTGTAATTGACATTGGGAAGTGTCACTACTAAATGTATATTATCAAACATAGTTTCTAGTCAAGATTTACTAACACGGGTCGGTTAGTCAAATCCGTTGAGAGCAGTACATGTCGTATATCGAGACTTGGTCCGATGGTTTATCCCAATGAACCATGAGTATGGGGAGACTCGTATAGACGTGTAGGTATTTATAGTGGATAAACACTGAACGACTCACCGAAAATTCTTAATGGATGGTACACCAATGTCAATAAGAATCTTCTCGGGTTGAGTAGCATAATGGTCCTTCGACTTGAGTCACCACTGTGGATGTATAAGATATCCTCCACACTTAGATGACAGTTATGTCACCGATCTATTTAGATCAGACCTCCGCCTGTTCGTTGGGTGTGGACCGATCCTCAGGATATCCTGTGTGTGTCAAGATAGGATCCGTCAGTTTTGTGTATAGAGCATAGGTAGTCTATATGTGATTAGCAATCTGTTAAATCTGTGGCCACAGTATACTTCAGAAGTAAGTTCCGATTGTTATTTAGAGATTGCTAATAGATACGTCGATGAGATAATACCTATAGAGATTTAACGTTTACATCTATATCTCTGGGATTATCCGGATACCTATGACGGATGAATTATACATGTGCAATGACCTCGACCTGTATGATTCAGCTAGTTTATCCGTGGTCGTCATATTTTACGGGTGGGTAAATTATGGACACGAAATTAGATTTTATGACGGATGTACCTGAATCTAGAGTCTCACTAATGAAATATACTCGCAGAGCACTATGGCAACTTTTATGAATAATTGTGATTATTTATAAATCGTTTAAACGTTAAACAAAAAATACATGCAAACAGACCGAACCGTCATTTCCTAATTAATGTGTGTTTGTATTTAATATATGATATTATTAAATACACATTAGTAAATTGTCAAATAAAGGTATTTGACATATATCATTTATATATGTATTTGAGATATTTAAAGTAAATATAATACATATATTTGAATTATTTGTATTTGATTAATTAATTAATTAATTGTTAAATAATTAATATAATTAAAATATAAATATCTTATGAAATGATAAAGTTAGGAAATGATTATAAGTGTAAATGTTTGACTTTACATTAAAGGAAAAGGTTGTCAAAATGGTTTTGACTTCTTTTGATATTTGATTAAATTGTTTAAAATAAAAATATCTATTTCCTTTTTCTTTTGTAATTTTCGGCCATGACCTTATTAAATGTAAGTGTTATATTTTTTAAGTTGCCATTGTTGACTTGTTTGGAATCATTAAAGTGTAATGATAAAAGCAAAACAAGTTGATAAACCTTTAAATGAAACAAAAGTAAAATATCTAGATATTTTATTTATTTCTCCCTAAATTTCGGCCAAGGCTCATTTTGGAGGAGGTATATATTGTTTTGTTTCATTTTTAGGGTTTAAGAAGTTCAAATACATAAAATAAACATAAAAGAAAGTTGAGAGAAATGCTTGAAGTCCAAAGGAGAAAAGGCTTGAAAACTTGGATTTTGTAAGTCTTTCTTTAAAGCTTTCAACATGGAAATTATTTCTAACATGATTGGAATAATTTTGTATTGCTTTGATGTTCTTTCTTCTATTATAGTTTGTGTTGATTTGGTTGAGAACTTGTGTGAAAGATTGATGCATGTAAGTGAGCTTAAACTAGTTTTAAAGCTTACTTTTGATTCTTTGAAAATCAAAGTTGCCATTCTAGAGTTAGTAAGCCACTCCTTGGTGACCTAGAATTGTTCTAGAGTTATTTCAAAGTGGTGAGGCTAGATTGTTGAAGTATTGAATGCATTAAAGTGTTGGATTTTGTAAATTTGGTGAAATTGGACAATTTGATGAAATTAAAAAATTAGGGTTCATAACCCACTCCAAATTTGGGGCTTTTCATATATGTTATGTATTATGATATGAATATGATGCATGTAAATTTTTGGGTTGATTGGATTTGATCTTGGCATGTTTTGAACAAAATGGACCAAAATACAATTACTTGAAAATTGGGGTGCTCACGACAATTACTCAAAAATTGGGGATTTGTGTGAAATCTGATTTTGATGCATTAGATGTGTTGAAATTTTTTTTAGAAATGATTTAGAATCATCCAAAATTATATTTGATAATTTTTGGGCTAAAATAATCAATTTACAAAGTTTTGGGGTAATTCGGTAATTACCAAGAAATTTGATCTCTTGTGTAATTTTTCAGAATTTGATAATTGGATAATTAAATAAATAAGTTTATTTAATTGATCCGAGAAAAATTTTGAAATCGGAAAATTTTGATTTTCCACTATTCCGCTGCGTTACCGATATTCCCCCTTAAAACCCTAACAAAATGGTATCAGAGCGAGTCTGATTCTGACCACCCTAATATGATTATGCCTTTTAAATTCAATGTTTAATTATTCTTTACTCGTTGCATGCATGTATTTATTTAATTTGATTAAATAAATTAAAAGAATCTTTTGCGGAAAATCCCTAAATAATAAGGTTATATGTAATTTATGTATTTGATGCATATTACATGATCTGTCTTGTCAATACGGTTTATGAATATTTTTCCGTGACTACATCCGAGACCGTGCCTCTGCTGTGAGGGTATAGCCGATAGAGATTTATTTATACCGGATGTATGTTAGATACTAGATAAATTCAAGCGAAAGCGCAATCCTGGACGTGCCCTAGCTGTTACGGTTACGTAAGTAGCTTGAGTTTATCATTGACGAGTTTAACCTTGGTACGTCTCCTTGTGGGCCTGCCTTAGCAGTCACAACGAGAAACGACCAGGACCGGAAACCCATGAGTCACTATTGAGTGATTGACAAATGAGTTGTCTACCTGATGAATATACGTAGGCGAGACCGTGCCTCTGCTGTGAGTCGAAATATATTCATGGGGTCCACTTCCCATTATGGAATTCAATTTAATTATTGAATTATCTTTTTCCGTTGGGGATTACGGTATTACGTAAAATAATGGGAGGCACTGCTAAGTTTAAAAAAATTCCATAACTTAGGCAGTGTGTATTATTATGGAAATTGCCGCTTGTTTGTTTCCTTATTCAACATGGTTATCTAACTTGACTATGTTATCTGACTTGACTCTTGGTTGCAGTTATTCTAGAATAGGTTCTAGAGACTACTAGACTAGGATATTATTAGATTGGTCTAAACCATCGGGAATTGTTGTTCCGATTTTCTTGAAAAATCAAGATGGTTAATGACTTAGTTTCTAACTCATGATAGATAATCTAGGTAGATATCCCTTTTATGATATAATACTTTAGAGAGAATAGTTTCTTATGCAGTAAGAATTGACTTGAATTAGTTCATGTCTCGAGATTCTTGACTAGCATTAAGAAAGCCCCATTAGGTATTTGTTTATCCAGTAATGACGTTTCTTAGCTTTAATGACCTTTAGGGGCAATGTGTCTGACACAATTTGCTAATCAGTTATTTGTAATTGTTGTGAATAGTTGAATGCAAATAGTAAAGCTAAAGAAAGGAGATGCGTATAGTTTTGTATAGAAAATATCAATTTTCACAATACTACAACTATAGGTATGGATACCAGATCTCCCGTCTAGTTATTTAAAATATTAGTTAACGATTGTTTTGATATTTGATATCAGAACTTGCGACTATTGGATAGTTACTTGTTCTTTATAAACAATTGTTATATATTTTAAACATAACTAGTAGTGTCATTGACGTAAATATAAACATTAAGAAAAAGTATTCGATAAAATAAATAATTTAGAACGGTGCTTTATGAGTTTAATCACTTAAGCATTAGATGCTTATTCCGTATGGTAAAAGATGGTTTGATACGAGATCACACCACACATCCTTATCCATTTAATGAATATTGTATTCAGGAAGGTGATTAAGATCTCGTTTAACCAATGATTGTCATTGGACCACCAGATTTATTTAACTGATACATTAGATGTATGTAGTTTAATAAATAATAATTACTTAAGGTAGTTTTCTTTATTTCGTAACTTAGTTGATGAATTGTCGTAACTTAGTTACGTGTTTCTGAAAGAAAACATATTGAACATCTTGAAATGATCAAGAACATTCAATTTGTTCTGATGAAACGCAGATTGAACATTTTTGACTGGTTCAAAGATATTCAATATGAAGTTTTTGAGAACTCTATCCTTAAAATTCATTACATGTCTTTGAACTGTTCAAAGATCTTTGATACGATCAAACATATGAATTTAAAGCAATTAGTTCTAAGGTTATTCAGTGAATATGATTCTTATTCAATATTATTCTTTCACGATTCCATCTTGATGGAATTGAGTAGTGGGAGTAGTCGAATCTTATATGATTTGATTCGTTTGATATTGAATGTTACTGAATTAGTTTCAATACTCTTGGGGATATGCTCCAGTAACACTAGTTCATCTTTTTAATTAAGGTTCCATTAATTTCTACAGTTACATAGCCTCACTATTTGTAAAAGACATTGTGATTTTTGTACAAATTAACTATGTGACAATGGAAATTGCATTTTATCATTTTGTAATTAGATTACTTGTATATATAAATGATAAAAGTCTTTATGATTAGTTCCGGATTATAAGATATGAGAAAATATCAATCCACAAGGGTTTAATCATTAAATATCCCTAGTCGTAGTATTATCGAGCGACTGGACATCGATAATGCGGAATAGACTAGTATTGCACTTGTGCGTGTTATGGAAGCGTAACAACATAGTTCTCATATATTTAAGTATTGGATACTTATGCAAGTGTGATAGGAGGTTGTGTTTACCGATGGTACGAAAAAAGCTTTGCTCTGGATAGACCCCGCAGAATCTTATTGGTAGTATGACTAAGTGTCTATGAGAATTCGCTTCAGGGTAGATGTATTTGGTCTTAACCTGAGACTTGCATCGCTAGTACTTGAGACAATCAATACGATTTGGTTTCGGTCGTCCGGGACTTTAACAGGTTCTGTGTACGCCTCTTCTGGGTTTATTGAGAATCGTAGTGTATTGGGTGTTATGTCAAGACGGAAGTATCACTTCAGTCATATAAAGATGATGATCACGTAGGGATACAGAACCGGTTCTCTATTATGTTGCAACTATTAGGATAATATGACAAGGTCATGATTATCCAATTATAGAGACTAGTTGCTTGTGATCCGATATATGCTTCGTACGGGGCAGACACTATTCCATCCTCAGGCCTTGCATGTGACATCAGATACTGGATCGCAATACGCAATACTACGTATACTACGCCTGAAATAGATTATATATTCCTTAAAGAATATTTCTGGAGAATTGGGTAGGCACAGTGCTTTGCTAGAAGCCAACCATGTCTCGTAAATCGGTAAGAACGTAGTACAGGATACGCACGTGTTTGGATAGTCCAACGACCGGATTTACTGCCAACATATCCAGGGATCTCATGGGTCGCTTCCCGAAGATTCACTGATGACGTATGACTCGAACATAATTAATTTAGGATTAATTATAAGAGAGAGAAAATTAATCTAGGATTAATTACGGCGAGATTTTATCTGGGATAAAATTCAATTAGAAGAGAGAGAACGATTAATTTGGAATTAATCGATAAAATAATATATTTGAGATATTAAATGAAATTAGATTTCATAACGGAATTAAAATTGGATTTTGATTTGGGCAAACGAATTAATTTAGAATTAATTCACAAGCGACTTTAATAGTAATTTTGCTAGGCATAATTATTTAATTAAATTTGATTTAATTACGTCGCAACGGAAAATTCGTTAATTAAGAATTAACGAACCCGAGCCCGGAATGTGTTTGCGGTCCCACTCGGATTTTGAATTCAAGTGGGGCCCACAAGTCACATCACCTAGTCACTTTAATCAACTTTTAGTTGATGGAATTTGGTGGGTGGTTGATAACTTGTTTTATACTCAAGTTGATGAGATGAAAGACTTTTACCTAATATTAGATATTTGGTATATCTTATTTTTATTTTGAAAAATAAAAATACACAAGTCAATTCACTCTCATCTCCATCTCTCTCATTCACGCCCAACTCACAAAATTCTCTCCCCATTTGGCTTGGCCGAAACTTGCTAAGAACAAGGTGAAAAATTGTTGCAATTTTTAAGTGCTAGCACATATCAAAGAATCATACAAAGGTGTTAGTGAAACTCTCCAATTGAGTTTGGAATTCTTTGATCAAAGCTTGGAGCTCAACCTCATCCAAAGAGAAGGTATTGGAGCACTTCTCAAAGCAAAAGTTTTTATTATCAACACATCCTATAACCGTTCTTTGTAAGTATAATTCCGCTATACTTCCTTTTCATATTCACACTTTTAATATTCTTGGGATCATCTTAGAGACCAACAATGGTATCAGAGCCAATTTTGAGCATGAAATGAACTTATGGTTTATATACTTGAATTTGGGTAATTTTGATTTGAGCATGATTTGATCAAATTGTTTGTTTGAGTATGCTTACATAATGATAACTAAGTGGTATGCATGATCAATTTGATGAAAAATTAATTGGATTAATTTTCCCCAAATTTTGAGGCTTGGCCGAATTATATGGACCTTTGTAGATCATGGTAATTTTTGTTTTTTAGACCATTGGATGTGTTTAAAGACATGAAATATTAGAATTTAATTAGTTAGGCTTAATTTGGAATTGGGCTAAAATTATTGTATTTGGGCCTAATGGGCTTGGTTGGGCCAAATTGGGCCTAAACCATTCCATTAAGTCCAAATATAACATATGGGCCTTTAAATATTTAATTGGGCCTAATGGGCCAAAATTGATTTTATGGCAAATATGGTGATTCCTTAATTGGGCCTTGGTATTTGGGTTTGACCCATATTGACCAAAGCCCATGCCTTAAGAAATTAATTGAAAGCCCATTGGACTTTAATTAAATGAACATTAGATGTTAATTGGGCTTTGAGACCCATTAATATTAGATTTAGAATCTAAGTCGTAAAGTCGCATTAAAAGTGTAATTATTTAATTTGGAATTAAATATAGAATTAGTATTGAATACAAATTAAATTGGATTTAAGATTGTAGTTCGATATAATTCAAGAATTCATACTTTGAGTACTTATTCTTAAACGAGTTGGACTCGCGCAAATCAAATCGTTGTTTGAACATTGGATGATCACTTTATTCAAAGATTAATTAATTGGATTAGATTGATTGAATAACATGCTTTGTATGAATACATGGATGTGTTGTATGAATAATGTATATCAGATGGATATTAGATGGGTGAGGGCAATTTTGGAAATTGTTGTAATAAATTTAGAATTTATTAAATTGGACCTGTGTGTCCATCATTTATCTCTCGATTCTTTGTAATTCTTTTCTCACCAATTCCCCTCAATGTAAATGAGGTTTCTTTGATGTATTATGTAATTGGGTAGAAGTTAGAATAGTGCTAGCCGGGGAGAGGAAATGGAGTGATTTTTTTTCTAGGAACAATTTGTGAGATATCCATCCGTATATCATTATTAATTTATTTACCACGTCTTATTATTCTTTTAGAATGCATGCTTAAGGGTGTATGATGAGACCTAATCAAAGATAATTAATTGGTTGCCAATTACGCGAAAAACCCTCAACAAATATTAAGCGTTTTCCTTCCATTGAATGATTCATTCTCAAGATCCAAGATTGACACTGGTTTGTTGGCCAAAGTCAAGACCTTTTTCCATCGCGGATGTGTTTGAATCATGAAGGCTTTGTTCCATATCATATGTCTTGCCCAAGTTGTGATTTGTTGGCCAAAGTTAAGATCACTTCTTGTTCATCGACATCGATTACGAAGCTTTCTAAGGTCAATGAGTCCCGCTTAACTGGAATCATTAAGCTTGTTGAGCCAAAGTCAAGGCTTAGTTTATTCAGAGGAAAAAGGTTAGGAAAATATATTGGATATATTGGCATATATATTGTATATATGTTTCGGACTTGGAGGTCCATCTACCGGATCTAGGAATTGGATGAGATCCAATTGATCTTAGAGATCTACCTAGTTAAATATCATACAGCTTGTTGGCCAAAGTCAAGGTTGTGTGTTATTTAACGGGGATCATAGCCTACTAGGAAACTAGGTTTCCCGAGTACTCAATAGAGGGTTAGAGGCTCGCCGAAAAATAGTGGGAGGCCAGTATTGAATTTGCAATTTCGTTCAAATACTTGGCATTACGCGCTTTCAAATTATTTCGTCAATTAAATATTTATTAGTTGGACTAATATTCTATTATTTTTCTTGTAACAGTTGGACTGTACCCAAATATCGTTAATTGAATAGTTTGACTATTGCAATTAAGATGGCTGGAAAGATCAGAGTTAGAGACATTATCATGGGCGAAAATGTCTTTAATGGAGCGAACTTTCCTGATTGGGATATGAACCTCAGGAATGTTCTGGGGGCTGAGAGGATGCTCTATACGATAGAGAGACCCCTCAGGCCTAAGCTCGAAAATAAGCAGCCGCTTGAGCTTTGGAAGACTCATAGCGATGACAACTCAACTGCTCAGTCCGTCATACTCGCTGCGATGACCCCTCAATTTCGTCCCCAAAACAAGGGATTGGATCCCTATACTATGATGGCAAAATTAAATGACCTTCATCGATCTAACCTTAGATCGCAAATGTATGAATTGCAGAAGAAGCTCTTTCGCTCTCGAATATCAGGGGTACATCTGTTGAGCACCATGTGTCATAGATTATTGCTGGCATTGAACAGCTGGGTCAGCTAGGCATAACCTTTGAGGCTGAGACTTCTATAGATTTGACCTTGCAGTCTCTTCCTGACAGCTGGAGCGGGTTAATCATGAACTACAATATGATGAACCAAGACCATACTCTTGGAGAGTTGATGGCAATGCTGCGTGAAGCTGAAAAAGAGTTGATGAATGGCAAAAAGCGCGAGGTGCACTTTGCTTCAACATCTCAGTCTCCCAAGGCTTGGCCGAAGGCAACTGGAGGTGTAAAGAAGAAGAAGAAGAAGGGTAAGGCCAAATCATCAAATTCTTCTGGAAAGACTAAGGATAAATCCCAAGATGTATGCCTGCAGTGTGGCAAACGGGGTCACTGGAAGCGTTACTGCCGTGAGTACAAGGCGCACATGAAGGAAATCAAAGCAGGCAAGACACTGGCTTCAGATATGTTTGTTATAGAAATAAACATGTCTACTTCTAGTTTTAAAAATTGGATTTTTGATTCTGGTTGTGGTACTCATATATATACTTATGTGCAGGATCTGCAGATTAGCAGAAGACTGACCCTCAGGGGAGATTGACCTCCGCGTTGGAAATGGGACTCGAGTCACCATTTTGGCCGTTGGGACTTATTTTTTGGAACTGCCATCGGGGCATGTACTTAATCTTTCAGACTGTTATTATGTATCTAGTTTGACTAGGAATATTATATCTGTATCTTTATTGGCCCAATGTGGCTATACTTTTATTTTTAGAAACACTGGGTGTTTTATGTATAAAAATGATATGGAGATATGCAGTGTTGATGTGAATAATGGTCTTTATATTTTGAATATAAATCAATCTCAAACATATAATGTAACAAACAAAAGGCTTAAACTAAGTAACAAAGATGAAACTTATATGTGGCATTGTCGTCTGGGACACATTAACAAGACTCGTATATCCATACTTTCGAAGAGTGGGTACTTGGACAGATTTGATCCAAATTCATATGACGTTTGTGAATCCTAATTATTAGGCAAAATGCCTAAAACACCTTTTAGCGGTAAAGGTGTACGTTCCACCAAACTGTTAGCCCTTGTTCATAGTGACGTTTGTGGGCCCATGTCTAGCCAGGCTAGAGGTGGATATGAATACTTCGTAACCTTTACGGATGATACATCGCGTTATGGTTATGTGTATCTTATGAGACACAAGTCGGAAACCGTTGAGAAATTCAAAGAGTTTCGACACGAAGTAGAAAAACAGACTGGCAAAAGTATTAAAACATTATGATCGGACTGTGGTGGAGAATACTTGAGCAACGAGTTTCTTGATTACTTGAAAGAGTATGGTATTCTTTCACAGTGGACTCCTCCCGGAACACCGTAATTAAACGGTGTGTCCTAACGGAGAAACCGAACTTTATTGGACATGGTAAGGTCGATGATGAGTCGCACAGAGCTATCTATTTCCTTCTGGGGATATACATTGAACAGTAAAATACTTATTTTGAATAAGGTTCCGTCAAAGTCTGTTCAACAGACTCCGTATGAAATATGGACAGGAAAGAAATCGGGTTTCTCATTCATGAAGATTTGGGGTTGCTAGGCATACGTCAAACGTTTGGAAGGTACCAAACTAACCAAAATTGGATAAATGGCTATTTGTAGGATATCCTAGGGAAACCAAAGGATATTACTTCTATCACCTACAAGAGAACAAAGTATTTGTTGCTCTACATGCGGTTTTCCTTGAGAAGGAATTCCTAAATGCAGTGGTAAGTGGGAAGAAAGTATAACTCGATGAAAATCTGAGTGATACTATTCTTAGCACAGAATCCTTAATGGAACATGAACAGTTCATCAGAGATGAAACTACACCACAATCTTCGAATACACAAGAACCGCGTAGGTCGGAGAGAGTCAGAAAATAACCTGAGAGGTATGGGTTTCTGGTCTCATCTCATGTGGATATTAATCTTATTGAGGATAACGAGCCGGCTACGTATGAGGAAGCGATACAAGATATCAATTTGTTTATGGTAAGAAGCCATGAAGTCCGAAATGGATTCCATGTACACAACCATTTGGACACTGGTTGATGCACCCGAAGGCGTAAAGCCATTGGTTGCAAATGGGTCTTCAAGAAGAAGACTGACATAGATGGCAACATACAATGTACAAAGCTAGGCTTGTAGCTAAAGGGTATCATCAATGACATGGTGTCGATACGACGAAACTTTTCCCGTTGCAATGATTAATCGCTTCGGATTGTTGCTTGCTATTGCGGCATTATTTCGATTACGAGATATGGCAGATATGGACGTCAAAACGCTTTCTTAATGGAAACCTTTTGGAGATGTATATTGAACAGCCTGATGGTTGTGTCATACCTAAACTTAGACATTATGACCCATAGCGTCACTGTTTTGTAAATGATATTGTATTATTGTACAAAATCAACTATGTGATAATGAAATTGCCTTTTGCCGTTTTGTAAAATATTTACTTTAATATATTAATGGCAAAAGTCCATATGATTAGTTCCGTATTGAGATGATATGAGACAGTATCAATATAAAAGGTTTAATCATTAAATATCCCTAGTCGGAGTATTATCGAGATCGGACATCGATAATGCGGAATAGACTAGTATTGCACTTGTGCGAGTTGTGATGGCACAACGGCATAGTTCTCATATATTTAAGTATTGGATACTTATGCAAGTGCGATAGGAGGTTGTGTTTTACCGATGGTACGGAAAACAGCTTCGCTCTGGACAGACCCCGCGGAATCCCATTGGTAGTATGTCTGCGTGTCTATGGGAGGCCGCATCAGGGTAGGTGTATATGGTCTTAACCTGAGACTTGCATCGCTAGTACTTGCGACAATCGGTAAACTTTGGTTTTGGTGGTTCGGGGCTTTAACCGGTTCTGTGTACACCTCTTCTGGGTTTATCGAGAATCGTAGTGTACTGGATGTGATGTCAAGATGGAAGTATCACTTCAGACATATGGAGATGATGATCACGCAGGATACAGAACTAGTACTCTATAAAAGGTTGCAACCGTCGGGACAATATGACCAGGTCAGGATTGTCCGATTTAAAGAGACTAGTTGTTTGATATCCGATATATGTTTCGTACGGGGCAGACACATTTCCAGCCCCAGGCCTAACATGTGATCGTCCGATACTGGATCGATGTACGCGATACTACGGTATACTACGCTTGATAAAGATCTAATATTCCAGTAAGAATATTTCTGGTGAATTGGGTAGGCATGGCGCTTTGCTAGAAGCCAACCTTGTCTTGTAAATCGGTAAAAACGTAGTACGAGGTACGTACGTGTTTGGATTATCCAACGACCGTATTTACTGCCAACATATCCGGAGATCTCTTGGGTCGCTTCCTGAAGATTCACCTATGATTGATTCGAACTTTATTAATCTTGGATTAATTACGGAGAAACTTTATCTTGGATAAAATGCCTTATTAGGAGAGAGAGAGAGAGATCGATTAATTTGGAATTAATCGATAAAATAATATATTCGATATATTAAACGAAATTAGATTTCGACGCGGAATTAAAATCGGATTTTAATTCGGGCAAACGAATTAATTTAGAATTAATTCGTTAGCGATCTGAATAGTAATTCGCTAGGCGTAATTATTTAATTCTCGTCGCGACGGAAATGCGTTAATTCGGAATTAGCGAAATCGAGCCCGAAAAGTGTTGCGGACACATTCGTATTTTGAAACGGGTTGGATCCGCAAATCACATCGCGATCTCATCACTTGACACGACTAGTTGATGGATGTATCTAGTCACCTTTATGGGATGATACATTGTCTCTATTCTCAATGTAAGATGATGATGCCATTTAATGAATTTTTAGGAGGGAAAAAGTTTCACGGTTTTTGAAGAGTTTTATCTAAAAAATTCATTTTGGTATATGATACATCATTATTGCTTTCATTGCTCTCACGGTTTTTGAAACACAAAGAGAAAACAAGAAAATTGAAAAGTCTCACTCTCTTCTCCTTCTTCTTGCTCACGCCGTGAGCTTCAAACAAAGGCAGAAAAATCATTTCATTTTTCTCCATTTTTGCTAGCACATTGAGGGATCAAAGGAGGTGATAGGGAAACAACCTTGGAGCTTGGAACACTTGAAGACTTGAAGCTTCTCTCCATCTTCTTCTTGGCCGAAACTTCCACCTTGAAGACTCAAGGATTCTCTTCATCAATTTCGTCACAAGCTTTGTAAGTATGATTCCGCCATGCTTCAAGCTTTGCATGTATATATATTTGTGTGTTTCATTGCTTATACTTTCTTTGGGACTAATTATAGAAAACAAAATGGTATCATGGAGCCATGTTTAAGCATGAAATACATTAGGGTTAATTTGGGGAAAATTGATTGAAGCATGTTCTTGTGAAATTTGTTGATGCTAAAGTATGCTTATATGTATGTTATATGATATATTACATGATCAATTTTAAGAAAAATGCATTGGATGATTTTTCCCCAAAATGTTGCTTTGGCCGAATGTGGAGGTGCTTCCAATGGTTTGGATTTTTCATGCACAAGTTATTAGATGACTTAAGCATGATTATATGTATGATATATGATATAATACATGATCAATTTTGAGAAAAATGCATTGGATGATTTTTCCCCAAATGGTTGTCTTGGCCGAATGTGGAGGTGCTTCCAATGGATTGGATTTTTCATGCACAAGTTCATTAGATGACTTAAGCATGATTATATGTATGAATATGATGTAATGCATGATCAATTTTGAGAAAAATGCATTGGATGATTTTTCCCCAAAATTGTTTCTTTGACCGAAAATGGAGGTCCTTGTAATGATTATATTTTTGTTTATAAGTTCATTAGATGACTTAAAAACGTATACGGGATTTGATTAGTGATTCAATTGGATTGAAAAACAAATCGAACAAAAATCCCTCTTGGCCGAATGCAATAAGGCATGTTAAAGGACTTGATTTTTTTTCAAATAAATGTTGGACATGTGTTTTGAACAAGTGATGATTAATAATTTAATTAATTGAATTTTTAAATTTGGAAATTAAAATTAATTAATGGGCTTAATTGTATAATTGGGCTTGTATGAATATTGGGCATAATGGGCTTGGTTGGGCCAAGTAGATTTGAGCCAAAAGGATTGGATCCAATTGGGCTTAAATCATTCCATTAAGTCAAAATATAGTAAAATGGGCTTTAATGTTTAATTGGGCCTTATGGGCTTGAAATTGATTTTATGGCACTCAAGGGTGATTCCTTATTTGGGCTTGGTAATTGGGTTTGACCCACATTGACCAAAACCCAAGCCTTTATAAATCAATTGAAAGCCCATCGGACTTTAATTAAACAAACATTGGATGTTAGTTGGGCTTGGAGACCCAATTAGATTAGATTTAGAATCTAAGTCTTTAAAGCACATTAAAAGTGTAAACATTTAATTTGGAATTAAATAAATTGAATTAGTATTGAATACGACTTAAATTGGATTTAATGGGTAGTTCGATATAATTCGTGAATTCGTACCTTATGTACTTATTCTCAAACGAGTTGGACTCGCGCAAAATCAAACCATTGTTTGAACATTGGATGATCACTTAAACAAAGACTAATTAATTGGATTTGATTGGTTGTATAGCATGTCTTGATTGAATGAATATATATGTATGTGATGAATGAATAGTGTATATCGGATGGATATTAGAAGGGAAAGGGTAATTTTAGAAATTATTGTAAATTTAGAATTTATAAATTGGACCTGCGTGTCCAGCCTTATCTCTTTTATCTCTTTGTATTCTCTTCTCACCTAATTCCCCTCAATGTATATGAGGTTTCTCTTATTGTATTATGTAATTGGGTAGAAGTAGAATATGCTAGCGGGGAGAGGAAAGGAGTGATTTGTTCTAGGAACAAGTTGTTTTATATATCCATCCGTATATCACTATTAATTTACTTTACGCACTTTATGATGTTTTAGAAGCATGCTTAAGGGTGTATGATGATGAGACCTAACAAAGATAATAAATTGGTTGCCAATTACGCAAAAATCCCTCAATTTATATTAAGCGATTATCCTTCCATCGAATGATTCTTGTCAAGATCCAAAATTGGCATTGGTTTGTTGGCCAAAGTCAAGACCTTTGTCAATTGAGGATGTACTTGAATCATGAGAGTTTTGTTCCACATCGGTGTCTTGTCCAAGTTGTGATTTGTTGGCCAAAGTCAAGATCACTTCTTGTCCAACGACATTGATTACGAAACTTTCCTTGTCAATGGGTCCCGCTTAACTGGAATCATTAGGTTTGTTGTGCCAAAGCCAAGGCCTAGATGATTCGGAGGATATGGTTAGGAAAATGTATTAGATACATTGGCATAAGTACATATACATATGTTTTGGACTTGGATGTCCACCTAACCGGATCTAGGAATTGGATGGGATCCAATTGATCTTTGAGATCTACCTAGTTAAATAGCATACAGCTTGTTGGCCAAAGTCAAGGTTGTGTGTTATTTAACGGGATCCTAGCCCACTAGGAAATAGGATTTCCCGAGTTCTCAACAGAGGGTTAGAGACTTGATAAAATAGTGGGAGGCTAGTATTGAATTTGCAATTTCATTCAGATACTTAGCCTTACGCGTCTTTCAAAATTATTTCGTTTAATTAATTTAAATTAGTTGGACTAATTCATTGTTATTTTTTCTTGTAACAGTTTGACTGTACCCATTTTATCGTTAACTAGATAGTTGGACTATCGTAGTTGAGATGGCAAGCAAGGTAAATGTCCGAGACATCATCATGGGTGACAATGTCTTTAAGGGCACAAACTTCGCTGATTGGGAAATGAACCTGAGGATAGTCCTTGGGGCTGAGAGGATGCTGTACACTATACAGACACCTCTCCCGCCTAAGCCCACTGACCCACTTGAGCTGGAGTTATGGAAAACTCACAGCAATGATTGTGACACTGCTCAGGCAATTATGTTAGCTTCGATGACTCAGCACTTTCGTCGCCAGAATAGGGACTTGGATCCTTATAATATGATGGCTAGACTGCGAGATCTCCACCGCTCCAACAAGCGGATGGAAAGGTACGAGTTGGTGAAGAAACTCTTCCGCGCCCGAATGACTGAAGGCGCATCAGTTGAGGCCCACGGGGCTCAAATGATCGCCGATATTGATGAGTTGGCCAATATGGGAATAGTCTTGGAGGCTGAGCTGACCGTAGATTTGATCTTACAGTCACTTCCTGATTCTTGGAAACAAATCATAATCAACTACAAGTTGATGGACACGGATGACTCTCTTGGAGAGCTGTTATCCATCTTGAAGGAGTCTGAAAAAGAACTCCAAAAGGGGGCAAGCGCGAGGCGCACTATGCATCGACCTCTCAGAGGCCAAGGGCTGGGCCCAAAGCAACTGGAGGGGTGAGGAAGAAGAAACATAAGAACAAGGGTAAAGGCAAGTCGACAAAAGCTTCTGGGAAGCCAAGGAACAAATCTCAAGATGTCTGCCTCAACTGCGGCAAGAAGGGTCACTGGAAACGTGACTGCCGAATGGGCAAGGGACACAGGGAGGATATCAAGGCAGGCAAGGCACTAGCCTCTGGTATGTTTGTTATTGAGATAAATATGACTACTTCTAGTTTTAAAAATTGGATTTTTGATTCTGGTTGTGCTGCTCATATATGTACTGATTTGCAGGATCTGCAGAATAGCAGGATGCTGGCATCAGGGGAGGTTGATCTACGAGTCGGAAACGGAACTCCAGTTGCTGTTTTGGCTGTAGGGACTTTTGTTTTGGAATTGCCCTCGGGGCATATGCTTAAACTTTTGAACTGTTATTATATACCTAGTTTGACTAGGAATATCATATCTGTATCTTTGTTAACCCAGCATGGGTACACTTTTGTATTTAGAAACACTGGGTGTTATTTATATAAAAATGATGCAGAAATTTGCACTGCTGTTGCAAATAATGGCCTTTATATTTTGAATATAAATGAATCTCCTAAACATAAAATAACAAACAAAAGGCTCAAAAGGAGTAATCTAAAAGATGAAGCTTACATGTGGCATTGTCGTCTAGGACACATTAACAAGACTCGCATATCCACACTTTCGAAGAGTGGGTACTTGGACGGATTTGATCTTAATTCATATGATGTCTGCGAATCTTGTCTTTTAGGCAAAATGCCTAAATCACCTTTTAGTGGTAAAGGTGAACGTGCCACAGAACTGTTAGCCCTCGTTCATAGCGACGTATGTGGGCCCATGTCTAGCCAGGCTAGAGGTGGATATCATTACTTCGTAACCTTTACGGATGATGCATCTCGTTATGGTTATGTGTATCTAATGAGACACAAGTCGGAAACTTTTGAGAAATTCAAAGAGTTTCGACACGAAGTAGAAAAACAAACAGGCAAGAGTATTAAGACATTGCGGTCGGACCGTGGTGGCGAATACTTAAGTTATGAGTTTCAAGATTACTTGAAAGAAAATGGTATTCTTTCACAGTGGACTCCTCCTGGAACACCGCAATTAAACGGTGTGTCTGAACGGAGAAACCGTACCTTGTTAGACATGGTAAGGTCCATGATGAGTCGCACTGAGCTACCTATATCCTTCTGGGGATACGCATAAACAGTGCAGTACTTATATTGAATAAGGTTCCGTCAAAGTCTTTTGAACAGACTCCATATGAGATATGGACAGGAGGAAACCAGGTTTCTCTTTCCTGAAGATTTGGGGATGCTGGGCATATGTTAAACGTTTGGAAGGTACCAAACTAGAACCCAAATCAGATAAATGCCTTTTTGTGGGATATCCTAGGAAACCAAAGGATATTACT
Source organism: Zanthoxylum bungeanum (assembly GCA_019454045.1). NCBI lineage: Eukaryota > Viridiplantae > Streptophyta > Magnoliopsida > Sapindales > Rutaceae > Zanthoxylum > Zanthoxylum bungeanum. The sequence goes on from SKCR01037485.1 coordinate 155,601, forward strand.
TCTATCACCCACAAGAGAACAAAGTATTTGTTGCTCTACATGCATTTTTCCTTGAGAAGGAATTCCTAGATGCAGTGGTAAGTGGGAGGAAAGTGGAGCTCGATGAAAATCGTAGTGATACTGTTCCTGGCAATAAATCAACGACGGAACATAAACAGACCATCCAGGATGAGTCTGTACCACAATCTTCATATACACAAGACCGCGTAGGTCGGAGAGAGTCAGGACAGTACCTGAGAGGTATGGGTTCCTGATCTCGCCTCATGTAGATATTAATCTTATTGAGGATAATGAACCGACTACGTATGAGGAAGCAATACAAAATATTGATTCCGCTTTATGGCAAGATGCCATGAAGTCCGAGATGGATTCCATGTATGCCAACCAAGTTTGGACACTGGTTGATGCACCAGAAGGCGTAAAGCCTATTGGATGCAGATGGATCTTCAAGAAGAAGACCGACATGGATGGCAACGTGCAAACGTACAAAGCCAGGCTTGTAGCAAAGGGTATCGTCAGCAATATGGTATTGATTATGACGAAACTTTCTCACCCGTTGCCATGATTAAATCCATTCGGATAATGCTTGCAATAGCTGCATATTTCGATTACGAGATATGGCAGATGGACGTTAAAACCGCTTTCCTTAACGGAAACCTTTTGGAGGATGTTTATATGCAACAACCTGACGGTTTTATCGTACCTAGACTTGCAAACAAGGTTTGTAAGTTAAATCGATCCATTTATGGATTGAAGCAAGCATCACGGTCATGGAATCAACGTTTTGATGAGATCATAAAAGAATATGATTTCGTACAAAACGATGATGACCCTTGTGTATACAAGAAGGTTAGTGGGAGAGCACTGACTTTTATTGTCCTTTATGTCGACGACGTATTGCTTATAGGCAATGACATTCCCATGCTAACGTCGGTGAAAGCTTGGCTTTCATTAAAATTCTCCATGAAAGATCTGGGAGAAGCAGCCTTTATTCTGGGAATAAAGATCTACCGGGATAGATCTAGAAAGCTGCTTGGACTCTCCCAGAGTACATATATTGACAAAGTGTTGAAGCGATTCAACATGGATCAATCCAAGAAGGGATTGATGCCAATGTCGCGTGGTATCCTTCTGTCTAAAGACATGTGTCCTAAGACTAAAGAAGAGAGAGATAACATGAGTCGAATACCGTTCGCCTCGGTAGTCGGATCGATCATGTATGCCATGATATGTACGCGACCTGATGTGTCATATGCTTTGAGCATGTGCAGTCGCTATCAGGCCGATCCAGGTGAAAGTCACTGGATGGCAGTTAAGAATATCCTTAAGTATCTTAGACGAACTAAGGATGCTTTCTTAATTTATGGAGGTGGAGAACTTGAGGTGTCTGGGTACACCGATGCAAGTTTCCAAACCGACAAGGACGACTTCAAGTCGCAATCGGGGTACATTTTTTGTGTTTGAATAACGGAGCAGTGAGCTGGAAATCTTCCAAGCAAGATACTGTTGCCGATTCAACAACTGAAGCGGAGTATATTGCTGCATCAAAAGCAGCAAAGGAGGCAGTTTGGATCCGAAAATTCCTAATCGGATTAGGAGTAGTTCCGTTAGCAGCTGAGCCCGTGCCATTGTATTGTGACAATAACGGGGCTATAGCACAAGCTAAGGAACCAAGGTCTCATCAACGATCCAAGCATGTTCTTCGGCGTTACCATCTGATTCGGGAGATTATACATCGTGGCGATGTAAAGGTCGAGAAGGTCGCATCAGATGACAACATTGCAGATCCGCTGACGAAGGCTGTTCTTCAGCAAGTGTTTGAACGACATATACATAGTTCAGGTATTAGATGCTTGAGTGACTGGCTATAGGCCAAGTGGGAGATTGTTAGACATTATGACCCATAGCGTCACTGTTTTGTAAATGATATTGTATTATTGTACAAAATCAACTATGTGATAATGAAATTGCCTTTTGCCGTTTTGTAAAATTATTTACTTTAATATATTAATGGCAAAAGTCCATATGATTAGTTCCGTATTGAGATGATATGAGACAGTATCAATATAAAAGGTTTAATCATTAAATATCCCTAGTCGGAGTATTATCGAGATCGGACATCGATAATGCGGAATAGACTAGTATTGCACTTGTGCGAGTTGTGATGGCACAACGGCATAGTTCTCATATATTTAAGTATTGGATACTTATGCAAGTGCGATAGGAGGTTGTGTTTTACCGATGGTACGGAAAACAGCTTCGCTCTGGACAGACCCCGCGGAATCCCATTGGTAGTATGTCTGCGTGTCTATGGGAGGCCGCATCAGGGTAGGTGTATATGGTCTTAACCTGAGACTTGCATCGCTAGTACTTGCGACAATCGGTAAACTTTGGTTTTGGTGGTTCGGGGCTTTAACCGGTTCTGTGTACACCTCTTCTGGGTTTATCGAGAATCGTAGTGTACTGGATGTGATGTCAAGATGGAAGTATCACTTCAGACATATGGAGATGATGATCACGCAGGATACAGAACTAGTACTCTATAAAAGGTTGCAACCGTCGGGACAATATGACCAGTCAGGATTGTCCGATTTAAAGAGACTAGTTGTTTGATATCCGATATATGTTTCGTACGGGGCAGACACATTTCCAGCCCCAGGCCTAACATGTGATCGTCTGATACTGGATCGATGTACGCGATACTACGGTATACTACGCTTGATAAAGATCTAATATTCCAGTAAGAATATTTCTGGAGAATTGGGTAGGCATGGCGCTTTGCTAGAAGCCAACCTTGTCTTGTAAATCGGTAAAAACGTAGTACGAGGTACGTACGTGTTTGGATTATCCAACGACCGTATTTACTGCCAACATATCCGGAGATCTCTTGGGTCGCTTCCTGAAGATTCACCTATGATTGATTCGAACTTTATTAATCTTGGATTAATTACGGAGAAACTTTATCTTGGATAAAATGCCTTATTAGAGAGAGAGAGAGAGAGATCGATTAATTTGGAATTAATCGATAAAATAATATATTCGATATATTAAACGAAATTAGATTTCGACGCGGAATTAAAATCGGATTTTAATTCGGGCAAACGAATTAATTTAGAATTAATTCGTTAGCGATCTGAATAGTAATTTCGCTAGGCGTAATTATTTAATTCTCGTCGCGACGGAAATGCGTTAATTCGGAATTAGCGAAATCGAGCCCGAAAGTGTTTGCGGACACATTCGTATTTTGAAACGGGTGGGATCCGCAAATCACATCGCGATATCATCACTTGACACGACTAGTTGATGGATGTATCTAGTCACCTTTATGGGATGATACATTGTCTCTATTCTCAATGTAAGATGATGATGCCATTTAATGAATTTTTAGGAGGGAAAAAGCTTTTCACGGTTTTTGAAGAGTTTTTATCTAAAAAATTCATTTTGGTATATGATACATCATTATTGCTTTTCATTTGCTTCTCACGGTTTTTGAAACACAAAGAGAACAAGAAAATTGAAAAGTCTCACTCTCTTCTCCTTCTTCTTGCTCACGCCGTGAGCTTCAAACAAAGGCAGAAAAATCATTTTCATTTCTCCATTTTTGCTAGCACATTGAGGGATCAAAGGAGGTGATAGGGAAACAACCTTGGAGCTTGGAACACTTGAAGACTTGAAGCTTCTCTCCATCTTCTTCTTGGCCGAAACTTCCACCTTGAAGACTCAAGGATTCTCTTCATCAATTTCGTCACAAGCTTTGTAAGTATGATTCCGCCATGCTTCAAGCTTTGCATGTATATATATTTGTGTGTTTCATTGCTTATACTTTCTTTGGGACTAATTATAGAAAACAACATAAACATGCAGACAAGGTTTGCAAGTTAAATCGATCCATTTATGGATTGAAGCAAGCATCGCGTTCTTGGAACCAACATTTTGATGAGATCATAAAAGAATATGATTTCGTTCAAAACAAGGACGTTCCTGTGTATATAAGAAGGTTAGTGGGAGCACACTGACATTCATTGTCCTTTATGTCGATGATGTATTACTTATTGGCAATGACATTCCCATGCTACAATCGGTGAAAGCTTGGCTTTCATTAAAATTCTCCATGAAGGATCTGGGAGAAGCAGCCTTTATTCTAGGAATAAAGATCTACCGGGATAGATCTAGAAAGATACTTGGACTCTCCCAGAGCACGTACATTGACAAAGTGTTGAAGAGATTCAACATGGAACAGTCTAAGAGGGGACAATTGACAGTGTCACATGACGTCACTCTATCTAAGGACATGTGTCCTAAAACTCAAGATGAGAGAGATAACATGAGTCGGATCCCGTTAACCTCGGCAGTCGGATCGATCATGTTAGACAATTATGACCCATAGCATCACTATTTGTAAAAGATATTGTGGTTTTTGTACAAATTAACTATGTGACAATGGAAATTGCATTTTATCATTTTGTAATTAGATTACTTGTATATATAAATGATAAAAGTCTTTATGATTAGTTCCGGATTATAAGATATGAGACAGTATCAATCCATAATGGTTTAATCGTTAAATATCCGTAGTCGTAGTATTATCGAGATTGGACATCGATAATGCGGAATAGACTAGTATTGCACTTGTGCGTGTTATGGAAGCGTAACAACATAGTTCTCAAATATTTAAGTATTGGATACTTATGCAAGTGTGATAGGAGGTTGTGTTTACCGATGGTACGGAACAGCTTCGCTCTGGATAGACCCCTCGGAATCCCATTGGTAGTATGACGATGTGTCTATGGGAGTCCGCATCAGGGTAGGTGTATTTGGTCTTAACCTGATACTTGGATCGCTAGTACTTGCGACAATCAATACGCTTTGGTTTTGGTCGTCCAGGACTTTAACAGGTTCTGTGTACGCCTCTTCTGGGTTTATTGAGAATCGTAGTGTATTGGCTGTGATGTCAAGATGGAAGTATCACTTCAGTCATATGGAGATGATGATCACCCAGGGATGCAGAACTGGTACTCTAAATGGTTGCAACCATCGGGATAATATGACATGGTCATGATTATCCGATTAAAGAGACTAGTTGCTTGTAATCCGATATATGCTTCGTACATGGCAGACACTATTCGAGCCTCAGGCCTTGCATGTGACATCTGATACTAGATCGCAATACGCAATACTATGTATACTACGCCTGATATAGATTATATATTCCATTTAGAATATTTCTGGAGAATTGGGTAGGCACGGTGCTTTGCTAGAAGCCAATCATATCTAGTAAATCGGTAAAAACGTAGTACGAGGTACGTACGTGTTCGGATAGTCCGACGACCAGATTTACTGCCAACATATCCAGGGATCTCTTGGGTCGCTTCCCGAAGATTCACCGATGACGTATGATTTGAGCATAATTAATCTGAGATTAATTACGGAGAGATTTTATCTAGGATAAAATAATATTTGAAGAGAGAGAACGATTAATTTGGAATTAATCGATAAAATAATATATTTGATATATTAAACGAAATTAGATTTCGACGCGGAATTAAAATTGGATTTTAATTCGGGAAAACAAATTAATTTAGAATTAATTCACGAGCGACGTGAATAGTAATTTTGCTTGGCATAATTATTTAATTAAATTTGATTTAATTATGTCGCAACAGATAATTCATTAATTCGGAATTAGCGAACCCGAGCCCGGGATGTGTTGCGGGCCCACTCGGATTTTGAATCAAGTGGGGCCCACATGTCACATTACTTGTCACTTTAATTGATGGGTTTTGGTGAAGTTAGTGAAGACTTGTTCAACACACTTCCTAAAGCTGATGGCTTGATTGACTAATACCAAATGATCGGTATATGATTATTAGATTTTTGAAATCAAAAATCAAATCAACACACTCACATCTCTCTCTCACTTTCACGCCCATTTTGGAAACAAAACTCTCCCCATTTTTCTCTTCTTGGCCGTGAGCTTTAAGGAGGAAATATTGAAGATTTGTTGCAAATCTTCAAGACCTAGCACTCAAAGGAATCATCCAATGTGATAGGGAAACCATCCCAAAAGTTTGGAATCAAAGCATAAAGCTTGGAGCTTGGATCTCATTCCCCAAAGAGGAGCTTGGCCGAAAACTTGGAGCAAAAGGTTTTGTGTTTGACGCATCCTAAATCCGTTCAATGTAAGTGTGATTCCGCCATACTTTATTTTTGTATTCACAATTTTTCATTGCTTATATTGATCTTGGATTGTCTTAGAGACCAACAGATCATGTATGCCATGATATGTACGCGACCTGATGTCTCGTATGATTTGAGCATGTGTAGTCGCTATCAGGCCGATCCAGGTGATGGTCACTGGATGGCGGTTAAGAATATCTTTAAGTATCTTAGACGAACTAAGGATGCTTTCTTAATCTATAGAGATGGAGAACTTAAGGTAATTGGGTATACCGATGCAAGTTTCCAAACCGATAAAGACGACTGTAAGTCGCAATCTTGGTACATATTTTATTTGAACAACAGAGCAGTAAGCTGGAAATCTTCCAAGTAAGAGACTGTTGCCGATTCAACAACAGAAGCAGAGTATATTGCTGCAGCTGAAGCAGCAAAAGAGGCAGTTTGGATCCGTAAATTCCTAAATGGATTAGGAGTAGTTCTATTAGCAGCTGAGCCCGTTCCATTGTATTGTGACAATAGCGGGGCTATAGCGCAGGCTAAGGAACCGTGGTCTCATCAACGATCCAAGCATGTTCTTCGATGTTTCCATCTGATTCGTGAGATCATACATCGTGGCGATGTGAAGATTGAGAAGGTCGCATCAGAGGACAACATTGCAGATCCGCTGACGAAAGTTATTCCTCAGCAAAAGTTTGAGCGACATGTACATAGTTCATGTGTTAGATGCTTGAGTGACTGGCTATAGGCCAAGTGGGAGATTGTTGGACAATTATGACCCATAGCGTCACTATTTGTAAAAGATATTGTGGTTTTTTACAAATTAACTATGTGACAATGGAAATTTCATTTTATCATTTTGTAATTAGATTACTTGTATATATAAATGATAAAAGTCCTTATGATTAGTTCCGGATTATAAGATATGAGACAATATCAATCCACAAAGGTTTAATCATTAAATATCCATAGTCGTAGTATTATCGAGACTGGACATCGATAATGCGGAATAGACTAGTATTGCACTTGTGCGTGTTATGGAAGCATAACAACATAGTTCTCATATATTTAAGTATTGGATACTTATGCAAGTGTGATAAGAGGTTGTTTTTACCGATGGTACGGAAAGAGCTTCGCTCTGGATAGAACCCGTGGAATCCTATTGGTAGTATGACTATGTGTCTATGGGAATCCACTTCAGGGTAGGTGTATTTGGTCTTAACCTGAGACTTGCATCGCTAGTACTTGTGATAATCAATACGCTTTGGTTTTGGTCGTCCGGGACTTTAACAGGTTCTGTGTACGCCTCTTCTGGGTTTATTGAGAATCGTAGTGTATTGGGTATGATGTCAAGACGGAAATATTACTTCAGTCATATGGAGATGATGATCACGCAGGGATACAAAACCAGTTCTCTATTATGTTGTAACTATCGGGATAATATGACAAGGTTATGATTATCCAATTATAGAGACTAGTTGTTTGTGATCCGATATATGCTTCGTACGGGGCAGACACTATTCCAGCCCCAGGCCTTGCATGTGACATCAGATACTGGATCGCAATACGCAATACTACGTTTACTACGCCTGACATAGATTATATATTCTTTAAAGAATATTTCTGGAGAATTGGGTAGGCACGGTGCTTTGCTAGATGCCAACCATGTCTCGTAAATCGGTAAGAACGTAGTACAAGGTACGCACGTGTTCAGATAGTCCGACGACCGGATTTACTGCCAAAATATCCAGGGATCTCATGGGTCGCTTCCCGAAGATTTACCGATGACGTATGACTCGAACATAATTAATCTAGGATTAATTATAAGAGAGAGAAAATTAATCTAGGATTAATTACGATGAGATTTTATCCAGGATAAAATTCAATTAGAAGAGAGAGAACGATTAATTTGGAATTAATCGATAAAATAATATATTCGAGATATTAAATGAAATTAGATTTCATAACGGAATTAAAATTGGATTTTGATTCGGGCAAATGGATTAATTTAGAATTAATTCGCAAGGCATAATTATTTAATTAAATTTGATTTAATTACGTCGCAACGGAAAATTCGTTAATTCGGAATTAACGAACCCGAGCTCGGAATATGTTTGTGGGCCCACTCGGATTTTGAATTCAAGTGGGGCCCACAAGTCACATCACCTAGTCACTTTATTAACTTTTAGTTGATGGAATTTGGTGGGTAGTTGATAACTTGTTTTATACTCAAGTTGATGAGATGAAAGACTTTTACCTAATATTAGATATTTTGTATATCTTATTTTTGTTTTGAAAAATAAAAAATACACAAGTCAATTCACTCTCATCTCCATCTCTCTCATTCACGCCCAACTCACAAAATTCTCTCCCCATTTGGCTTGGCCGAAACTTGCTAAGAACAAGGTGAAATATTGTTGCAATTTTTAAGTGCTAGCACACATCAAATAATCATACAAAGGTGTTAGGGAAACTCTCCCATTGAGTTTGGAATTCTTTGATCAAAGCTTGGAGCACAACCTCATCCAAAGAGAAGATCTTGGAGCACTTCTCAAAGCAAATGTTTTTGTTATCAACACATCCTATAACCGTTCTTTGTAAGTATAATTCCGCTATACTTCCTTTTCGTATTCACACTTTTATCATGCTTTTAATGTTCTTGGGATGATCTTAGAGACCAACAATATGATATGTATAAGTAGAAAATCCGAATCTTGAAAAGTTTGAGATTTGAATCTTTCTTTTATATAATAGTTATATAATGGAAATTACTTACACCTCGGAGGTATAAGTAAAAGTTTATCGTTTATTCTGTTTAATAGAATATTGTATTCTATTTGATAGAATATCTTTCCTACAATCACAAGTAATAAAATCATTTTATTACTTGGTGTGTAACATCAGATGTTAACTATTGTAGAAAAGACTTGACTTATTGAAGTCAAATGTGAGAATGATAAATTATAAATGGAACTACGTAATTAATTAGATGAAACAACCCTTATACATCTTCTATATAAGTCTAATAGGATATCAGACTCATTTACGAGTATTTGATACTTAATGGTTCTGTTGTTCTCTTACCGAAGAAAATTATCCTATAACTTATAATGGAAGCGATATTTGATATCGATTCTGAAAGCTCACCATTGAACTATAGATCTAAGATTGTTCATAGCTTACTACAATCAAGTTTTGAACTTGATTAAGCTTTCATTATGAATTAGTTCATGATATGTGCTAATTGTTTGCGCAGAGAAAGCAGTGTGAGCTTATTAAAGGTTCGACCTTTACAGTATGATAGTGAGAAAAGTTATACTCAGCAATCTATTGTAGATTCTGAGAAAACTTATCTCTAGTCACGCTAATTGAACAATTAAAGATATATTGGTTAATGTTGATATTAAGCTGTACATTTTAGCTAAAGAATGCAAAGTGGCATTTTTGAATGACTTATTCAGATAAGAGATCGGTTTTGATTTCTTTGTTTAAAGTGTTCATTCGGGAATGGCCCTAGAGTTTGTGTTCTGTTGAGATCGCAGTTAAGTGTGCTAGCTTATAGAGCCTATTGTAGACTCAAGTAAGTCTTCTGAAAATCCGTGTTCTCTATTTTTATATCAGTCAGATTGTCTGATCTTGTCAAAGTATAGAGAATACATATGTTTTTGAAGGGTTAGTGGGATCGTACAAATTACTTTCTAGTGTTATATATCCTAATGACATTATCATTATTATGGTAATAATGAGATGTTTGTGAGGTAAAATATTTACCTAAGTCTTCTTTACTTCGTGAAAGCAGTGGGAGTAGTCTCTGTTATATTCGATATAAAGTTTTATATAAGATATAAAACTAAGAGACTAAGAGACTTGCGAGATACTTATATTATTAGTGCATTAGATACGATCTAATAAAAGACACAACAAGACTATCTGTATGACAGTTAGTATAACTGTTTGACAGTTAATGTGTATCTTAAATATAATATTCATCTTTCGTAATTGATGATTCATTTTTCGAAAGAAATATTGATTAAAATGTCTAATCAATCTTATGTATCATTTGATGATGACATAATGAATATTTTATTATGTGCGATTAAAGATATCGATTTAATCGTTATTGTTACGAGTTATTTTGATACCCTATAGACCATAGGATGGATCTTGAAACACGTTCTTTGTGATCTTTGAGATATTAAGAACGAGTTTCTAATTCATGGAGAAAACAGTCTGCAACCATTAGGGTCATATTAGTTTTGAGACTAATTATGACGTTAGACAGTCTACGTCATAAAGAGTCAGAGTAGATGCAGTGAGAGTGTTACAGAGGATTCTACTTTGTCAGTAGAATTAGATGCAACTTATGAAGTATTGACTTATGAAGTTGCACAGTGACCTTATAAACTAGAAGTTTTGTATTGGTATTATACTTGCGGTTGTCTACATAGTATTTAGGATTTGATCCACAAATACTTGGACAACTCAGTAGCTGTAGAACAATATTGATGCCGCATCCGATTCATATTAATATGTATAACTTAGGTTCTACAAAATATGAATGATGCTGACTAAGGAAACAATTGGGTTTGTTGGACAAACTTAATATGTCAAAGCAGACCTGCTTCTTGTTGCCTACCTATTGAGTATTAGGTGAGCTTTTGAGGGCCATGTGCATACGATACACATTGAGATGTGTATATGATGTTGTGGATTGCCACTAGAGAAAGTGGGAGAAATTGTTGGGGTTGCTGCTCAGAGCGCCAATCCGGACCGTATTTATGTCTGATTCATGAATAAGAACATCCCCTTTTTCCATAATATTCCTTACTTAGTGGTTACATCTCTTGTTATTATATACGTATTCGATCTAATTACTATTAGATTGAAACTAAATGTGGTTCAGTGATATGTATATATTAGACAAAGGCCCGATAATATATAATGCAGTACACAGTTACAAAGTTAGTTTGTAATTGACATTGGGAAGTGTCATTGCTAAATGTATATTATCAAACATAGTTTTTTGTCAAGATTTACTAACACGGGTCGGTTAGTCAAATCCGTTGAGACCAGTACATATCGTATCTCGAGACTTGGTCCGATGGTTTATCCCAATGAACCATGAGTCTGGGGAGACTCATATAGATGTGTAGGTGTTTATAGTGGATAAACACTGAACTACTCACCGAATATTCTTAATGGATGATACACCAACGTCAATAAGAATCTTCTCGGGTTGAGTAGCATAGTGGTCCTTCGACTTGAGTCACCACTGTGGATGTATGAGACATATTCCATATTTAGATGACAGTCACGTCACCGATCTATTTAGATCATACCTCCGCCTGTTCGTTGGGTGTGGACCGATCCTCAGGATATCCTGTGTGTGTCAAGATAGGATCCGTCAGTTCTGTGTACAGAGCATATGTAGTCCATATGTGATTAGCAATATGTTAAATCTGTGGCCACAGTATACTTCGGAAGTAGTTCCGATTGTTATTTAGAGATTGCTAATAGATACGTCGACGAGATAATACCTATAGAGATTTGACGTTTACATTTATATCTCTGGGATTATCCGAATACCTGTGATGGAGGGATTATACGTGTGCAATGACCTCGACTTGTATGATTCAACTAGTTTATCTGTGGTCGTCATAATTTACGGGTGGGTAAATTATGGACTCGAAATTGGATTTTGTGACGGATATACCTGAATCTAGAGAGTCTCACTAATGAAATATACTCGTAGAGCACTAGAGTAACTTTTATGAATTATTGTGATTATTTATTTTTCGTTTAAACGTTAAACGAAAAATACATGCAAATGGGCCAAACCGTCATTTCCTAATTAATGTGTGTTTGTATTTAATATATAATTTTATTAAATACACATTAATAAATTGTCAAATAAAGGTATTTGACATATATCATTTATATATGTATTAAAGATATTTAAAGTAAATATAATACAAATATTTGAGATATTTGTATTTGATTAATTAATTAATTATTTAATTGTTAAATAATTAATGTAATTAAAATATAAATATCTTATGAAATGATAAAGTTAGGAAATGATTATAAGTGTAAATGTTTAACTTTACATTAAAGGAAAAGGTTGTCAAAATGGTTTTGACTTCTTTTGATATTTGATTAAATTATTTAAAATGAAAGTATCTATTTCCTTTTTCTTTTGTAATTTTCGGCCATGACCTTATTAAATATAAGTGTTATTTTTTTTAAATTGCCATTGTTGACTTGTTTGGAATCATTAAAGTGTAATGATAAAAGGAAAACAAGTTGATAAACCTTTAAATGAAACAAAAACAAAATATCTAGATATTTTATTTATCTCTCCTTAAATTTCGGCCAAGGCTCATTTGGGAGGAGGTATATATTGTTTTGTTTCATTTTTAGGGTTTAAGAAGTTCAAATACACAAAATAAACATAAAAGAAAGTTGAGAGAAAAGCTTGAAGGCCAAAGGAGAAAAGGCTTGAAAACTTGGATTTTGTAAGTCTTTCTTTAAAGCTTTCAACATGGAAATTATTTCTAACATGCTTGGCATCATTTTGTGTTGCTTTGATGTTCTTTATTTTATTATTGTTTGTGTTTATTTGGTTGTGAACTTGTGTGAAAGATTGATGCATGTAAGTGAGCTTAAACTTGTTTTAAAGCTTACTTTTCATTCTTTGAAAATCAAAGTTGTCATTCTAGAGTTAGTAAGCCACTCCTTGGTGACCTAGAATTGTTCTAGAGTTGTTTCAAAGTGGTGAGGCTAGATTGGTGAAGTATTGAATGGATTAAAGTGTTGGATTTTGTAAATTTGGTGAAATTGGACAATTTGATGAAATTAAAAAATTCCCACTCCAAATTTGGGGCTTTTCATATATGTGATGTATTATGGTATGAATATGATTCATGTAAATTTTTGGGTTGATTGGATTTGATCTTGGCATGTTTTGAACAAAATGGACCAAAATGCAATTACTTGAAAATTTGGGGTGCTCACGGCAATTACTCAAAAATTGGGGATTTGTGTGAAATCTGATTTTGATGCATTAGATGTGTTGAAAAATATTTTAGAAATGATTTAGAATCATCCAAAATTATATTTGATAATTTTTGGGCTAAAATAATCAATTTACAAAGTTTTGGGGCAATTCGGTAATTACCAAGAAATTTGATCTCTTGTGTAATTTTTCAGAATTTGATAATTGGATAATTAAATAAATAAGTTTATTTAATTGATCTGAGAAAAATTTTGAAATCGGAAAATTTTGATTTTCCACTATTTTGCGGCGTTACCGATATTCCCCCTTAAAACCCCAACAGTTACACACTAAGTAATAAATAATTTTATTACTCGAGATCGTAGAAAAGATATTCTATCAAATAGAATGCAATATTCTATTAAATAAAATAAATGATAAACTTCTACTCGTACCTCAGAGGCACAAGTAATATCAATTATATAACCATTGTACAAAAGATAGATTCAAATTTCAAACATTTCAAGATTCGAATTTTCTACTTATACACATCATATACGTAACTGTAGAAACTAATGGAACATTAATTAAAATGATGAATTAGTATTACTGAAGCATATCCCTAGGACTATTGAAACTAATTCGGTAACACTCAATATCAAACGAATCAAATAATATATAAGATTCGATTATTCCCACTTACCAATTCCATCAAGATGGAATCGTAGAAGAATTATATTGAGTAAGAATTATATTCTTCGAATAACCTTAAAAAAATTGCCATTAATTCATATGTTTGATCGTATCAAACATCTTTGAACAATTCAAAGACTCAGGATGAATTTTAAAGATACAATTTTCAAAACTTCAGATCGAATATCTTTGAACCAGTCAAAATATTCTATCCGCGTTTCATCAGAAACAAGTAACTAAGTCACGATAGTTCTTTGACTAAGTTAAGAAGTAAAGAAAACTACCTTAAGCAATTTACAATTCATTAAATTACAAACATCCAATGTATCAGTTTAATAAATTTTCTGGTCCAATGACAGTCGTTGGTTAAATGAGATTTAGTCACTTTCCCGAATACAATATTCGTTAAATGGATAAGGATATGTGGGGTGATCTTGTATCAGACCATCCTTTACCATATAGAATAAGCATATAATACTTAAGTGATAAAATCTCATAAAACAATGTTCTAAGTTATTTACTTAACCGAATACTTTTCTTAATGTTTATCTATTCGTTAATGACACTACTAGTCCTTTTAAAATATGTAACAACTGTTTACAAAGAACAAGTAACTATCAAATAGTCGCAAGTTCTGATATCAAATATCGAAACAATCATTCAACAATATTTTAAATAACTAGACGGGAGATCTGATATCCAATATCTACAGTTGTCGTATTGTGAAAATCAATATTTTCTATACACAACTATACGCATCTTCTTTCTTTAGCTTTATTATTTACTTTCAAATTATTTACAACATTTACAAATAATTGAAAAATAAATAGTGTCTGACACGTGACCTCTGAATGTCACTGAAGTCAAGAAACGTCATTATTAGATAAACAAATACCTAATGGAGTTTTCTTAATGCCAGTGAAGAATCTCGAGACATGAACCAATTTATGTCAATCTTTACTGCATAAGAAACTATCTGTCTAGAAGGATTATATCATTATCTATTCTAATCTAGAACCTATTCTAGAAATCTGCAACCATAATTGAAGTCAGAAAACATATATAATATGCATGCAGTGGATACAAGTTTAATTCTATAAAACTAATAGAATAAGAAACAACATGAGCGACAATTTACATAATATTACACACCGCATAAGTTAAGGATTTTTAACCTAGCAGTGCCTCCCACTACTTTACATAATACCATAATCCCCAACGAAAACGAGAATTCAATAATTAAATTGAATTCCATAATGGAAAGTGGACCCCATGAATATATTTCGACTCACAGCTTTGGCACGTTCTCGCCTACGTATATTTATTAGGTAGACAACTCATTGTCAATCACAATCACTGTGACTCATGGGTTCGGTCATGATCGTTTCTTGTTATGACAGTTTTGGCACGTTCACAAGGAGGTGTATCAAGGTTAAACTTGTCAATGACAAACTCAAGCTACCGATGTAGTCCTGACAGCTTTGGCACGTTCAGGATTTCCATTTTCACTTGAATTTGTCTCTTATAGTATAAGTTCTACCGGCGCAAATGAACTACCTTCAACCATAACTGCACAGATTTGGCACGTTACAGCCATAGCATCATGAAAATATTTACATCTGTATTGACAAGGCGGACGAAGAAACAAGTATTCATAATACTAGTCACTTTCTTAAAACCTTATTTAAACGGGGATTTTCCAACAAAGATGCTTTTACTTTATTTAATCAAATTAAATAAACACATGCATGTATTAAGTAATGATTAAATTAAACATTGAATTTTCCAACAAAGATGCGTCCAGGATCAGACTCGCTCTGATACCATTTTTGTTGGGGGTCAAATCAGGGAGGCGCAGCGGAAGAAGCGCTGTTCGGGCGAAATCGTAGTTTAAAATTTTTAAACTTACGAATAAATTATTCAATATCAAATATTAATAATTCATTCATATTTCACCTAAACATATTTATTCGATATCATATAACGACATAAATAATATAGAAACATCGCGAAACTTTTGCGAAAACGTTTTCCGCAAAATAGCATAAGACGCGTTTTCGACCGAACCGACCGACCAATGCTCATGGGGACTGCCCAGGTCAGCCCCAAAAATATTTGGACAGTTCGTGGGTTGCCTGAACAGTGCCCAATTCACTGTTTGGGCAGCCGTTACCCGGTAACGTCGTTTTTCACCGTTTTCGCGTATTTTCACTCCGAAACATTTTCCGATAAATATTTTTCTTGGGCAATTAAAATAAACTAATTTATTCTAATTACTCAATAAATAAAAACTGAATTTTATTTGAAAAATCAGATTTATCATTAATTGCTATAGGACCCCAAAATTTTACAATTTTATCATTTTGGTCCTTAAATATTTAAATATATATTTAATTGATTCCAAATCAATCCCAAAATAATTTATACAAGTTGCAACATAAACCAGAAATTTTTCCAGAATTATTTTTCCAGAATTACGAAAACTGCCCAGATTTTGTATTAATTGCAATTTGGCCCAATTTGTTCAAAACACATCAAGATCAAATCCAATCAATCCCAAATTTGACATACATCAAATATACATAAAATTATATCATATATATGAAAAGTCCCAAAATTTGAATGGGTTAAGAATCCTAATTTCACAAATTACTCAAATTGGACAATTTACATTAAATTAACAAAATTCAACACTTTAATCATTCAATTACCACACCAATCAAGTCTCACCATCATGAAATTAATCAAGAATAATTATAGGTTAATTATGAATGGTTAATCAAATCTAGAATGGCAACTTTAATTTCTAATTAATTTATTAAGCTTATAAATTAATTATACATGCTTAACATCTTCAAACAAATTTCCAAAAACTTTAATCACAAACTAAAAGATTAGAGACATCAATTTAGCAACACAAATTGAAACTAAGATTGATAGAAACATTTTCTATATAGAAGAAAGTGTGAAAAACTTACAAAATTCCAAATTTTGGCTTTGTTTTCGTTCTTTCTTCCATATTTTTCTCTCAACTCCATTTGTGAAATATTTTTGAACTTGTCTAAGTATGAAAAATGAAACAAAATAATTTTGTTTAACCATTTTCCATCATTTTCGAAATTCAACAAAAAAAAAAAAAAAATTCTTTAATTTTTGTTTCAATTTAATTGGTACACATTTTGCTAAATTAAAATTAACACTTTAACTTTAATAAAGCAAACAAAATGTGTTCCAATGGCATCATACCATTTCCAAGCTTTAATAAAGCAAATCATTATTAAAAGATATTTATTTTATAAATAAATTTAATTATTTAACAATTAAATAATTAAATAATAAATATAAATATCTTAAATATTTGTATTATATTTACAATAAATATCTCAAATACATATATTAATGATATATATCAAAAATCACAATTTTATATTTTATTAATGTGTATTTAATAAAATCAAGTATTAAATACAAATACACATTAATTCAGAAATGACTGTTAGGTCCCGATTGCATGTATTTTTTGTTTAACCATTAAACGAGTCATAAATAATAAGTATTATTCATAATAGTTGCCCTAGTGCTCTACAGGTATATTCATTAGTGAGACTCTAGATTCAGACATATCCGTCACGAAATCCAATTTCGTGTCAATAATTCACCCACCCATAAATTATGACGACCACAGATTAACTCACTGAATCATACAGGTCGAGGTCACTGCATACGTATAATCCCTCTGTCATAGGTATCTGGATTATCCCAGAGATATAGATATAAACGTCAAATCTCTATAGGAATAATCCCGTCGATGTATCTATTAGCAATCTCTAAATAACATTCGGAATTCACTTCCGAAGTATACTATGGCCATAGATTTAACAGATTGCTAATCACATGATGGACTACCTATGCTCTGTACACAGAACTGACTAATCCATTTTTTTATACTCACGGGATATCATGAGCATGAGTCCACACCCAACGAACAGGCGGATGTCTGATCTAAATAGATTGGTGACGTGACTGCCATCTAAGTATGGAGGATAACTCATATATCCACAGTGGTATCTCAAGTCAAATAATCACTTTGCTACTCAACCCGAGAAGATTCCTATTAACGTTGGTGTACAATCTATTAGGAAATCTTCGGTGAGTCGTTCAGTGTTTATCAAATAAACACCTATACGTCTATATGAGTCTCCCAAGACTCATGGTTCATTGGGATAAACCATCGGACCAAGTCTGATATACGACATGTACTGGTCTCAGTGGATTTTACTAACCGACCCGTGTCAGTAAATCTTGACCAATAACTTAATTTAAAGATATACAACTTATAGTGAAACTTCCCAATGTCAATTACAAACTATGTTGTAACTGCACACTATGTTGTAAGTCCTGGGGTCTTTGTCTAATATATATACATATCACTAAACCAGATTTAGTTTCAATCTAATCGAAATTAGATCGAATACGTATATAAAAGACAAGAGGTGCTACCATTTAGATTAGTAATATTATGGAAAAAGATAATGCTTGTATTCAGGAATCAGACATAAATATGATCCGGATTGGCGCTCAGAGCACCAACCCTAACGTTTTCTGTGTTTCTGCTCTTCCCGCGTGTTTCCGATGCGTTCGTAAGGTCCCAAAACACGTACAATTACTCCAAGATCCATGTTCCATTCATTCCTAATAATAAAACATAAAATAAACTACAATTAAGATTAACTACTTGATAATAGAGCCGAATTAGTGATGTTCAAAGTATATTTTCATGCACTTATCACAACCTCCAACAACCTTATTGCTAGTGTTGAGGTTTTATAAGGAATTACGGGTTGGCGCAACGAAGCGCGCAAAACTTATTTTTCCGATTTCAAAATGTTTTCTTGGAACAATTAAATAAACTTATTTATTTAATTAACCAATACTTAAAATCCGAAATTTTAACCTAAGAAATCATATTTCTTATAATTACCAAATTACCATAAAGTTTAACAAATTAATTATTTTGGTCCTTAAAATGTCAAATACATTTTTAATTGATTCCAAATCAATTCCAAAATAATTTATACATGTCTAATACATGAATTTACAATTTGCAATAGAAATTCAGAATTTTCTAGATATTTCCGAAATAGCCCCTGAACTTTTCCTTAATTATGATTTGACCCAATTGTTCAAAATACATCAAGATCAAATCCAAACAATCCCAAATTTAACATACATCAAATATGCATCAAATATATCATATATATGAAAAGCCCCAAAATTGGAATAGGTTTAGGACCCTAATTTCATAAATTAGTCCAATTACACAATTTACATTAAATTGAATTAATTCACACTTTAATCATTGAATTACAACACCAATCAAGTCTCACCATAATGAATTTACTCAAGAAAAATTCTAGGTTAAATATGAATGGCTAATCAACTCTAGAATGAAAACTTTAATTTCTAATTAATTTATTAATCTTAGTTACACTAATAAGCTTATAAATTAATTATACATGCTTAACATTTTTGAACAAGTTTCCAACAAATTTAATTATAAATTAAAGAGTAGAGAGATCAATATTAGCAACACAATTGAAGATAAGAATAATAGAAACAATTTCTATCTTGAAGAAAATTGATAAATACTTACAAAATTTTCCAAAAACTTAAGCTTTCTCTTTTTGATTTTCCTTCAAAAGCTCTCAACTCACTTTGTAATCTTTTGTTAAACTTGTGTAATTGTGAAAAATAAAACAAAATAATTTTGTTATACCAAATTCCCAATTGCTAATTTTTACAAGCCAAAAATAAACAACTATTATTTAATTTTTTGTTTGAATTTAATTGGCACATATTTTGGCTTAATTAAAGTAACACTTTAACTTTAATAAAGATATCAAAATGTGTTCCAATAATAAAATGCCATTTCCTAAAGAAATCATTACAAAAGATATTTAATTTATTAATTAATTTAATTATTTAACAATTAAATAATTAAATAATAAATTAAATATCTTAAATATATGTATTATATTTACAATAAATATCTCGAATACATATATTAATAATATATATCAAATATCACAATTTGATATTTTATTAATGTGTATTTAATAAAATCAAGTATTAAATATAAATACACATTAATTTGGAAATGACCATTAGGTCCCGATTATATGTATTTTTTGTTTAACCGTTAAACGAGTTATAAATAATCTGTTTTTTCGCTCATGTTTTGGGAATGGAAACTCATTCCTATAGGGTGTGGTGGAAATGAAATTCTCATTTTTCATTTCCTATTTGAAGTGGGGCTCACATATTCATTTTCATTCCCACTTTACTTTTTAGTAGGTAAACACTTCTTTCATTCCCATTCCCTCATTCCCATATTCCCATTTCAAAATTCTTCAACTAAATACACCATAAATATATTAGTTGAAATCTTAATTTTTAATATGACCAAAAAGGACAGCATTTTAAGGTGACTAGGCATTAGAGCAAGTATTGTAGATGTGGAACGAAGGCAAGCATTGGAATTTCATAAAGCAGGCAGAACCATGAATTCATAAAAACGAAGAACAAGTATGTTTGTACATGTCCCCAAGGGGTGTGACTTGGTGGTGTAGGGTCCATGATCTCACCTTGAGGTTCTGGGTTCGAATTCAGGGGGTGCACTTCTTGTAAGAGCCTGGGACAGCCGGTGGTTTTACCTGCGCCGCGGCCCAGAATGGGTGGTTTGGTGGCGGGGTTTCCATGGTTTCCAAAAAAAAAAAAAAGTACGTTTGTACATACACACACATATAGCTCAATTCATGAATTTTTTTGGTTTCTCAGGGTATCCGCAGGTCTATGGGCCTCAGAGTAACTCTCATGGTATTGTCAGGTGTATTTTGCAGGGAACACTTCCAAGACATTTTTTTTTTTGGAAACGATGGAAACCTCGCCACTAAACCACCCATTCTGGGCCGCGGCGCAGGTAAAACCACCGGCTGTCCCAGGCTCTTACAAGAAGTGCACCCCTGGATTCGAACCCAGAACCTCAAGGTGAGATCCTGGACCCTACACCACCAAGCCACACCCCTTGGGGACAACACTTCCAAGACGCTTCACCGCATCCAGAAGGTCTCCAACTTGACATCACTTGCTTAACCGACCAGAGTGCTTTTCATGAATTCAATGACAAGTGTTTTAAGTAATATGTATTAGTAATTTTTAAAGTATTTATTAACGGCTGTTTTTCATTCCAAATGTAATATCAGAAAATAATCCCTCGAACAAACCTCTCTCAATAATGAATTTTTTTGGTTAGTAGAGAACTGATTATGTCCAAAAAGTACTTGCGGTTATCGTTGTACAGTTGAGGTGTCGATTCCTCAGTGAGATGGTTACGAAGGAACTGAATCACTTAATACGAACGTTAGCAATAACTAAATTAAAGAAAATGATTTAATTGACAGTTTAGATTAAAGATTATGAAAAATATGTAGGAATTATCAATAGAGAAAAACAGCAAAGCATCAGGAATCCTTCTTGTATCGAGTCCCTATATTCAGTAGTTGATTCATTTTATTACTCAATTGAGGGTTTCACTTCCCAAACCAACAATCAGAAGATATTTCAGTTTAAAACATATTAAATTCTAAGGTAATCAATGAATTACTTTCTCTATATTAACATCACACTATATTATCATTATGATCTATCTAACGTCGACAATATACCCATGAGCAATACTACAATAGAAGATTAACTCATAAAATAACAATACCAGTTACAACTGGGTTCCCTAATGACATATATAAAAAGCAAGACTATTCCTATATGAAAATTAGTAAAGCACAATCTCTGGATTAATTATAAATCAAAAGATAATAAAGAATATCAAAATATGGATTGTATTAAATATTGAAGATCATTAAGGAATCAAAAACATGAATATAAGAAGTTAAATACAAGAATTCATCCATAGCTTTGCCTAGGAGATTAGTTCTCCATAGTAAAGAAAGACATAGCCTGAAGAGAATGGAGAAACATGTTCAGTTTGGTGCAGTACTTTTGAGTTTGAAGCTTCCCAATCTTTAGAACTCTTTTTTTTTGGTGCATTTTCTTCTCTTTTTTAGGGTTTGGACGAGCTTCTGTATTTATAGGGAAGTTATGGAGTCCTTATGCATGTAAAGCAAAACTAAATTAAGTTTCTGGAACTCTGCCGCAGCGTACACCAAAAAATGGCGTGGCGACACCCAACTCTCGGGAACTGATTATGCAACTTTGCTGAGGGCGTGATGCAATGCCAGAAAGTGGGCGTCGCGGTGCAAGTTGATTTTTCTGGAAAACTATTTTCTATGTTTCTGCTCTTCCTGCATGTTTCCGATGCGTTCGTAAGGTGCCAAAACACGTACATTTACTCCAAGATCCATGTTCCATTCATTCTTAATAATAAAACATAAAATAAACTACAATTAAGATTAAATAATTGATAATAGAGCCGAATTAGTGATGTTCAAAGAATATTTTCATGCACTTATCACAACTTCCAACCAGCTTATTACTAGTGTTGGGGTTTTATAAAGAATTACGGGTTGGCGCAGCGAAGCGCGTAAAACTTATTTTTCCGATTTCAAAAATATTTCTTGGAACAACTAAATAAACTTATTTATTTAATTAACAAATACATAAAATCTGAAATTTTAACCCAAGAAATCATATTTCTTATAATTACCAAATTACCCCAAAGTTTTGCAAATTAATTATTTTGGTCCTTAAAATGTCAAATACATTTTTAATTGATTCCAAATCAATCCCAAAATAATTTATACATGTCTAATACATGAATTTACAATTTGCAACACAAATTCAAAATTTTCTGGATATTGCCGAAACAGCCCCAAAATGTTTCCTTAATTGCAATTTGGCCCAATTATTCAAAACACATCAAGATCAAATCCAAACAATCCCAAATTTAACATACATCAAATATGCATCAAATATATCATATATATGAAAAGCCCCAAAATTGGAATAGGTTTAGGACCCTAATTTCATAAATTAGTCCAATTACACAATTTACATTAAATTGAATTAATTCACACTTTAATCATTGAATTACAACACCAATCAAGTCTCACCATAATGAATTTACTCAAGAAAAATTCTAGGTTAAATATGAATGGCTAATCAACTCTAGAATGAAAACTTTAATTTCTAATTAATTTATTAAGCTTAGTTACACTAATAAGCTTATAAATTAATTATACATGCTTAACATTTTTGAACAAGTTTCCAACAAATTTAATTATAAATTAAAGAGTAGAGAGATCAATATTAGCAACACAATTGAAGATAAGAATAATAGAAACAATTTCTATCTTGAAGAAAATTGATAAATACTTACAAAATTTTCCAAAAACTTAAGCTTTCTCTTTTTGATTTTCCTTCAAAAGCTCTCAACTCACTTTGTAATCTTTTGTTAAACTTGTGTAATTGTGAAAAATAAAACAAAATAATTTTGTTATACCAAATTCCCAATTGCCGATTTTTACAAGCAAAAAATAAACAACAATTATTTAATTTTTGTTTGAATTTAATTGGCACATATTTTGGCTTAATTAAAGTAACACTTTAACTTTAATAAAGATATCAAAATGTGTTCCAATAATAAAATACCATTTCCTTAAGAAATCATTACAAAAGATATTTAATTTATTAATTAATTTAATTATTTAAGAATTAAATAATTAAAAAATAAATGTAAATATCTTAAATATATGTATTATATTTACAATAAATAGCTCAAATACATATATTAATGATATATATCAAATATCACAATTTGATATTTTATTAATGTGTTTTTAATAAAATCAAGTATTAAATATAAATACACATTATTTTGGAAATGACCGTTAGGTCCCGATTGCATGTGTTTTTCGTTTAACCGTTAAACGAGTTATAAATAATCAGTATTATTCATAACAGTTGCCCTAGTGCTCTACGAGTATATTTCATCAGTGAGACTCTTTAGATTCAGGCATATTCGTCACGAAATCAAATTTCGTGTCCATAATTCACCCACCCGTAAATTATGACGAACACAGATAAAATCTCTGAATCATACAGGTGAGGTCACTGCATACGTATAATCCCTCCGTCACAGGTATCCAGATTATTCCAAAGATATAGATACAAACGTCAAATCTCTATAGATATAATCACGTCGATGTTTCTATTAGCAATCCCTTAATAACACTTAGAACTGATTTCTACAGTGTACCACGGGCCCATGGATTTAACAGATTTCTAATTCCCTATTGAATACCTATGCTCTGTACACAGAGCTGCCAGATCCTTTATTGATACACATAGGATTTCCTGAGCATCAGTCTACACCCAATGAACATGCGGAGGTATGATCTAAATAAATCAATGACGTGACTACCATCTAAGTGTGGAGGATAACTCAGATATCCACAGTGGTATCTCAAGTCAAAGAATCACTATGCTCACTCAATCCGAGAAGATTCTTATTGACATTGGTGTACCATCCATTAAGAATCTTCGATGAGTCATTCAATATTTATCCGCTATAAACACCTACACGTCTATACAAGTCTCCAAGACTCATGGTTCACTAAGAAACCATCGGAATCCAAGATTCTAATATACGACATGTACCAATCTCAACGGTTTTAATTTACTGACCAAGTAGTGTAAACCTTGACCGGGAACTGTCTAAGAATGATAATGTCATGATACAACTCAATGTCAGTTGCGACGCTTTTGCAACAATATCATAACTAATCATTCTAAGGTCGGTTATGTCTTTACCATATTAAAAAAGAAGTTATATAAAAGAAACTTTTCATTTTATTCATAATAAATTGTTACATAAATACAAGGAAATACATAATAAAATTGGCGCTCAGAGCACCAACCCTAATAGCTAGTCCCAAACAATTCAAGAGCAAAAAGAAAATAAGAGCGAAATTAAATTAAAAATAAATAAGAAAAATATCTAAGCCACTTTCTTAGGGATCACGATTGCATTTAGCGTATGTAATAAGCCTTTAAACCCCTAGGTGGCCCTAGTGGACAAGTTATAGTATCGTGATGGCTTACAGAGACGACACCCACAAATACCATTCAAAACATATGCAGTCATGCAAAAATAACAAAATGAAATAGTCCCAATAGTTATACATATTATTGTCCTCAAAGAATGCATAACAATGAAATCAGAGAACATCCAAAGTACTCAATGCAACTCAAATCCAAGTCATTGAAAAAATCATCTAAGCCAGACTCACAGTGTGTGTGTAAAGGTTCATTCACAACTCGACTCCTAGGTAAGCCAACTCAATGATTTCATTTAAAAACTGAGATCCGATGGGTCAAACCAACCTAGATATCTCAAATGTGCTTTGTAATCGTCTTTCTTTGCTCAGTATGGTATGATTTTTTCTCTTTTTTTCTTTTTCAACTTTTTTTAACACACATACCCTTTAAGGTAACATTTCTCCTCATGGTGGTCCTAACACTCGCCCATGGGTAGCTTCACGCTTATCGATTATATGTGGTTTAATTTCTTCCTTTTTTTTCTTTTTAAAACTTTCTCCTTTTACGATCATCGGACTATCCGAATACGTGCGTACCCCGTACCACGTTCTCACCGATTTACAAGACATGGTTGGCTTCTAGCAAAGCACCGTGCCTACCCAATTCTCCAGAAATATTCGCCAATGAATATAATCTGTATCAAGTGTAGTAATACAATGTAATGTATAATACGATCCAGTATCGGATGTCACATGCTAGGCCTAGGGCTGGCTCTATGTCTGACCCATACGAAGCATATATCGGATCCCAAGTAACTAGTCTCTGTAATTGGAAAGTCATGACCTAGTCATACTTTCCCGATAGCTGCAACATTTAAGAGTACTAGTTCTGTATCATGTATGACCATCATCTCCATATGACTTAAGTGATACTCCCATCTTCACATCACATCCAATACACTATGATTCTCAGTAAACCCAATAGAGGCGTACATAGAACCTGTTAAAGCTCCAGACGACCAATATCAAAGTAAACTGATTGTCGCAAGTAATATGGATGTAAGTCTCAGGTTAAAGATCATATACACCTACCCTGATTCTGATTCCTATAGACACATAGTCATACTACCAATGGGATTCCGAGTAGGTTTATCCAAAGCAAAACTGTTCCCGGTCCAACGGCTAGCAAAATCTCTTATTACACTTAGATAAGTATCAAATACCTAAATATATGAGAACTATGTCGTTAAACTTCTATAACGCGTACAAGTGTAATACTAGTCTATTCCGCATTATCGATGTCCAGTCTCGATAATACTACGACTAGAGATATTTAATGATTAAACCGTTCGTGGATTAATATTGTCTCATATCTTATTAATCTGATTTAACCATATGGACTTTTATCATTATATATATCCAAGTAATCCAATTACAATAATGATAAAATAACAATTTCCTTTTATCACATAGTTAATTTATACAAAAACACAATGTTCCTTACAAATAGTGATGTTATTGGTCATAATTATCTAACAATCTCCCACTTGGCCTATAGCCAATCACTCAGGTATCTAACACCTGAACTATGTACATGTCGCTCAAACTTTTGCTGAGATATAGCTTTCGTCAGTGGATCTGCAATGTTATCATCTGATGCGATCTTATCGATCTTCACATTGCCACGATGTATGATCTCACGAATCAGATGAAATCATCGAAGTACATGCTTGGATTGTTGATGAGATCGTGGTTCATTAGCCTGTGCTATAGCCCCATTATTATCACAATATAAAGGTACGGGCTCAGCTGCTAACGGAACTACTCCTAATCCAATTAGGAATTTACGGATCCAAATTACTTCTTTTGCTGCCTCAGCTGTAGCAATATAATCCGCTTCTGTTGTTGAATCGGCAACAGTCTCGTGCTTGGAAGATTTCCAGCTCACCGCTCCGTTGTTCAAACAAAATATGTACCCTAATTGTGACTTACAATCATCTTTATCGGTTCGGAAACTTGCATCGGTGAACCCAGTCACCTCAAGTTCTCCTTCCCTATAGACTAAGAAAGCATCCTTAGTTCTTCTACGATACGTAAAAATGTTCTTTACAACAATCCAGTGACTATCACCTGGATCGGCCAGATAGCTACTGCTCATGCTCAAAGCATATGAGACATCAGGTCGCGTACATATCATGGCGTACATGATCGATCTGACTGCGGAAGCATACAAGATCAATATCATTGCATCTCTTTCATCTTGAGTTTTAGGACACATGTCCTTCGATAGAGAGACGCCATGTGACACCGGAAGCAGCCCCTTCTTGGACTGATCCATGTTGAATCTCTTCAACACTTTGTCAATAAACGAGCTCTGGGAGAGTCCAAGCAGCTTTCTAGATCTATCTTGGTAGATCCTTATTCCTAAAATAAAGGCTGCCTCTCCCAGGTCTTTTATGGAGAATTTTAATGAAAGCCAAGCTTTCACTAATTGTAGCATGAGAATGTCATTGCCAAGAAGCAATGCATCATCAACGTATAGGACAATGAATGTCAGTGCGCTCCCACTAACCTTCTTATATACACAAGAATCATCTTCGTTTTGAATGAAACCATATTCTTTTATGATCTCATCAAAACGTTGGTTCCAAGAACGCGATGCTTGCTTTAATCCATAAATGGATCGGTTTAACTTGCAAACCTTGTTTCCATGTTTTGGCATGACAAGACCATGAGGTTGTTGCATATAAACATCCTCCAAAAGGTTTTCGTTAAGGTAAGCGGTTTTGACGTCCATCTGCCATATTTCATAATCGAAATATGCAGTAATAGCAAGCATTATCCGAATGGATTTAATCATGGAAATAGGTGAAAATATTTCATCGTAATCGACACCATGTCGTTGACGATAACCTTTAGCTACAAGCCTAGCTTTTACGTTTGTATGTTGCCTTCCATGTCTGTCTTCTTTTTGAAGACCCATTTACAACCAATAGGCTTAATACCTTCTAGTGCATCAACCGGTGTCCAAACTTGGTTGGTATACATGGAATCCATTTCGGACTTCATGGCTTCTTGCCATAAAGCGGAGTCGATACCTTGTATCGCTTCCTCATACGTAGCCGGTTCATCTTCCTCAATAAGATTAATGTCTACATGAGGTGAGATCAGAAACCCATACCTCTCCGGTTGTTTTCTGACTCTCTCCGACTTACGCGGTTCTTGTGTATTAGAAGATTGTGGAGCAGTCTCATCCCTGATGGACTGTTGGTGTTCCGTGAGGGGGTCGGTGCCAGGAACAGTATCACTCCGATTTTCACCGAGTTCTACATTCCTCCCACTTACCACTGCATTTATGAATTCCTTTTCTAGGAAAACTGCATGAAGAGCAACAAATATTTTGTTCTCTCGTGGGTTGTAGAAATAATATCCTTTGGTTTCACTAGGATAACATACAAATAGGCACTTATCCGATTTGGGTTCTAGTTTGGTACCATCCAAACTTTTAACATATGCCCAACATCCCCAAATCTTCAGGAATGAGAAACCCGGTTTCTTTCCTGTCCATATTTCATATGGAGTCTGTCCATCAGACTTTGACGGAACCTTATTCAAAATAAGTATTGCACTGTTCAATACGTATCCCTAGAAGGAAATTGGTAGCTCTGTGCGACTCATCATTGACTTTACCATGTCCAACAAAGTCTGGTTTCTCCATTCGGACACACCGTTCAATTGAGGTGTTCCGCGAGAAGTCCACTGTGAAAGAATATCATATTCTTTCAAGTAATCTTGAAACTCATTGCTTAAGTATTCTCCACCATGGTTCGACCGTAATGATTTAATACTTTTGCCAGTCTATTTTTCTACTTCGTGTCGAAACTCTTTGAATTTCTCAAAAGTTTCCGACTTGTGTTTCATAAGATACACATAACCATAACGCAACGCATCATCCATAAAGGTTATGAAGTATTCATATCCACCTCTAGCCTGGCTAGACATGGGCCCACATACGTCACTATGAATGAGGGCTAACAGCTCGGTGGCATGTACACATTTACCACTAAAAGTTATTTTAGGCATTTTACCTAATAAATAAGATTCACAGACATCATATGAATTAGGATCAAATCCGTCCAAGTATCCATTCTTCGAAAGTGTGGATATACGAGTCTTGTTAATGTATCCCAGACGATAATGCCACAAATAAGTCTCATCCGTTTTACTCAATTTGAGCTTTTTGTTTGTCATGTTATATGTTTGAGATTCGTTTATATTCAAAATATAAAGACCATTATTAACATATGCTGTACATATTTCAATATCATCTTTATATACAAAACACCCAGTGTTCCTGAATACAAAGGTATACCCGCATCAGGTTAAACTAGATACAGAGATGATATTCCTAGTCAAACTAGGTATAAAATAACAGTCACCTAATGTAAGTACATGCCCTGAGGGCAGATCCAAAACATAGGTGCCAACGGCCAAAACAGCGACTCTTGTCCCATTTCCGACTCGTAGGTTGATCTCACCTGAAGCCAGTCTCCTGCTAATCTGTAGATCCTGCACATCAGTACATATGTGGGTACCACATCCAATATCAAAAATCCAATTTTTAAAACTAGTAGTGGACATGTTTATTTCAATAACAAACATACCTGAAGCCGGAGCCTTACCCGCCTTTACTTCCTTCAAGTCCGCCTGGTACTTATGGTAGTCACGCTTCCAGTGTAGGCAGACATCTTGGGATATGTCATTTGTCTTCCCAGAAGACTGTTATGATTTAGCCTTGCCATTCTTCTTCTTCTTCTTCACACTCCCAGAAGCCTTCGGGCAAGCCTTGACCTTCTGGGATATCGAAGTAAGATGTGCCTCACGCTTCTTGCCCTTCAGAAGCTCTGGCTCTGCCTCTTTCAACATAGCCATTAACTCTCCAAGAGTTTTCTCTTGGTTCATCATATTATAGTTCATGATAAGGGTGGCAACGGGCCGAGCCGGGCCCGGGCTTTGACAAGCCTGGCACGAGCCCGTCCAACAAAAAAAAAACCCGGGCCCGGGCTTTTTTTGCGCCCGAATTTTAAAAACAAATTAAAAAAAATTAAAAAAATATAAATATAAAATACATTTACACTATATAAAAAGACAATTTATAAATAAATCACAAGTTTCATTGATAAATTAACAGTTTAAATGCTAAAAAAAATAAAAATGATACAAACATATTAAAATATATTAATATATATATATATATATATTTATTTATTTATGTTTTTTTTTTATTTTGGCCCGGCCTGGGCTTTTTCTGTAGGGGTTTTTAGAGGGTAAATCCGGTAACGCAGCGGAAGCGGTGGAAAATCAGATTTTTCGATTTCAAAACTTTTTCTCGGATTAATTAAATAAACATAGTTATTTAATTATCCAATAATCAAATTATGAAAATAAAATTCAATAAATCATATTTAGGTGAATTTACCGAATTGCCCTTACACTTGGTACTTTGTCTATTTTAGTACGAAATTGATCAAATCAATTTTGAATGATTCTAAATCATTTCTAAGATGAACTTAGCATGTTCAAAACATCAAAACACCAAGGCAACACAAATCCCCAATTTTTCACTCCTTGGCCGAATGCACCACCTTGGTGCCATTTTGTGCACTTTGTCATTTCATGCTTAACACTTTCAACAAAACTTCCATCATCAAAAACACAAAGAATAAAGAAAAGAATAACATAAGAACATCACAAGATGTAGCCTAGATCCTAAGGAACATTTTCCTTTCTAATAGTAAGTTGAAGAAACTTACTAAAATCCAAGCTTTCTTTGTTTTTAACTTTCTTCCTCACAAGTTTCTTTGTTTTCTTTAATGGAGTTTCTTTGTAAAGTGTATTAGGTTACCAAATGTAAATGAAATGAAAACAATATATACTTATTGAAAAATAAGCCCTTGGCCGAAAATCAATAAACATATACAACAAAATTAATTTCAATTTCATTTGACATTTCATTTGGTCAAGTTGATTAAATATCTAAAAATACCTTTAAAGATATTTAATAAAGTCAACAAAGGCAACTTAATAATTTTAAACCAAATATCCAAATGTTAAGATATTTATATTATAATTAATTTAATCATTTAACAATTAAACAATTAATTAATTAATTAAATATAAATATATTAAATATATGTATTATATTTACATTAAATATCAAATACATATATTCAATTAGGATATAAGTCAAATATCTCAATTTGACTATTAATTAATGTGTATTTCAATTAATCAAGTATTAAATGTAAATACACAATAATTAAGCAAATGACTATCGGGTCCCTTTAGCATGTATCTTGCGTTTAACCTTTAAACGAATTTATAAATAATCAATATTATTTAATAATGTTGCTCTAGTGCTCTACGAGTATATTTTATTATTGAGACTCTCTAGATTCAGGTATATCCATCACGAAATCCAATTTCGTGTCCATAATTTATCCACCCGTAAATTATGACGATCACGGATAATCTCGCTGAACCATACATGTCGAGGTCATGGCAAATGTATAATTCCTCCGTCACAGGTATCCGGATAAATCCCAGAGATATAGATGTAAACGTCAAATCTCTATAGGGATTATCAAGTCGACTATTCTATTAGCAATCTCTAAAAGAATGTTTAGAACTAGCTTCTAAACTTTACCACGGGCCCATGTTTTTTCTGATTGCTAATCATATGGACTACCTATGCTCTGGTACACAGAACTGACGGATCCTATCTTGATACGCATAGGACACCCTGAGGATCTATCTACACCCAACGAACAAGCGGAGGTCTGATCTAAATAGATCGGTGACGTGACTGCCATCTGAGTGTAGAAGATGTCTCATGTGCCCACAATGGCATCTCAAGTCTAAGAATCACAAGTGCCACTCAACCCGAGAAGATTCTTATTGACATTGGTGTACCATCCATTAAGAATCTTCGGTGATTCGTTCAGTGTTTATCCGCTATAAACACCCACACGTCTATACTAATCTCCAAGACTAATGGTTCATTGAGAAACCATTGGAATCATATATTCCAGTATACGACATGTACCAGTCTCAACGGGTTTACTATACTGACTAAGTAGTGTAAACCTTGACCAGGAACTGTCTGAGAATGACAACGTCATGATACTACTCAATGTCAGTTGCGACGCTTTTGCAACAATACCATGACTAATCATTCTAAGGTCATTACGTCTTTACCATATAAAAAGATACATTATATTATAGAAACTGCATATATTATTCATAATAATAATGTTTTACAGAAGTATTCAAAAGAAATACAACCGGGAATTGGCGCTCTGAGCACCAACCCCAACAAAATCTCCCACTTGCTCTAGTGCCAATAACGATTGTATCTAATACCCATCGACTCCACGTGTTTATCAAAGAACTTCGGAGGTATGGCCTTCGTCAGCGGGTTTGCTACATTATCTTCACTCGGTACCTTGCACACGACAATGTCCCCTCACAACATAATCTCTTGAATGATGTGGTACTTGAGTTCCACATGCTTCGACTTCTGATGCGCCCTCGGTTCATTTGCTTGCGCAATGGCTCCAGTATTATCACAGTATAACGGAATCGCATTCTCGATACTTGGGACAACTCCCAATTCTGTGATAAAGTTCTTTATCCACACAACCTCTTTTGCAGCTTCAGAAGATTCAATATATTCCGCCTCAGTGGTGGAATCTGTTGTCGATCCCTCTTTGGAACTCTTCCAACAAACTGCACCTCCGTTAAAGG
The DNA here is from genome assembly GCA_019454045.1 of Zanthoxylum bungeanum. NCBI lineage: Eukaryota > Viridiplantae > Streptophyta > Magnoliopsida > Sapindales > Rutaceae > Zanthoxylum > Zanthoxylum bungeanum. The sequence continues at coordinate 188,322 of SKCR01037485.1, forward strand.
TAAAGAAAAATCCAGATGTAGACTTTCTATCATCGGGATCTGATTGGAAATCGGAGTCTGTATACCCATTAACATGCAGTTCGTTTCCTCCATAAATTATTAACTTATCCTTGGTACCTTTAAGATACTTTAGGATATGTTTAATGGCCATCCAATGGTCATTACCTGGATTGGACTGATATCGACTAGTTACGCTAACAGCGAAACTGATATCACGCCTCGTACATAACATGGCATACATTATGCTACCAAAACACGAAGCATAAGGTTGGTTAGACATTCTAACCTTCTCATATTCTGTTTGTGGACACATCTTCTTAGAAAGATGAATCCCATGTCTGAACGGTATGTTTGTTGTCTTACAGTTACCAAAACTATACCGTTCCAAGATCTTATCTATGTACGTTGATTGGGATAACCCAATCAGCCTCCTTTGTCTATCTCTATAGAGTTTTATCCCTAAAACATAGGAAGTTTCTCCCAGGTCCTTCATGGAGAAATTCTTACAGAGGTATGCTTTGACGCTTTGTAACATACCTACATCATTCCTAATGATTAGGATGTCATCAACATATATGACTAAAAATACGACCATACTCCCACTGGCCTTCTGATACACACAGGATTCTTCCGAATTCTTGAGAAAACCAGACGATCTAATAATCTCGTCGAATCGAAGATTCCAACTTCGTGAAGCTTGTTTAAGTCCATAAATGGACTTCTTAAGCTTACATACTATGCCCGAGTTTTCGCTGGACGCAAAACCTTTCGGCTGTTCCATATAGATTTCTTCATCAAGAAATCCATTTAGAAAAGCCGTTTTGACATCCATTTGCCAAATCTCGTAGTCATGATACGCAGCTATAGAAAGCAAAATCCGAATAGACTTAAGCATTGCTACCGGCGAAAAAGTTTCATCGTAGTCGACGCCAGGTCGCTGCGTGTAACCTTTTGCTACCAGTCGGGCCTTGTAAGTCCCAACCTTACCGTCAGGCCCGCGCTTCCTCTTGTAAACCCATTTACAACCGATAGGAACAATTCCTTCGGGAAGCGGAACCAAGTCCCAACTTGATTTTCATGCATTGAGTCTATCTCGGATTTCATGGCACTTTGCCATTTCACGGAGTCGATGTCCAACATCGATACTCTATAGGTGAAAGGATCTGTCTCTTCAACTAAGAGAACATCCAGACTCATTTCTTGTATCAAATACAAGCGTTCAGGAGGTCTAGAAACCTTTTCCGACCTACGGAGTGTGTGTGTTGAAGGTTCTTCATCTACTTGAACTTCAGGTTCCTCCGTTGGTTCGTTGTTTTCAGGTTGGACTTCATCAAGCTCAACCTATCTATGATTACCACCTTCTGACAAAAATTCTACTTCTAGAAATTTTACGAAGTGAGCTACGAACACATTTCGATGCTCGGTATCATAGAACAGATATCCCATCGTATTCGAAGGATATCTGACAAACCTAAACGTTTTCCCTCGAGGCGAAAGCTTATCTTGCTGAGTCACCCTGACATAGGCAGGACAACCCCAAACATTAATATAATTAAGATTTGGTCTCCTACCGAACCATATCTGATACGGAGTCGTAGGAACAGCTTTTGAAGGAATCTTGTTCAAAAGATGTGCGGCTGTTAAGAGAGAGTAGCCCCATAAGTAATAGGGCAAATCTGTGAAACTTAACATTGATCGGACCATATCCAATAAAGTCCGATTTCTCCTCTCAGACACTCCATTGTGCTTTGGAGTACTTGAAGAAGTATATTAAGCGAGAATCCCATTCTCCTTCATATAATCCATGAACTCACCACTCATATATTCGCCGCCTCGATCAGATCGAAGGCATTTAATATATTTACCAGTTTGTTTTTCTACTTCATTTCGGAACTCTTTGAACTTTTCAAAGGTTTCCGATTTATGTCGCATCAAATAGACATAACCGTACCGTGACAGATCATCGGTAAAGGTAACGAAGTACGAATAACCACTGTGAGCAGTTTGACTTAGTGGACCACATACATCAGAATGTACGAGTTCCAGTAAGTTAGTGGCGCGGTGTCCAACACCAGAAAATGGGGCTTTGGTCATCTTACCCTGAATACAGGATTCACAAGTTGGATAGGATTCAATGCTAAGATCTGGTATCAAACCATTCCTAACCAATTGGGTAAGGCGTTTAACGCCAATGTGACCAAGCCTCATATGCCAAAGTTCAGTATTATTAATTACAGGTAAACTACATTTATTAACTCCAGTATTTAATATATCTTTTGAAGTTTGCAATGTATAATGACCATGCTGGTTTGGACAACAAAGAATCTGAATATTATTTCTATCATATAAATATAAAGAACTATTCTTAATATTAATACAAAAGCCTTCTGTATCCAATACAAAAAGTGATATAATATTAGCTACACATCCAGGTACAAAATGGCATTCATTTAATAAAAGTGTCCCATTCGGCAATGAGATCTCGCATACTCCCACTGCAACTGCATCCAAAGAGTCTCCACTCCCGAACCGCAACTGCATCTCCTCGGGCTTCAGCCTTCTACTTTCCTTCAGCACCTGCAACGAATTACAAATGTGAATGGGACAAGCAGAATCTAAAATCCAGTTGGATGTAACGGCTTCACAAGCCAAAGATAAATCAATAACTGGAAAAATAAATGTACTTAATGTAGATGCTCTATCTCTCCTCAGCTGGGCGATGTAATCAGGACAATTCCTTTTCCAATGCCCGACTTTGCCGCAGTGGTGGCATTTGTCTTCAGAAGCCCTCTTGGGCTTAGCAATCTTCGCCTGTTGTTGAGGACCAAAAGCCTTCTTCTTCTTTCCTTTCTTCTTCTTTCCCTTGGACCATCCTTGGGAAGAAGCAGAAAGAGAAGTAGTTCTAGGAGGGCGAGTCGGTACTCCCTTCTTAAGGTCCTCTTCTGCCATGAGCAACATCCTATGTAGCTCCTAGTAGGTACATACAGTCCCATTCATGTTGAAGTACATCACGAACTAGCGATATGAAGCTGGAAGCGAACCAATAATGACACTCCTACCGAGAATGTCATTCAAGATGAGATTATGTTGCCTCAACTGATCGATCAAATCGATCATCTGAAGAACATGTGGGCTAACATCTTGCCCATCATCCAGACGCGCATGGTAGAGTTCCATTGCGACTTTGTGAACAATCACTTGTTCTTGGTTCTCAAACGATTGTCTCAATCGCGTCATCATACTATAGGAATCTAGCATACCATAGTATTGTTTCTTGAGTTTCGGAGACAGTGAACTAAGGATGTATGATTTAACCCTTAAATCATCATCCTTCCAAGTTTCAAAAACTTGGCGTTCCTCCTCCGAAGCATCCGCACCCACAGCAAGGGGCAACGGACCCTCAAGAACATATCCCATCTTTTCGGAATCAAGGACAAATAGTGAAAAGTGGATTGTGCCGCCATCGCCAATCTATCATATAGATCACGAAAAACGGTTAGCAGAAATTAAGCAGTTTCATATAATATCAAAAGCATAAACTAGATCATGATTTTTAATCTAAAAATGCCCTTCCCACTAAATCATGCAATACTGTAGTCCCCAAACAGAATACAAAGATTTAATATTTAAATTAAATATAAATAGTGAAAAGTGGATCCCGTGAATATATTTCAACTCACAGCAGAGGCACGGTCTCACCTACGTATATTCATCAGGTAGACAACTCATTTGTCAATCACTCAATAGTGACTCCTGGGTTTCCGGTCCTGGTCGTTTCTCGTTGTCGCTGCGAAGGCAGGCCCACAAGGAGACGTACCAAGGTTAAACTCGTCAATGATAAACTCAAGTTACTTAGGTAAACCTGACAGCTATGGCACGTTCAGAATTCCGCTTTCGCTTGAATTTATCTAGTATTTGATATACATCCGGTATAAATAAATCTCTATCGGCTACACCCTCACAGCAGAGGCACGGTCTCGGATGTAGTCACAGAGAAGTATTCATAAACCGTATTGACAAGACGGACCACATAACATGCATCAAATACATAATTACATTAAAACCTTATTAATCATGGATTTTCCGCTAAGTGTCATACACCCTAAATCTAACCAAATTAGATTATAATAAGCATGTGTAAAGTCAAGAAAACATGATTAAACATTGATTTAATTAAATCTGATCATTTTAGGGGGCCTAGAATCAGACTCGCTCTGATACCATTTTGTAGGGGTTTTTAGGGGGTAAATCCGGTAACGCAGCGGAAGCGGTGGAAAATCAGATTTTCCGATTTCAAAATTTTTTCTCGGATTAATTAAATAAACATATTTATTTAATTATTCAATAATCAAATTATGAAAATAAAATTCAATAAATCATATTTATGTGAATTTACCGAATTGCCCTTACACTTGGTACTTTGTCCATTTTAGTACGAAATTGATCAAATCAATTTTGAATGATTCTAAATCATTTCTAATATGAAATTAGCATGTTCAAAACATCAAAACACCAAGGCAACACAAATCCCCAATTTTTCACTCCTTGGCCGAATGCACCACCTTGGTGCCATTTTGTGCACTTTGTCATTTCATGCTTAACACTTTCAACAAAACTTCCATCATCAAAAACACAAAGAATAAAGAAAAGAATAACATAAGAACATCACAAGATGTAGCCTAGATCCTAAGGAACATTTTCCTTTCTAATAGTAAGTTGAAGAAACTTACTAAAATCCAAGCTTTCTTTGTTTTTAACTTTCTTCCTCACAAGCTTTCTTTGTTTTCTTTAATGGAGTTTCTTTGTAAAGTGTATTAGGTTACCAAATGTAAATGAAATGAAAACAATATATACTTATTGAAAAATAAGCCCTTGGCCGAAAATCAATAAACATATACAACAAAATTAATTTCAATTTCATTTGACATTTCATTTGGTCAAGTTGATTAAATATCTAAAAACACCTTTAAATATATTTAATAAAGTCAACAAAGGCAACTTAATCATTTTAAACCAAATTTCCAAATGTTAAGATATTTATATTTTAATTAATTTAATCATTTAACAATTAAATAATTAATTATTAATTAAATATAAATATATTAAATATATGTATTATATTTACATTAAATATCAAATACATATATTGAATTAGGATATAAGTCAAATATCTCAATTTGACTATTAATTAATGTGTATTTCAATTAATCAAGTATTAAATGTAAATACACAATAATTAAGCAAATAACTATCGGGTCCCTTTAGCATGTATCTTGCGTTTAACCTTTAAACGACTTTATAAATAATCAATATTATTTAATAATGTTTCTCTAGTGCTCTACGAGTATATTTCATTATTGAGACTCTCTAGATTCAGGTATATCCGTCACGAAATCCAATTTCGTGTCCATAATTTTTTCACCCGTAAATTATGACGATCACAGATAATCTCGCTAAACCATACAGGTCGAGGTCATGGAAAATGTATAATTCCTCCGTCACAGGTATCCGGATAAATCCCAGAGATATAGATGTAAACGTCAAATCTCTATGGGGATTATCCAGTCGACTATTCTATTAGCAATCTCTAAAAGAATGTTTAGAACTAGCTTCTAAACTTTACCACGGGCCCATGGTTTTTTCTGATTGCTAATCATATGGACTACCTATGCTCTGGTACACAGAACTGACAGATCCTATCTTGATACGCATAGGACACCCTGAGGATCTATCTACACCCAACGAACAGGCGGAGGTTTGATCTAAATAGATCGGTGACGTGACTGCCATCTAAGTGTAGAAGATGTCTCATGTGCCCACAATGGCATCTCAAGTCTAAGAATCACAAGTGCTACTCAACCTGAGAAGATTCTTATTGACATTGGTGTACCATCCATTAAGAATCTTCGGTGAGTCGTTCTGTGTTTATCCGCTATAAACACCCACACGTCTATACTAATCTCCAAGACTAATGGTTCATTGAGAAACCATTGGAATTATATATTCCAGTATACGACATGTACCAGTCTCAACAGGTTTACTATACTGACCAAGTAGTGTAAACCTTGACCAGGAACTGTCTGAGAATGACAACGTCATGATACTACTCAATGTCAGTTGCGACGCTTATTTCCTAACAGTTTGAAAAGATACATTATATTATAGAAAATGCATATATTATTCATAATAATAATGTTTTACAGACGTATTCAAAATAAATACAACCGGGAATTGGCGCTCTGAGCACCAACCCCAACATTTTCCACCCCGGGCTGGGACGAGCTTCGAGCTTTTTTGCCACCCTTAGTTCATGATGAACCCGCCCTAGCAATTAGGCAGAGACTGTAAGATCAAATCTATGGAAGTCTCAGCCTCGAAGGTAATGCCCAGCTGACATAGTTGTTCGATGTCAACAATCATCTGTGACACGTAGTGTTCGACAGATGTACCCTCTGACATACGCGAGCGAAAGAGCTTCTTTTGCAACTCATACATATGAGATCTAAGGTTAGATCAATTAAGATCCTTCAACTTTTAACATCATGTTATAAGGATCCAATCCCTTGTTCTGACGATGAAATTGAGGAGTCATTGCACCAAGCATAACGGATTGAGCAGTAAAGTTATCATCTCGATGACTCTTCCAAAGCTCATGATCAACTGGCCGCTCAAGTCCGGGCTCAGGCCCGAGAGGCCTCTCTATTACATAGAGCAACTTCTCAGCTCCCAGAACTATCATGAGGTTCATTTCCCAGTCTGGAAAATTTACGCCGTTAAAGACATTCTCGCCCATAATTATGTCCATAACGCTAATCTTTCCAGCCATCTTGATTGCTATAGTCCAACTATCCAATCAAATATTTCGGGTATACTCAAATGCAATGGTTACTATAGTCCAACTATATAACCAACTACAAATGGAGTAGTTTTGAGTACAGTCTAACTGTTCAAAGAAAACAATAAAATAATATTAGTCCAACTAATATATATAATGACGATAAATAATAAAAGAGCGCGCATTTTAGCGAGTATTAAACGAAATTGCAAATTTAATACTAGCCTCCCACTATTTTTCGGCGAGCCTCTAACCCTCCGTTGAGTACTCGGGAAACCTAGTTTCCTAGTGGGCTAGGATCCCGTTAAATAATACAAAACCTTGACTTTGGCCAACAAGTTGTATAAAATTTAACTAGGTAGATCTCTAAGATCAATTGGATCCCATCCAATTCGTAGATCCGGTAGGTGGACATCCAAGTCAAAAACATATATCCAATATATTTCCTAACCTATTTCCTCTGAATCAACTAAGCCTTGGCTTTGGCTCAAAAAGCTTAATGATTCCAGTTAAGCGCGACCCATTGACAGTGGGAAAACTTCGTAATCCACGTCGATGAACAGAAGTGACCTTGACTTTGGCCAACAAGTCACAACTGCCCAAGACATGTGATGTTAATAAAGCTTTCATGGTTTAAACACATCCGCGATAGACAATGATCTTGACTTTGGCCAACAAATCAAAGCCAATCTTGGATCTTGAAAGAGAACCTTTCAATGGAAGGAAACACTTAATATTAAATGTGAGGGTGTTTTCATAAATTGGAAACCAATTTATTATCTTTGATTAGGTCTCATCATACACCCTTAAACATGCATTCTAAAAGCATAATAAGGCGCGATAAAATTAATAATGATATACGGATGGATATTCACATTTTGTTCCTATAACAAATCTCTTTTTTTTTTCCTCTCTCCCGCTACCATTTTACATTCTTCTATTACCCAATTACATAACACTATAAAAAAACCTCATTTACATTGAGGGGAATTGGTGAGAAGAGAAATACAATGAGAATGAGAGGTGATAGGCTGGACACGCAGGTCCAATTTCAAATAAATACCATATTTACAACAATTTTCAAAATTGCCCCCACCCATCTAATATCCATCCGATATACATTATTCAACAAATACATCCAAGTATTCACACATAGCATGTTTTCAATCAATCTAATCCAATTAATTAATTCTTCAATTAATGACCATCCAATGTTCATACAACGATTTGATTTGCGCGAGTCCAACTTATTTAAGAATAAATACTCAAAGTAAGTATTCTTGAATTATATCGAACTACAATATTAAATCCAATTGAAATTGTATTCAATACTAATTCAAGTTTAATTCCAAATTAAACAATTACACTTATTTTATTAATGCTTTTTTAGACTTGGATTCCAAATCCAATCCAAATGGCCTCAAAGGCCCATTTAGCATCTAATGCCAATTCGATTAGGTCCAGTGGACTTTTAATTAATTCTTTAGGCATAGACTTTTGGCCATTATGGATCAAACCCATAATGCCTTGGCCCATTTAGGAATCACCCTATGCCAAAAATTAATTTTGGCCCATTAGGCCCAAT
>SKCR01037486.1:0-196517 GCA_019454045.1 Zanthoxylum bungeanum
CTACACGAACGTATGCATTCTGTCTTATTTCCGTTCGAACGTGTCTCAGAACGCTACTCGAATGCACATGTATTTTATTGTATCATGCATCACGTCTTATCCTGTTCGAACGCGTTATCAAATGCTATACGAATGTGGACATTCTGTTTATCTTTCGAACGCGTTATCAAACGCTACTCGAACGCTTGCATTCTGTTTACCGTTCAAACACGTTTACGAACGCTACATGAACGCGCACACACTGGACAGATTCCTTCATCATGTTTCATGCATGTTTGTTCCCTTAGTCATTCACTTCCCCGTCATATGCTTAGCTAGCTCTCTTTAATATTTAGGCCTTTACAGTTATTGTTTATTTATATTTTCAGCATTTATTTATTCGATATGCTCATGAGATTGTGCGCTGGCTTTTATCATTAATGCCTTTATAGTTGTTATTAGTTACATTATTGCACTTTATTTATTAATACGTTCATGAATTATGTATTTTACCTTCATTTCTTTCATTTACGATTATGGGTGTGCAAACTTGTATGTTGCTTAAATTATTTGGTATGTGTTGCATAAGATTTGGTTGTACTACTTCATAAATCCTTTCATTACAAGTGGCATAAGTAAGGGACCATTCCGAACCCAACGGTTTGAGGTCTTCCCTTGCGAGGGGTGAGTGCGGCCTTAAATCATTTTCCCGGTTCACACCGGGTGGCGACTCCATTTTTAGTTCTCCGGTTTAGTTCCCTCGTGGGCTATTCCGTACTCCCAACCAGGCCGCAAGCCTGGGACAGCGTTGCCGATTTCTGTGTCCTACACTACCCAAACATGAAGCATAAAGTAGATTAGACATTCTAATCTTCTCATCCTCAGTTTGCAGACACATCTTCTTCGAAAGATGTAAACCATATTGAAAAAGTATATTAACTATCTTACAGTTGCTGAAATTATACATTTCTAAGATCTTATATATGTATATGGCTTTAGACAACCCAATTAGCTTATTCTCCCTATCTCTATAGAGTTTAATGCCCAAGACATAAGAAGCTTCTCCCAGGTCTTTCATTGAGAAGTTTTTACAGAGATAAGCTTTCACGCCCTGCATCATCCTGATATCATTCCCAATTATCAGGATGTCATCATATAGAGTACCAAAAATACCAACATACTCCCACTGACCTTTTTATACACACATGATTCTTCTGTATTATTGAGGAGACCAGACAATCTAATAACATTATCGAATCAAAGATTCCAACTCCGTGAAGCTTATTTAAGTCTATAAATGGACTTTTTAAGCTTACAAACCATACCCAAGTCTTGGCTGGATGCAAAATCCTCTAGCCTTTCCATATAGATTTTTCATCAAGAAATTCATTCAAGAATATCGTTTTGACATTCATCTGCCAAATCTCGTAGTCATGGTAGGCAGGTATAGACAATAAAATCCTAATAGACTTCAGCATCGCAACTTGTGAAAAAATTTCATCATAGTCGACACCAGGTCGCTGCATGTAATCTTTCTTTCCACCAGACCCTCTCTTCCTCTTGTAAACCCATTTACAATCGACATGTTCGATTCCTTCCGGAAGAGGAACCAAGTCCCATACTTGATTCTGATGCATATAGTCTAACTTTGATTTCATGGATTCCTGCCATTTTACGAAATTGATATCTAACATGGCTTCTTTTTAAGTCCTCGGGTCAGTCTCTTATGCAAAAATCATATCAAGACCTTTGTCATGTATCAAAGACAAGCGTTCAGGAAGTCTTATAACCCTACTCGACCTACGTAGTGTGTGCGTCAAAGATCCTTCACATTTTTGAACCTCATATTCCTAATGTGGTTCGTTAGTTACACGTTGAACTTCATCAAGTTCAACTTGTCTATGATCACCTCTTTCAGCTAAAAATTCTACTTCTATAAATTTTGTGAAGCGAGCTACGAACACATTTCGACTCTCGGAATCATAGAATAAATATCCTTTCGTATTAGAAGGATACCTAACAAACCTAAACTTTTACCGTCAAGGAAAAAACTTATACTATTGCGTCACTCTGACGTACGCAGGACAACCTCAAACCTTAATATAATTAAGGTTCGGTTTCTTACTAGTTCATATCTGATATGGAGTCGTAGGAATAACTTTAGAAGGAACTCTGTTCAAATGATGAACCGCAGTAAGAAGCGCATAGCCCCACATGTAATAATGGAGATCTGTATAGCTCAACATAGAGTGAACCATATCCAATAATGTTCAATTTCTCCTTTCAGACACTCTGTTGTGCTGTGGAGTACCTGAATGAGTATATTGAATGAGAATCTAATTCTCTTTTAAATAATCAGTGAACTCATTGCTCAATATTCACCATCTTGATCCGATCGTAGGCACTTGATGAATTTTGTAATTTGTTTTTCAACTTAGTTTTGGAAATCTTTGTGTTGGAGTGTACGCAGCGGAAGGGCGCGGTGGAGGGCGAAAAAGGTTTTTAAACATTTTAAAAAAAAAATTCCCGAGGAAATTAATAAATATCAAATATTTATAATTTACCCAAATAAGTTTAAATATATTATTTATTAATATTTAATAACATAATATATTTCGTTACACGACGAATTATTTTACGAAAATATTTTTCGACAAATAAAACGTGTAACGGGAAAATGGTCAAACCGGTTGACCAACAGCCGAGCCATGGCAACCCGGTCACTTGGGCAGTGTTCGGTCAGCCCTTAGGCTACCCGAACAGTTCCCAGTTCACTGGGTTAACTGCCTCGACTCAACGAGCCTGTTTCGACGCGAATTTCACCGTTTTCTCACATTTTTGCCCCGGAACAATTTTCGGAATTTATTCACCACCCAATACACATCCAAAATCATCCAAACAACATACTTTTCCATGAAAAATATTCTATTTTAATAACCAATTTCAGATCTGATCTAGAAATTAATTTTGTCCAATTTTCATGCCAAAATTCAATTTATTCACAAAATTAATCAAATTAATTTACACCAAATTAATTCACCACAAGACAAAGTTCCAAGAAAATTCTAGGCAACATTAGAGTGGTAATATCACTCAAGAATGTCAATTTTAATTTTTAGATTAATTCCCTAATTAATCCAATTTACACATGCTTTAAAGAAAAAAACTATTAAGGTTAACAAACATCCAACACCAAATTTTGTTCCAAATATATTTTATATATATATATAAATACATATCTAATATATATTTTCATGCTTCAAAAACAAAACAAGAAAAAAAATAGAAATTGGAAATTTCATATTACCTTAATCTTTAATTTCCAACTCCTTCAATTTTCTTCATTTGGTGTTGATTCAATGTTTAAGAACCCTAACCCCTTTTTTTTCTTTTGTTTCTCAACTCATGAGAAGTGTCTAACCAAGTAAAAAAATGAAACAATTTCATTTATATACAAATAACTAGCTTGGCCGAAAATTCAAGATAATTTTGGTCAAAATTTGCTTTTTATTTGGCCCAATAATTTTGTTCCAAGTTTGATCTTATCAAAATGTATTTATTTGACTTTTGTTAATCAAAATTCATGTGTTCAAATCACATGGTTTGGTCAATCACAATTTGCCAAAATATAAAGAATATTCAATGTAATATTCTTAATTAAAATAAATTAATGAACCAATTAATTAATTCATTTTATTATTAACAAAAAGATAAAATAAATACATGTAAAAATATTCCAAGAATATTCTCCATTTTATTATTATTAATAATTAATTAACAATTAATTAATTAATAATAATAATAATAAAACAAGTGACAAAATTCAATTGGTTAATAATGTGTATCTAATCTAAATTATGTATCGTATACAAATACACAGTATTTAATATGCATTTGTATATTATGAATAATCTGAATTATCCATAATTAATTGCCCAAGTGCTCAACGAATACACTTTATATTGTGGGACTCTCTAGGTTCAAGTTTATCTGTCATGGAAACCATTTCCATGTCCGTAATTTGTCCACTCATAAATTACGACAACCATAGATAATCGAGTTGAACCATCCAAGTCGAAGTCATCGCATATATATAATCCTTCTGTCATAGGTTATCTGAATTATTCCGGAGATATAGATTAAACATCAAATCTCCGCTATGAACAATTCATGTGTCACGACATAATTATGATTCTTCATAAATATTCAGAACTCGTTTCCGAATCATACCTCAGCCAATGATTTCAATGAATCACAAACTGGACACCTAAATCCCGTACACGGGACTGACAGATCCTCTCTGGATACATCAGAGGATATCGTGAGTATCAGTCCATACCCGACGAATAGGCGGAGGTCTAATCTAAAAAGATCGTTGACGTGACTGCCATCAAAGTATGAAGGATATCTCACATATCCACAGTGGTATCACAAGTCAAAGAAGCTAATATGTTATTCGACTCGTAAAGATTCCTATTGACGTTGGTGTACCATCTATCGGGAATCTTTAAATGAGTCGTTCAGTGTTTATCCAATAAATACCTACGTGTCTATATGAGTCTCACAAGACTCATGGTTTACAGAGATAAACCATTAGAACAATTCTAATATACGACATATACCGGTCTCACGGATTCACTAACCGACCAGATATGTAAACCTTGACCAGAAATATTTTAAGAATGAATTATATCAGTAACAATTGCGGCGCTTTTGCAATTATGTCACAACTATTCATTCTACGGTCTTTTACGTCATTACCATAAATAAGATTATATTGATGAAAATTACTTAATTTTATTTCCAATAAAATAAAATGTACATTGTATTTACAATAAATACAACAAAATTTGGCTAACAACTCCAACATTTTCTCCCACTTGCTCTAGTGCCAAATTTGATAGTATCTAATATTTATCGCCTCTACATGTCTATCATATAGTCTCGAAGGTAAGGCCTTCGTAAGCGGGTCTGCTATGTTGTCCTTTCCAGATATCTTGCATATGGCAACATCTCCTCGAGCGATGATCTCATGAATAATGTGGTACTTTCATTCCACATGTTTCGATTTCCGATGCGCTCTGGGTTCTTTTGCTTGTGAAACAGCACCACTATTATCACAGAACAACGGGATCGAATTCTCGATGCTTGGGACAACTCCGAATTCAGTGATAAATTTTCTAATCTATACAACTTCTTTTACAGCATCTGATGCCGTAATATATTCCGCTTTAGTGATGGAATCAGCTGTTGATCCTTTTTGGAACATTTCCAACTGACTGCAGCATTATTAAGAGTAAATACAAAATCTGAAGTAGACTTTCTATCATCAAGATCTGACTGAAAGTCAGAATCTGTATATCCTCTTATCTATAAATCATTTTCTCTATAGATAAGAAATTTATCCTTAGTACCTTACTGCAATGGTCGTTACTTGGATCTGACTGATATCTACTAGTAATGCTTACTGCATGGCTAATATCAGGTCTCGTACATAACATGGCATACATGATGCTTCATAAGCATGATGCATAAGGTTGACTAGACATTCTAGCATTTTCATCTTCCGTCTGAGGACACATCTTCTTCAAAAGATGAATGCCATGTAGAAAATGTATATTAGCAATTTTACAATTGTTAAAGTTGTACCTTTCTAGGATCTTATCTATGTACGAAGATTAGGGTAACCCAATCAGCTTCATTTCTGTATCTCTATAGAGTTTTATACTAGGTATATAGGAAGCTTCACCCAAGTCTTTCATGAAGAAATTTTTACAGAGGTATGCTTTAACACCCTGCATCATTCCAAGATTATTTCCAATGATCAGGATGTCATCAACATAAAGCACTAAGAACACAATCATACTTCCACTAACCTTCTTCTAAACACAAGGTTCTTCTTCATTTTTGAGAAAACCAGACAATCTGATTACCTCATCAAAACGAAGATTCCAACTCCGTGAAGCTTGTTTAAGCCCATAAATGGACTTTTTAAGCATGCATACCATGCCATAATTTTGGCTGGAGACAAAACCCTCTGGCTGTTCTATATAGATTTCTTCATCAAGAAATCCATTAAGAAAAGCCGTTTTGACATCCATTTGCCAAATATCATAATCATGGTATGCAGCGATAGCCAATAAAATCCTAATAGACTTTAGCATCGCTACTGGTGAAAAGGTTTCATCATAGTCACACTTGGCCTTTGAGTGTAACCTTTAGCAACCAGTCGGGCTTTAAAGGTTTCAACCTTCCCATCGGGCCCGCGCTTCCTTTTGTAAACCCATTTACAACCTACGGGAAAAATTCCTTCAGGAAGCGGAACCAAGTCTCATACTTGATTCTGATGCATAGAGTCCATTTCAGAATTCATGGCTTCCTGCCATTTAGCGAAATCAATGTCTAACATCACTTCTCTGTAGGTATATGGATCAGTCTCCTAAACAAGGAGAACATCGAGACTCTTGTCCTGTATCAAATACAAGCGCTCAGGAGGCTTCGATATCCTAGTAGACCTACGGAGAGTGGAACTAGAAGGTTCTGCTTCTGTCTGAACTTGTGATTCCACTATCGGTCTGTCATCTATAGGTTGGACTTCATCAATTTCAACCCTTCTATGATTACCACCTTCTGCCAAGAATTCTTCTTCAAGAAATCTGGCAAAATGAGCTATGAACACATTTCGATGCTCAGGTTCATAGAATTGATATCCTTTGGAGTTTGAAGGATATCCGATAAACCTAACTTATCGCCCTCAAGGTAAAATTTTATCCTACTGCGTCACTCTGACGTATACAGGACAGCCCCAAACCTTAATGTAATTAAGGTTCGGTTTCCTACCAACCCATATCTCATATGGAGTAATGGGAACAACTTTAGAAGGAACCATATTCAGCAGATGTGCAGTAGTTAGAAGAGCATACCCCCACAAAAAGTAAGATAGATCTGTAAAACTCAACATTGATCGGACCATATCCAATAAATTCTGATTTCTCCTTTCAGATACTTCATTGTGCCGTGGAGTACCCGGAGAAGTATATTGAGAGAGATTCCCATTCTCTTTAAGATACTCAGTGAATTCACTACTCATATATTCACCGTCTTGATCTGATCGAAGGCATTTGATGAATTTACCAGTTTGTTTTTCTACTTCGTTTCGAAATTCTTTGAACTTTTCAAAGGTTTCTGATTTATGTTTCATCAAATAAACATAACCATACCGTGACAAATCATCGGTAAATGTTACAAAGTAAGAAAAACCACTATGAGCAGTGTGACTAATAGGACCACATACATCACTATGTACGAGTTCCAATAAGTCAGTGGCCCGATGTCCAACACCAGTAAATGGGGCTTTGGTCATTTTACCCTGAATACAAGATTCACAAGTTGGAAAAGATTGTATGGTTAGATTCTCAATCAAACCATTCTTAACCAATTGGGTTAGGCGTCGTACACCTATATGACCTAACCGCATATGCCACAACTCAGTATCAGTTATTTCAGATCTTTTACGTTTATTATCCCCAATTTCATAAACATCTCTAATGGCATGCAAAATATAATGACCTTACGAATTTGAACATTTGTGTAACAAAATATTATTCATATCATATATATACATAGAACGATTCTTAATATGTACATGATATCCTTTTGTATCTAATACAAACAGTGAGATAATATTAGCTACACAACCAGACACAAAAACACAATCTGTCAAAATGATGCTGCCTCTGGATAGATGAATCTCATATTTGCCAATGACTGCTGCAGATAAAGAATCTTCATTCCCAAAACGTAGCTACATCTTGCCTAGATTAAGCATCCTACTGACCCTCAGCCCCTGTAACGAATTGCAGATATGAGTCGGACTAGCAGAATCTAAAACCCATTCAGAACCAATGGCTTCACAAGCCAAAGAGATATCAATGATATGGAAAATAAACATACCTGATGCGAAGGCTCTCTCCCATCTGACGGAAGCTATGTAGTCTGGACAATTGTGCCTCCAATGTCCAATCTTGCCACAGTGGTGGCATTTGTCATCGGTAGCTTTTTTCTTCTTCTTGCCTGGCTTCGCTACCTTTCCTTTGGGAGGAACATCGAAGCCAGTCGTCTTTGCCTTTTTCTTCTTCTTCTTACCAGATCTCGTAGATTGAGAAGCAGAAGAACTAGGCAAAGAGGACTTTAAGATGAATGTCGGCACACCCTTCTTAATGTCCTCCTCTGCAGTCTGAAGCATCCTATGCAACTGACTGTAGGAACAGCGAATACCATGCATGTTGAAGTTCATAATGAATTTGGAATATGCCGGTGGGAGTGAGCCAAGAATTAAATTCCTGCCCAAGGTCTCATTCAGCTGAAAGTCAAACTTTCGAAGCTGTTCAATGAGATCCATCATGTGCAGGACATGTGGACTTACGGGCTTGCCATCAGCCAAACGAGCGTGGAAGAATTCCACAGATATTCTATATACCAGGGTCTGCTCCTGGTTTAGAAATAGCTCTCGAAGTTGAGTTATAATGTTATATGAGTCATACATATTAACATATTGCCTCTTTAGATCAGGAGACATAGAACAAAGAATGAGTGACCTGACTCTCAGATCATTATCCTTCCACTTCTCAAATGTCTCATTCTCTTCAGGTGTCGACTCCGGTGGAATATCCAGCTGCACTGGATTTTCCAGCACATAACACAACTTCTCCGATCTCAAGACTATCTTAAGATCTAATTCCCATTCAATAAAATTCTTAGGACCAATCAATTTGTTCGTATCTAAGACACGAGCAAACGGATTAGAGGAAGTAGTAGCTGCCATCACAAACTTTACAAAAGAAACATGAGTTAGCAGATAAAAGCAATTTCATCAATATCACAAAACATCCAACATATCATGGATTTATAATATAAGGATGTCCTCCCACTATTTTATGTAAATTGATAATCCCCAAATAAAATACGAAAATTCAATAATTAAATTAAATTCTATAGCAAGAAGTAGACCTCACAAATATATTTTAACACACAGCTTTGGCACATTGTGCCCAAATATATTTGAAAGTAGGTAACAATTACCAATCACATCCAATGTGACTCTTTAAAATAGTTCATGAACCGTTTCCGATCCCCACTGCTTTGGCATATATTGGATGGGGCGTATTCAAAGCAATACTCATCAATGTACATATCCAAGGTGCTAATGTATCACATCACTGCTTTGGCATCTATTAGTATGCATGATCGCTCGAATTTATTTCTTATCAAATCAGATTTTACCGGTATAAACAAATTTCCATTAATCATAGTCGCATTACTTTGGCAGACATAACCACAATATCAAGAAAAATATTTATATCCGTATTGACGAGATGGACCTATTAGTGTACAATACACTCACAAGACACAAAGCCTTATTATGGGGATTTTACAAATACGGTCAGACAACCAAAATAATTGATCCAATCAATTAATTCTCAAGCATGTGTAAAATAAATTGAATTAAATATCAAATATTTAAGGCATGAAAAATTATTTTGGATGTGGGATCAGACGCTCTGATACCATTTTGTTGGAGTGTACGCAGCGGAAGGGCGCGGTGGAGGGCGAAAAAGGTTTTTAAACATTTTAATTTTTTTTCCCGAGCAAATTAATAAATATCAAATATTTATAATTTACCCAAATAAGTTTAAATATATTATTATTAACATATAATAACATAATATATTTCGTTACACGATGAATTATTTTACGAAAATATTTTTCGACAAATAATACGCATAACGGGAAAACGGTCAAATCGGTTGACCAACAGCCGAGCCAGAGCAACCCGGTCACTTGGGCAGTGTTCGGTCATGAATCTTTAAATGAGTCCTATTGACGTTGGTGTACCATCTATCATGAATCTTTAAATGAGTCGTTCAGTATTTATCCAATAAATACCTACGTGTCTATATGAGTCTCCCAAGACTAATGGTTTACTCAAATAAACCATTAGAACAATTCTAATATACGACACGTACCGGTCTCACGGGTCACTAACCGACCCGATATGTACACCTTGACCAGGAACATTTTAAGAATGAATTATATTGTGACATTTCTCAGTAACAAATGTGGCGCTTTTGCAATTATGTCACAACTATTCATTCTACGGTCTTTTACGCCTTTTCCATATATAAGATTATATTGATGAAAATTACTTAATTTTATTCACAATAAAATAAAATGTATATTGTATTTACAATAAATACAATAAAATTTGGCGCGCCGAGCACCAACTCCAACATTTTGAACCTTTAAAAAGTTTCCGACTTATGTTTCATCAAATAAACATAATCATACCGTGATAAATCATCGGTGAAGGTAACGAAGTATGAATATCCACTGTGAGCAGTAAGACTTATGGGAACACATACATCAGAATGTATTAGTTCCAACAAGTCAGAGGCTCGATGTTCTACACCAGAAAATGAAACTTTTGTCATTTTACCCTGAATGTAAGATTCAAAAGACGGGTAATGCTCAATAGTGAGATTCTTAATCAAACAATTCCTAACCAACTGGGTCAGACATCGTACGCCAATATGACCTAATCTCATATGCCATAGTTCAATATTATTAATATTAGATCTACTTCGTTTATTAGTCCCAATATTCAAAATATCTCTCGATGTATGCAAAATGTAATGGCCATTCTCATTTGGACATTCAAGGATATGAATATTATCATTATCATATAAATACAAAGAACATTTATTAATATTTATACAAAAATCCTTTGTATCAAATACAAAAAGTGATATAGTATTTGCCACACATTCTGACACAATAACAGTCATTCAATAAAATGCTCCCACTGGACAAGAGAATCTCATATACCCAGTGTTGTGATATTTTTTATCGTACCGCAAGTGTACGGTGTCAAGTTTTAATATAAATGAGTTTAGAGTGTCGAACCCGCAGGGATTGCGTTAACTCGCACTAAATACTACAATTGATAATCCTAACTTTATTTAGAAAATAAATAATAAAGATTTTAATAATTAAATATATAGGAGGAACTAATACGATAGAGATTCTATATCCTGATTTCACCTAGCTATCGCCTATGTATTTGTCATGCCAATTAATCTTTATTCAGTTAAATTGTTTATAAGTCAAGACTCCGAAATTATCCACTCCCTCTCTCGAGCATCAATGAAAATATCATCAACTACAGACTTCGATATCTTTATAAAAATCCAGTAGTTAACAACTCATTACGCTTTGTGATTCTATATTAACGACTTCAAAGGAACGTATATATTCTCTCGAACGCTATAAGAACTCATAAGTTATATTCTCTAGATCTATTCAAAATCCCCTCTCTCGAGTGATAGATTCTAAACATATATCATCATATTTATGGCCAGCAAACACAAAGCATTAAACTCAAAAGAATATAAATAAATCAATAAAACTTCATAACAAAATTAACAAACAATACAGGGTTCAAGCATCAGTTACAACATTCTCCAAAATTAAGGAGTTTAGTTCATGACAAAAGATAAAAATAATGATAAACAAGTCATGAATATAATGAAAATCATTAGAGTTCTAAGAAAGAAATAAAATGATAAAACCCGAATTGAATCTCTTCCTCTTCGGACGTCACCGCCTTCGTCTCCTCTTTTTGCTCTTCAATCCTCCTCCTTGGATCTCTAAAAATATGAGTTTTGTGTTTTGTGTTGTGTATTAGCCTCCTATTTGAGTCTTGGAGGAACTAATCTATTTATAATAGAGCATTGGGGTCATTAAACATCTAAAAACCCTAAAAATAATGTTTCTGGTGCGCGCGGGGAACCGCGGCGCTGGTAGATTGGCGTTGTGGAGCCAAACTCTCTGGATTTTTATATGAGTGTCTAGATCTCTTTGAGTAAATGCAAATCGATATATTATGGGTCTCATAACTCTTTGTAGATCAAAATATATAGCCTTTTTAAATTCAGTGAGCAGCTGATGCTAATTTTGCCTGTTCTTGAGTCTGATGCTCCCAATAAGTCACGAAACACGCGTAATTGGTCCATTCTTCATGTTCTAATGCTTCCTACAAATAAGACATAAAATAAACTACAAATGACATTAAATGACTCGAAACATAACAAAACAATAGGCTAAGGATGCCGGAATAAGTGGGTATAAACCGCACTTATCAAACACCCCCAAACTTAAGATTTGGTTAGTCCCGAGCAAAAGATAAAATAAAAACTAAATACAAATAACAAATAAAATAACTAAATTAACTAAGCCAATTTCATAGGGATCATGATTTCATTTAGCGTATGCAACAAGCCTTTAAACCCCCAGGAGGACCTAGTGGACGAGTTATAGTCTCGTGAGGGCTTACAGTAATGACACCCACAAACGTCATTTACACACAATCATGCAAAAATATAAAACAAATAAAAAAAATCCAGATAGTTATGCATAAAATTGTCCTCAAATAGTGATTATCAATTAAATGAGAGAACCTTAAAAGTATGCAATTGCGACTCAAATCTAAGTTCTTGAATAAATCATCTAAGCCAGACTCACAGTGTGTGTGTGTGTGTGTAAAGGTTTGTTCACAGCTCGACTCATAAGTAAGCCAACTCAATGATTTCGTCTCAAAAATTGAGATCTGATGGGTCAAACCAACCTATATATCTCATTAGTACTCTGAATTTGCCTTTCTTTGCTTAGTATGGTACAATTTTATTTTCTTTTATTTTCTACTCTTTTTCTCTTTTTTTCTTTTTTCTTTTTCAACACACCTACCCTTTAATGTAGCATTTTTCCTTATGGTGGTCCTAACACTCGCCCATAGGTAGCTTCACGCTTATCGGTTGTAAGTGGTTTCTTTTTCTTATCATACCATACATTATAATAATAGCATATTGAGATAGATATCTAAGCAAACGGTCATTCATCGACAAACAATTCTTCAGCTAGTCACTTTGTCAACTATTTAGGTTCTTACTGCTAAAAACCTATTATTAAGTGCTTACGAGTCTAACCTAGATCATCTACTCAATGCATTGGATAAAAATCAATTGGGACTCATCATTTCTAAAATTTCATCAAAAGCAATCACAATTCATCATTAGACTTATGCTTTACTATCAAAGATATTAAATAAAAACATTCTTTTTTAAAAAATAAATAAATAAATAGCAGGAATACATGCACACACCCCCAAACTTAAAACTTGCATTGTCCTCAATGAAAGATAAATATAAAGAAACTAGATTAATGAACAACACTACCGTGCATGGAATTTATTAGGCTCCTTCTAGTAAGAATTTGGTTGCGCGGGCTTTGTGTGTATCGTGCTACTTGCATAAATAACATGCAAAACGAACAAAATAAACAAAATAAATACAAAACAAAAATAAACTAAAAAAAATAAAAATCTAAATTAAAACTAAGATTATTTGGTAGTAGTATTAATGTGAATTAAACAAACATTCCCCGGCAACGGCGCCAAAAACTTGTTGTGATATTTTTTATCGTACCACAAGTGTACGGTGTCAAGTTTTAGTATAAATGAGTTTAGAGTGTCGAACCCACAAAGATTGTGTTAACTCGCACTAAATACTACAATTGATAATCCTAACTTTATTTAGAAAACAAATAATAAAGATTTTAATAAATAATTATAAAAAATAAATATTTAGGAGGAACTAATACGATAGAGATTCTAGATCCTGATTTCACCTAGCTGTCACCTATGTATTTGTCATGCCAATTAATCTTTGTTCAGTTAAATTGTTTATAATTCAAGACTGCGAAATTATCCACTCCCTCTCTCGAGCATCAGTGAAAATATCATCAACTACAGACTTCGATATCTCTATAAAATCCAGAGTTGCAACTCATTACGCTTTGTGATTCTATATTAACGACTTCAAAGGAACTTATATATTCTCCGAACTCTATAAAACTCCTAAGTTATATTCTCTAGATCTATTCAAAATCCCTTCTCTCGAGTGATAGATTCTAAACATATATCATCATATTTGTGGCCAGCAAACACAAAGCATTAAACTCAAAAGAATATATAAATCAATAAAACTTCATAACAAAATTAGCAAACAATACAGGGTTCAAGCATCAGTTACATCATTCTCCAAAATTAAGGATTTATTCATGACAAAAGATAAAAACAATGATAAACTGATGAGTGGTAAAACTATCACTATTTCCCACTCATTTAACTTAATATTTTGTATAGTTTCTTGAGTTTTGTGAATATTTTGATGTGTTTTGTGTTATTTTGTAGATAAATAAAATTTCAGGACATTCTGGAGGTGATTTGGAGCAAAACTGTGAAATTTGGCAAAAATGGTATTTTGGTAATTTTGGGCGTCCCGACAAAAAGGGTATTTTGGTAATTTTGGGCATCCCGACACCGAAATAAAGTTTCAAGACATTCTGGAGGTGATTTGGAGCAAAACTGTGAAATTTGACGAAAAGGGTTTTTTGGTAATTTTGGGCGTCCCGACACCGAGGGTATTTTGGTAATTGCACCACCATGCCACATGTCAAAAATTCAACGAGCCGTCTTTTTTAGCCACCATGCCACGTGTCGAAAATTCAGCGATCCAAAAAAAAATATAATAAAATAATAAAAAAAAAATCAGAAAAATAATAATAAAAAATTGGATTTTTTTGCCTATAAATAGATTTCGAATTTTTAGTTTCAAATGTACCAATCCTCTATAATACTTAAATAAAAGAGAGTTCTTCTTATTTTCTTCTTATATTCAGTTTTATTTACGCTTTGTAGTAGTAATTCTATCCATCTATGAGGGGGTAACTTCTCTATGCTGAGGTAATAAGGTAATACTTTTACTTTTGCTATTTATATTAATCTCCTTTAAAAAATAATATATAAACTATTTAAATCTGAATTAATAAAGGATACCGCCATTTTCGGACGGTTGGTTATTAAATTTAATCTGGTTAAACCTGACTTAATGAGGATACCGCCATACTGGACGGTTGGTTTAAGTTTATATTTCTGTTCCGCCTTATGGCTGGTATATTTGAATTTGACTTAATCAGGATACCGTCATTCTGGACGGTTGGTTTAAAATATCACAAGATTATATATTATTTTATGGGAGATATCTAAATAGTGAATAGTAGAAGTTAATTCCTTTTACCTTAGCATTTCTTTTTATTACTTTTCCGCAATTTCATTTTATGTCTTTTAAGTTTATATCAGCTTTAGTTATGTGTTGTAACTAAGTTAAATATCTATGGTTGTGATAAAATCTAATATTACCGATTTAAAAAAAAAGGGTTAGATTATAGTTTGGATAATTAAAAGAATTATTTGTTGAGTCATAACCTTAATGCCTTTTTATTAACTGATCACTAATAAAATTGATTAGATAAAACTTAAAATGAACTAGACATAAGGATTTTAAGTTTAAAGACCTTATACTCAACAACCCACGATCTTCTTTAAGGATAGATAAACCTTTAATAGATTTCCTTACAGGATAGGAATATACCAGTTGGACGGGGGTAATCAATAATTGGAATTCAATCTTAATGAATCTAGGTAATTTAATTGACATAGACATATGGTTCAATTTGATTATTCTAGGTATTTGTAAATGACCATCGGAAGAGGCTTTTACATAATTTAGTGTTCCAGATTAATAATTCAATATTTTACCCAACTATGATATAACTACTTCATCTTTTAATAGATTTTAGAAAGATTCACAACCCTAGATCTTTGAGTCTTTTTATTTTCCTTAGTATTTTCTTTTGTCTTTTTATTTATTTACCAAATCTACAAATCAGATCATTTCAAGCAATCAATCACTTCTCCCTCAATTAGATATTTGTAAATAATTAGATTTAACAATTAATAACAACAGTAGGAATTAAGTCCTCGTGGGATCGATATTTTTATACTACTTGAACGATACGTGCGCTTGCGTTATACGTATGTGTTTACGCCGGTCAAGTTTTTGGCGCCGTTGCCGGGGACTTATATTTCTTGAGTTATTAATTTTGAAGCTATCTAATTTACTTGTATCTAATTTTCTTTGTTTTTTTATCTGTACTTTTTATTTCTTTCTTTTATTTTCAGGTGATTGAAAAAATGGAACATTTTGAAACATTACGAGCTTTACTAGAAAAAGATACACCCCAAATCCGGGAGCAACAGTCTAGTTTTCTGAGGCCTGTTGTCCAGCCCAACAACTATCACTGGAAGCCAGAATCAAGTAATACTACATTTGCTCATCAGAATGAAATAGTGAGATGTGTAATTTGTGATGGCAACCACCCGAGCGATCAATGTATTTACCTTTCAGAGTGGCAGAATTATTGGAATCATTCAAGGTACGAAGAATCATCACATTTTCCATCTTATCCACCATCCATCTACGATCTTCATCAAGAACCAGATCCATCAGAGAAAGATCAGTTGAATGACATGCTAAAAGATTGGCTCGAGAAACAAGAAGCTCAATTTGATGTACAAATTCAGAGTCAAACAGCGTCTATACAGAGGATGACAAATCAAGTTAGAGAATTAACAGATAACCTGAATCACATTTATCACGAAGCAAATTCAAATAATACTGAAGAAGCCTTTCAATATCCTGAGATTCATAATGACATCATAACAGAGGACAAGGCTGAACAGTATCAAGAATCAGAGGTATCAGTTCAGGAACCTGCACCAACAAAGTCTCAATTTGATTTTGATTATTCTGACTCTGACGAGGATGAAGAAGCTGAGTTTCTTGTACTAACTGCACCAACAAGGAAGGATGAAACTTTCCATCCTCAGAATGCAGATCTTGGAGAATGCTTTGCACTAATTTTTGAAGATCATCTACCTAAGCCAATCAGTTCACTCAGATCAGAGGATGAAGACCTAAAATCTGACATTTCTTTACATTCTCACATTGATATTTCAGGAGCATGTATTTCACAGATGACAGATGAAGAACTGAATACTGAGATCCTAAAATTCATCTGTGAAGAAAAGGTGGAGCAAGAAGTAGAGCAAATAGAGGAGCAATTGTCAGACAAAATTAAAGATACAGTGAATTCAGGCGAAACATCACTGTTTTGGGGAGTACAATTTAGAGATATTACTCAGAAATTTGACAGAATGGAAATTCCATTCCAAGTCAAGCACCATACAAGACCTCCTGATTTTCTTTCCTTCTTTTTAGGAATCACTAGAGCAACAAAGATTAAAAAGGTGGCACGAGCACTGAATGAGACAAAACTCTTTTTGCTACCTTACCGTTGGAAAAGACCTTTCAAAAGCAACGCACATGGGAATGTCTTTAATCGGACATCCAAAACGACGCTGAAACCGCCTTGACAGATGGATTTCAGTCACGTCTGGCTGAAGATGAAAAATTAAGCACTAGCAGGGAGGCAACCCATGCAATTTATTATAATTTCTATATTTTGTGTATACATGTTGTAGAGTTTTGTGTGTTATTTTTGTAGGAAAAACTCAACCAAGCATAAGACAGAAGGAATGGTTTTTGGCAAAGATAAAAGATAATTCATTAGTGATGGATGAGTAAGGAATGAATTCTTGAGATGCATCCTAATGAATTTATACTAAGCGAATAGCGTATTGTGTACACAATTCTGTTGCCTTAATTATTGCTTTGATTTGCTTTTCTTTTGTTATTTTCTTTATTTTCACCGACAAGATTTAAACTTTTTGACTTTTCACGATTTATTTTAACGTTCATCTAATAATTGTCATCTGGCAGGTACTAGTGCTATTATTACTCACCCTTTTCAGGTTCAATAAATTCAATTCATCATTGCACCTTTGGAGGCATCCAGAGTTAAGAAAGAAATACATAAAAAATGGAAGCCACTTCAAGAAGACGAGTTGAAAACATCTGTGTGTTTTGCGGTAGTAGTGTTGGTACTAAACCACAATACATAGAAACAGCACAAGAATTGGGTCGAGTCTTAGCTGCAAGGAATATGCACTTAATATATGGCGGAGGCAATCTTGGACTAATGGGGATCGTTTCAAAGGCCGTACAGGAAGAGGCAGTCATGTTTTGGGAATCATCCCAAAACCCTTGGCAGAGGCAAATCTGATTGAACCATCAAACAGAGAGGAACTGATCGTGCCAGGTATGTCTGAACGACTAGTGGAAATGATTAACCGTTCTGATGCTTTTATTGCTTTGCCAGGTGGCTTGGGTACATTGGAGGAAATTTTTATAGTACTATCTTGGGCGAACCTGAACATACACCAGAAACCACTTAGACTGCTCAACGTTGATGGATTTTATGATTTTCTTTGTGTGTTTCTTGATGATGCCCGGAGAAATGGGTTCGTGTCAAAACCTATGAAATAACTCCTTTTTACTGCCAGGTCTGCTCCGGATCTAATAGACCAATTCTTAGCCTATGAACCACAAGTTGATCCTATCCTTTCAAAGATAAAATGGTCCGATGATGATCGTGGTAAGAAGCGTCGATTAAATCTGGATCTTAACCTTTAATTTGCTTGTAGTAATTCAGCTAATCAGGTACTATCTTCTAAACTCTTCTTCTACTGTTTAAAGACATTGGGGACAATGTCTCATTTAGGTTTGGGGGTGAGGAATAGTTAATAGTACTTGTTTGTATTGTGTTTTTATTTTTAGTCCAAAATTTTTCGAAAAATACAAAAAAATTAAAAAAATTTCAAAAATTACAAAAATATTTTTCATTTTTATCAAAGGCATATTTAAAGTAGGTGATGGTTTGGTGTCTTCCTTCACTCGCTACCTTTCTATAAGGAAAAGCTGTGAAGGCACCTAGATAATCATTCACCCGTAGCTTGTTGTGATAGACTAGTTTGGAGGACTTGTTGTTTATTCCTGACACCAATCGATAAGAGCCTAAGAGGCTAGGGTACTTAAGTGAGCCTCGCTCCACCCTCCCTCTGGGGAATCTATAACGGGAAGTCCATTCGACAGTTAGTCACACACCATGACCAGTAAAAATTATTTTTTTTTATGGTTTTGCTTTTATGTTGACTAAAAAGGTCAAATTGGTAAGAAATAGCTGTGTAAGGAATTCTCACTCCTGATACGTATTTCAAACCTATATTTCGAAACAAGTTAATTTTTGTTTATTTCCTTTTGAATTATTTAATTTGTAAATTCTCCATAAAACTGACTAAAAATGGATCTTCATATACTTAGTTGGCAGATATTATCAACATACATGGTAACATACGGACATAGGATAAAATTGAAAAGATTGTAATATTCAGTGCAATAGTTTAATTGGAGAAGCATCTCAAAAAAAGTGATGGAATAAAACAAACAAAAAAAATACATCTGAGATCTGAGTTATTAAGTCTGTAAGGGTGTTTTAACACCTAGTGCCCTAAAACCAACTGGTTTGGTAGTCATTGGCCCAAAACTCGTTACATTGGATAAAAAATGATGAAAAAAAAAAAAAATATATATATATATATATATTATATATATATCTGAAGTCTGAGTAATTAAGTCCCTAGGGGTGTCTTAACAACTGGTGCCCTAAAGCCATCTGGTTCGGGAGCCACCGACCTAAAGCTCGCTACATAGATGGAAGATATTGTATATAAATAAAAAATAGAGAAAAAAATCGAAGAAAAAATCAGAAAAATCAGAAAATTTATTCAATTACTACAAAAGATGTGAAATTTGATAAAACTTTAGGACAAAAAAATTATTCTCTTATCAACTACACTTATGACTGTTGTGGGCAAAAATGAGTTGAATAAAACTTTGTTAGCTGTGTATATGAAGAAATGGTAAAAATAATCGGAGAATTTACTTATTCAGTAATTTAGAATGAAACAAAACAACTAGTAAACTTGGAGTAGAAGTTTCATCTAATTAGTCACTAACTTCTTTGTGGGTATCATTGCTGTAAACCCTCACGAGACTACAACTCGTCCACTAGTGACACTTAGGGGTTTAAAGGCTTGTTGCATATGCTAAATGCAATCATGATCCCTACGAAAGTGGCTTAGTTAAATTTTATTATGTTATTTTATTTTGCTCGAGGACTAGCAAAATGTTAGGTTTGGGGGTGTGATGAGTGGTAAAACTATCACTATTTCCCACTCATTTAACTTAATATTTTGTATAGTTTCTTGAGTTTTGTGAATATTTTGATGTGTTTTGTGTTATTTTGTAGATAAATAAAGTTTCAGGACATTCTGGAGGTGATTTGGAGCAAAACTGTGAAATTTGGCAAAAATGGTATTTTGGTAATTTTGGGCGTCCCGGTAAAAAGGGTATTTTGGTAATTTTGGGCATCCCGACACCGAAATAAAGTTTCAAGACATTCTGGAGGTGATTTGGAGCAAAACTGTGAAATTTGACGAAAAGGGTATTTTGGTAATTTTGGGCGTCCCGACACCGAGGGTATTTTGGTAATTGCACCACCATGCCACATGTCAAAAATTCAACGAGCCGTCTTTTTTAGCCACCATGCCACGTGTCGAAAATTCAGCGATCCAAAAAAAATATATAATAAAATAATAAAAAAAAATCAGAAAAATAATAATAAAAAATTGGATTTTTTTGCCTATAAATAGATTTCGAATTTTTAGTTTCAAATGTACCAAATCCTCTATAAATACTTAAATAAAAGAGAGTTCTTCTTATTTTCTTCTTATATTCAGTTTTATTTACGCTTTGTAGTAGTAATTCTATCCATCTATGAGGGGGTAACTTCTCTATGCTGAGGTAATAAGGTAATACTTTTACTTTTGCTATTTAGATTAATCTCCTTTAAAAAATAATATATAAACTATTTAAAATCTGAATTAATAAAGGATACCGCCATTTTCGGACGGTTGGTTATTAAATTTAATCTGGTTAAACCTGACTTAATGAGGATACCGCCATACTGGACGGTTGGTTTAAGTTTATATTTCTGTTCCGCCTTATGGCTGGTATATTTGAATTTGACTTAATCAGGATACCGTCATTCTGGACGGTTGGTTTAAAATATCACAAGATTATATATTATTTTATGGGAGATATCTAAATAGTGAATAGTAGAAGTTAATTCCTTTTACCTTAGCATTTCTTTTTATTACTT
Source organism: Zanthoxylum bungeanum (assembly GCA_019454045.1). Classification (NCBI taxonomy): domain Eukaryota; kingdom Viridiplantae; phylum Streptophyta; class Magnoliopsida; order Sapindales; family Rutaceae; genus Zanthoxylum; species Zanthoxylum bungeanum. Next base: position 21,115 of record SKCR01037486.1, read on the forward strand.
TTCCGCAATTTCATTTTATGTCTTTTAAGTTTATATCAGCTTTAGTTATGTGTTTTAACTAAGTTAAATATCTAGGGTTGTGATAAAATCTAATATTACCGATTAAAAAAAAGGGTTAGATCATAGTTTGGATAATTAAAAGAATTATTTGTTGAATCATAACCTTAATGCCTTTTTATTAACTGATCACTAATAAAATTGATTAGATAAAACTTAAAATGAACTAGACATAGGGATTTTAAGTTTATAGACCTTATACTCAACAACTCACGATCTTCTTTAAGGATAGATAAACCTTTAATAGATTTCCTTACAGGATAGGAATATACCTGTTGGGCGGGGATAATCAATAATTGGAATTCAATCTTAATGAATCTAGGTAATTTAATTGACATACACATATGGTTCAATTTGATTATTCTAGGTATTTGTAAATGACCATCGGAAGAGGCTTTTACATAATTTAGTGTTCCAGATTAATAATTCAATATTTTACCCAACTATGATATAACTACTTCATCTTTTAATAGATATTAGAAAGATTCACAACCCTAGATCTTTGAGTCTTTTTATTTTCCTTAGTATTTTCTTTTGTCTTTTTATTTATTTATTTATTTAGCAAATCTACAAATCAGATCATTTCAAGCAATCAATCACTTCTCCCTCAATTAGATATTTGTAAATAAGTAGATTTAACAATTAATAACAACAGTAGGAATTAAGTCCTCGTGGGATCGATATTTTTATACTACTTGAACGATACGTGCGCTTGCGTTATACGTGTGTGTTTACGCCGGTCATAAACAAGTCATGAATCTAATGGAAATCATTAGATTTCTAATAAAGAAATAAGATGATAAAACCCGAATTGAATCTCTTCCTCTTCGGACGTCACCGCCTTCGTCTCCTCTTTTTGCTCTTCAATCCTCCTCCTTGGATCTCTAAAAATATGAGTTTTGTGTTTTGTGTTGTGTATTAGCCTCCTATTTGAGTCTTGGAGGAACTAATCTATTTATAATAGAGCATTGGGGTCATTAAACATCTAAAAACCCTAAAAATAATGTTTCTGGTGCGCGCGGGGAGCCGCGGCGCTGGTAGATTGGCGCTGTGGAGCCAAACTCTCTGGATTTTTATATGAGTGTCTAGATCTCTTTGAGTAAATGCAAATCGATATATTATGGGTCTCATAACTCTTTGTAGATCAAAATATATAGCCTTTTTAAATTCAGTGCGCAGCTGATGCTAATTTTGCCTGTTCTTGAGTCCGATGCTCCCAATAAGTCACGAAACACGCGTAATTGGTCCATTCTTCATGTTCTAATGCTTCCTACAAATAAGACATAAAATAAACTACAAATGACATTAAATGACTCGAAACATAACAAAACAATAGGCTAAGGATGCCGAAATAAGTGGGTATAAACCACACTTATCACCCAGACTGCAACTGCATCCAAATAGTCTCCACTCCCGAAATGCAATTGCATCACTCCAGATTTCAGCTTCCTACTTTCCTTCAATCCCTGCAACGAATCACAAATGTGAACGGGTTAAACAGAGTCTAAAATCCAACTAGAAGAAATAGCTTCGCAAGCTAAAGAGTTATCAATATCGGGAAAAATAAATATACCTGAAGCAGAAGCTCTGTCTCTCTTCAACTTCGCAATATATTCAGGACAATTACTCTTTCAGTGTCTTATCTTGTTACAGTAATGACATGTGTCTTCAAAAGCTCTATTGAGTTTCAGTTTCGCTATCTTACCCTGAGGAGCAACCTTTTTACCTTTCTTCTTCTTTCATTTGCCCTTCTTGTGAGAAGAGGTAGAAAGAGAAGTCAGTTTTTGACGGCGAGTTGGCACTCCCTTCTTCAGATTTTCCTCAATAGTTAGCAACATCCTATGCAACTCACTGTAAGAACAACGAATCATTTGCATATTAGAATTTAACACAAACTGGTGAAATGAGTTCGAGAGTGAGCCTAATATCAAACTACGCCCAAGTATAACATTGAGTACAAAGTCGTGTCGCCTCAACCGATCGATCAGATTAATCAAATGAAGCATATACGGGCTGACTGGTTGACCTTCATCCAGTCTTGAGTGAAATAGTTCCACCGTCACTCTGTGAACCAAGACTTGTTCTTGATTCATGAAAAGTTCTATGAGCTGAGTGATCATGCTATACGCATCAGACATATCAATATATTGCATTTTCAGCTCCCGAGTCAACGAACCAATGATATATGATCTAAATTTTATGTCATCATCCTTCCATTTCGGGAAGGTCTGGTGCTCCTCAGGTGTGGACTCAGGTGGTATAGCAACATGTATCGGTGCCTCCAAGACATACCATAACCTCTTGGATTCTAGGACAATTCTTAAATCCATTTCCCAGTCTGTAAAATTTTAGGGCACTCTCAGCTTATAAGTATCAAGCATACGAGCTAAAGGATTTGAAGATGAAGAGCCTGCCATCGCAAATCTATCATATAGATAGCGAAAACATAATTAACAGATAATACAGTTTCATGCAATATCATATAAAACATCAAATAAATCAAGGATTTTTAATTTAAAAGATGCATTCCTACTTAATCATGCAATACTGTAATCCCCAAACATAAAGCAATAAAATAATCAAATTAAATTCTGCAACGGGAAGTATATCTCATAAATATATTTCGGCTCACTACTTTGGCACGTTCTTGCCTACATATATTCATTAGGTAGACAAGCATTGTCAATCAAAAATTAGTGACTCATAATTTTTGGTCCTGACCGTTTCTCGTTGTGACACCTTGACACTTCACAAGGAGGCATTTTCAAGGCTTAACTTATCAATGATAAACTCAAAATACTCATGTAGTCCTCACAGCTTTGGCACGTTCAAGATTTCCATTTTCAATTAAATTTATCTTTATCTAAATATAACCGGTATAAATAAATTCTTATCGACTGTATTCTCACAGCTTTGGCATGATTTCGAATATAGCCACATAAATTTATTTATATTTTTATTGACAAGGTGGACCAAGAAAAATACATACACACATACAAATTACTTTAAAGCATTATTAAAAGGGAATTTTCCGCTAAACTGTCAAACAGATTAGTTAGATGCAATCTAAGAAAGCATGCATATTAGGAATTAAGTTCAGATTACATATCAAATATCAAACAAGAATCATATTATGGATTAAGAATCAGACTGGCTATGATACCATTTGTTAGCGTATTTAGAATTTTACCGGGTATTACAGCGGAGCATGAAAAATCAAAAAATTTCAATTTCAAAATTTTTTCTTTAACCTATTATAATAAATTATTTATTTTAATATTAAATCCCAAAACCAATTTGTTAAAATTTCCAAAAAACACCTTGGTCAAAAATTAACATAAAGTGCAAATTTTTGTATTTTTATCATTTTAGTCCAAAAATACCAATTACAAATTTAAGTGTTTCCAAAACACTACCAAAATGATTAGTATACTTATAATATACTTAATTACATCCATAAAATGAAAATCCTCAATTGAATATTAGGCATAAACCCTAATTTATTTAATTAACCAAATAACACTAAAATCAACTTCCATTCAAGCTTCAATCTAAACTTTCCAACATCTCAAGTGTCTCACTACAATCAAAAATACACAAAAATAATTCTAGAGTTTTATAAAGTGGCATAAAAACTCTAGAATGATAACTCATCATTCTTTAACCAAATTAAACTTCAATAACACTTATTAAGCTTAAAAAATTATCACACATGCATATTTTCTTCTCAAAAAGCTTCCAACTGTTGGACAGTTATGACGCTATGGGTCATAACTGTCCAACAATCTCCCACTTGGCCTATAGCCAGTCACTCGAGTGTCTGACACCCGAACTATGTACTGTTCGCTCAAATTGCTGAGAAAAGATTTTCGTCAGCGAATTTGCATGATTATCGTCTGACGCGATTTACACGATCATCACATCGCCATGATGTATGATCCGAACGAATCAGATGAATATCGAAGTATATATCTGGATCGTCGATGAGACCATTAATTCTTTAGCCTGTGCTGACGCCTAGCTCAGCCGCTAACAGAACTATATCTAATCTAAGTAGATTTATTATCGATCCAAATGGCTTCTATTGCTGCCTCAGCTGCAGCAATAATCCGCATTTGTTGTTTATTCGGCAACAGTTATCTTGCTCGGAATATTTCCAGCTCACTGTACCGTTATACTATTGTATAGTACCTTTGTTACGACTTACAGTCGTTATCAGGGAAGCCCAGCTTTCACCGATTATTTTATGGGAATATCATTTCCAAGAAATGACATATTATCATTATCTTACATGACATTCATGTCAGTGCACTCCCACTAACCCTTTTATATACACAAGAATCATTTCGTTTTGAATTAAATCATACTCCATTATGATTACATCAAAACGATAATTCCTAGAACCTATGCTTGCTTCAATCCAAACATGGATCGAATAACCTGCAAACCTTGTTTGCTTGTTATGGTACGACAAAACCGACAGGATGTTATAAACATCCTCCGAAAGGTTTCCTTTTCAGGAAAGCGATTTTTCGTTAAGCTGTCATATTTCATAAATGAAATACACAGCTTTAGCAAGCATTATCCAAAAGGATTTACAATGGCAACATGTAAAAGGTTTCGTCGTAATCAACACAATGTTGATAACTCTACCTTTTCTTTACAAGCCTAGCTTAGTACGTTGGTATGTTGCCTTCCATGTATGTCTTCCTTGAAGACTTATAAAGTACCAATAGGCACAATGTCTTATGGTACATCAACTAGTATCCAAACTGTTGATATACATGGAATCCATTTCGGACTCATGACACTTTGTCATAATAGGGAGTCGATATCTTGTATCACTACCTCATACGTAATCAGTTGGTATACCTTAAAAGATTAACATCTTTATGAGGTGAGATCAGAAACCCATACCCCAGGTTGTTTTCTGACTCTCTCCGATCTACGCGGTTCTTGTGTACTCGAACATTAATGGAATAGTTTCATCCTTGATGAACTATTTATGTTCCATTAGGAATAGGTGCCTTGAATAGTATTACTCTGATTTTCATCGAGTTTTACTATCCTCCCACTTACCACTGCATATCGGTATTCCTCTTAGGAAAACCGCATGGTGAGCAACAATCATATTGTTCTCATGTGAGATTTATAAGTACTATATTTATGGTTTCCTTTAGGATAAACAATTTGGCACTTATCCAATTTAGGTTTTAGTTTGGTATTATCCAAACATATGCCTAGCATCCCAAATGGTCAGGAATGAGAACCCGGTTTCTTTCCCGTTCATATCTAATATGTATTTGTCAAACAAATTATTAATAGAACTTATTCTAAATAAGTTATTGCACTATTAAAACTTATCCGTTGAAGGAAATGGTAGCTCAGAGCGACTCATGATTAGCCTTATCATGTCTAACATGATTCAGTTAATCCGTTCGGACACACCGTCACTTTGACGTGTTCCGGGAGGAGTCCTCATTTGAAAGAATACTATACTCTTTCAAGTATATAAGAAACTTATTGCTTAAGTATTTTCCATTACGGTCTTACCGTGACGGTATAATACTATAGCCGATCTGTTTGTCTATTTCGTGTCGAAACTCTAAAAGTTTCCGATTTGTGTTCTTCAAAAGAAACACAACAACCATACGCGATGCCACATCTGTATAGGCCACGAAATATTCATATCCATATCTAGCCTAGCTAGACATGGGCCCACTTGCTTCATTATGAACTAGGGCTTATAGATCGGTGGCATTTACACTTTTACCAAGTAAATAGTGTTTTAGGCATATTGCCCAATAAACTAGATTCGCAGACTTTATTTGATTGGAATCAAAACAGTCCGAGTACCCACTCTTCGAAAGTGTGGATATACGAGTCTTGTTCGATTGTGTCCCAGACAACAATGCCACATAATTAGTTTCTTCTGATCAAATCATTTTGAGCTATTTGTTTGTCATTATATATATTTGAGATTTATTTATATTCAAAATATAAATTCTGTTATTCACATCTAATGTGTTTATCTCAATATCATCCTTATATAATAAAACACTTTAGTGTTCTAAAATATAAAGGTTCACCCGCAGTGGGTTAAACACTGATAAAGAGATAATGTATCTAGTCAAACTAGTTACATTATAACAGTTCTCTAATCCTGCTCATAGCAGATTCTGAACACCAATATATTATTTATTATGTACCATATTAAGTATCTAAAAATCTAATTTTAATACTAGTAATGAACATAATTTTGACAAACATATTTGAAGTCAGAGCCTTGCTCGTCTTCAATTCCTTCATGTCTGCTTTGTCCAAACGACAGTCACGCTTCGCGATTCCGTTTGCCACAATTGTGCAGACATTTTGGGATATGTCATTTATCTTCCAAGAAGACTATAATGATTTTGCCTTTGTCATTTTCAATATTCCAGTTGCCTTTAACCAAGCCTCGGGTTTCCAGAATATTGAAGTAAGGTGTGCCTTGCACTACTTGCCTAATTGCAAATTTTGACTTTATCTCCTTGAGAATAGTCTTTAATTCTCCAAGAATTATTTATTGCAATTTTAAAAGTACTTCTAAGATCTAATCTTTGAATATCCTTCAATTTCAATATCATACTTTAAGGATCTAATCCTTAGTTCTGATAGAGAAATTAAGGAGTCTATATGACAAGTATTATGGATTAAGCACTAAAGTTATCATCACATAATATTCCAAAGATTATGCTCGACTATTTACTTAACTCCGGGCTTAGGCTTAATATATTATTTTATCAAATAAAATAACTTATTATTTTCCAGGACCATCCTGAAATTTATTCCCAATTTGAAAATTAAAGTCGTTTAAATACATTTTCACCCAGGATTATGTCTTAAACACTAATCTTTCATTTATATCTTGATTCTAATAGTCCAACTATTTAATCAACGATTTGTGGTAATATTTATTATAATGATTATAATAGTCCAACTATATAATCTAAATTAATTAACCTCAATTACATTGATTACTATAATCCAATTATAAAATCAACTGTAAACTGAAATTAATTAATTCAAATATATTGATTAATATAATCCAATTATATATAATCAACTATAATACAGTCCAACTGTTAAATAAAACAACAATTTAAATATTAGTCCAACTAACATTTAATCTAATGACGAAATAATTTAAATGAGAGCGTATGGCGAGTAATTGAACGAGTATTGCAAATTCAATTCTTGCCTCCCACTATTTTTCGGCGAGCCTCTAACCCTCTGTCGAGTACTCGGGAAACCGTGTTTCCTAGTGGGCTAGGATCCCGTTAAATATCACACAATCTTGACTTTGGCCAACAAATTGTATGATAATTAACTAGGTAGATCTCTAAGATCAATTGGATCCAATCCAATTCCTAGATCCAGTAGGTGGACTTCCAAATCCTAAACATATATCTTATATATGCCAATACATCCAATGTATTACCTACCTTTTCCTCTGAATCAACTAGGCCTTGGCTTTGGCACAACAAACCTAATGATCCCAGTCAAGCGCGACCCATTGACCATGGAAAGCTTCGTAATCAATGTCGATGGACAAGAAATGGTCTTGACTTTGGCCAACAAACCACAACTTGGACAAGACACTGACATGTAACAAAGCCTTCGTGATTCAAAACCATCTTCGACAGACAAAGGGCTTGACTTTGGCCAACAACCCAATGCCGTCTCGGATCTTGAGTGAGAATCACTCAATGAAGGAAAAAAACGCATGATATTTGATGAGGGTTTTTCGTGTGCAAATTGGCAACCAATTTATTATCTTTGTTAAGGTCTCATCATCATACACCCTTAAACATGCATTCTAAACACATAATAAAGCGCATATGATAAAATAATAATGATATGCGGATGGATATTTTACACATTGATCCTAGATCAAATCTCTCACTTTCTCTCTCCCGCTAGCACAAATATTTCTTCTACCCGTTACACTACACTTCTAAAGAAACCTCATTTACATTGAGGGGATAGGTGAGAAGAGAATACAAAGAATAGGAGGTGATAAGGCTGGACACGCGGGTCCAATTAATAAATCAAATTTATTACAACAATTTCTAAAATTGCCCCACCCATCTAATATCCATCCGATATACATTATTCATGCATCACAACCATGTATTCACTCAAGCATGTTATCAATCAATCTAATCCAATTAATTAATCTTGATAATAATGATCATCCAATGTTCAAACAACGATTTGATTTTGTTCGAGTCAAACTTATTTTTGCGAATAAGTACTTAAAGTACGAATTCCGAATTAAATTAAACTACACAATTAAATCCAATTCAATTTGTATTTAATTCTAATTCACTATTTAATTCCAAATTAAATAACACACTTTAATAATAAACCTTTTTCGACTTAAATTCCAAATTTAATCGCAACGGGTCTCAAAGCCCGATTAATATCCAATATTAATTTAATTAAAGTCTAATGGGCTTTTAATTATTTCTTAAGGCGTGGACTTTTGGTCAACTCGGGTCAAAATCGAATAACCAAAATCCAATCCGGGAGTTACCCCATAAGCCTTATAAATTAATCTTGGCCCATTAGGCCCAATTAAACTACAAAGGTCCATTATGTTGCATTTGGGCTTTATGGATGCGGTTTTGGGCCCAATTGGATCCAACCAATTTTGCCTAAACCAAACTTTGTACAACAAAGCCCAATAAGCCCAATAACAACAATTCAAGCTCAATTTCCAAAATTAGCCCAATTAATTAAATTACACAAATCCAATTTCGCAATTTAATTACCTAAAGTGTATATCATGATTAATCACCATAATTAACATTTCTAAAACACAAATTAGGCTAACTAATCATGCTCATTTTCATCATCACATGTCCAACACATTAAGATTAAAATCAAACCCATTACATGCTTTAATACTCTCGGTAATGTGGACTAATTTTATGTCAATTCCGAATTCAATCCAATAAATCCAAATTAACATTAAATCAACATCCTCAATCGTTTCAAGTCATCCAATGATCAACGAAACAAAATTACCAAGATTTAGGGCATACTCCTATTCGGCCAACACATCAAAATTGGGGAAATTTGTTCCAAACAATATTTAATCAAATTGATCCAACAAATCATCAATTAAAATACATTCAAGCATACTTATCATCCAATTTCATAATTGCATGCTCAAATCAATTTTACCCAATTTCAAGCTTTATGACATACTTGGCAATTTGGGGATTTTTCGTCCGATTCGAATTCAATCCAATTGATTCCGCAATCGACATTAAATCATCATCCCGAATGATTTCCAACACATCCAATTGTCGAAAATCAAAAATCCCAAGACATTAAAGGGCATCACATTTTCGGCCAATGAGGAAATTTGGGGAAAAAATGATCCAATCAAATTTTCTTGAAATTGACCCAATCAATCTTCAATTCAAACACAATTAAGCATACAAATCCATCCAATTTAATTTATCATGCTCAAAATCAAGTTTGCCCAAATTTTAGCCCTAACTTTTTCATGCTTTTAACCTAAGCTCTTGATGCCATTGTTGGAGTTTCTATAGGTCCCAAGATCAAAACTCAAGCATGAATCATAAGTGATACAACGACGGAAGTGCGGAATACTTACATCGAGCGGGTTTGAGCGACGATTTGGGCAACAAAATTCGAAATTCTGCACACTTTTGCAAAGCAGTGGGCTACTGTGAACAATGTTTGGCGCCCTTGTCTTCAAGATTTGAAGCTCCAAGCTTCAACATTGGCTTCCCGGCTCATGGGTATCTTCCCTTATCACCTTGGCATGATCCCGGAGTGTGCTAGCACTCTTGTTTTGCCACAAAACACACTTGCTTCCCTCCATTTCTTTTGTTATTTTCGGCAGTTCACTGCCTCACAAAAACCAGAAATGGCGTGAGTGAGAGATGAGAAGAAGAGGAGAGAGAGGAGGGAAAATGAGTCTATGTTTTGTGGTTGTTGTGTATCTAATACACATGAAATTCATTCCAAATTCATTTCACACACATTGACTTTAATTGCCAACCACACACATCACTCATCACATCAAGTCAACTCAATCAAGTTGTCAAGTCACATCACTCAAAGTGACAAGTGATTTGACGCTTGATGCGACTAATGATTTGACGCTTGATTTGACTTGCGTGCCGCACTCGAATTCGAAATGCGAATGCGCTCGCAAATAATCTCGGGCTCGGATTCGCTAATTCTAAATTAACGAATTTTCCGTCGCGTCGTAATTAAATGATTACGCCTAGCGAAATCACTATTCACGTCGCTAACGAATTAATTCTAAATTAATTCGCACGCCCGAATTAAAATCTAATTTTAATTCCGCGTCGAAATCCAATTTCGTTTAATATATCAAATATATAATTAATCGATTAATTCCAAATTAATCATTCTCTCTCTCTTTAATTGATATTTTATCCAGATAAAATATCTCTGTAATTAATCCCAGATTAATTTTCTCTCTCATCATATTAATCCCAGATTAATAAAGTGCGAGTCATACGTCATCGGTGAATCTTTGGGAAGCAACCCATGAGATCCCCGGATATGTTGGTAGTCAAATCGGTCATCGGACTATCCGAACACGTGAGTACCAAGTACTACGTTTTACCGATTTACAAGACAAGGTTGGCTTCTAGCAAAGCACCATGCCTACCAAATTCTCCGGAAATGTTGGTAGCGTCATCGGTGAATCTTTGGGAAGCGACCCATGAGATCCCCGGATATGTTGGTAGTCAAATCGGTCATCGGACTATCCGAACACGTGAGTACCAAGTACTACGTTTTACCGATTTAAAGACAAGGTTGGCTTCTAGCAAAGCACCATGCCTACCAAATTCTCCGGAAATATCCTTACAGGAATAAGGATCTATATCAAGCGTAGTATACCAAGTATTGTGTATATCGGCCCAGTATCGGATAGTCACGTGCTAGGGCTGGGGCTGGATAAGTGTCTGCCCCGTCCGAAGCACATGTCGGATGTCTGGTAACTAGTCTCTATAATCGGATATGCATGACCTAGTCATAATATCCCGATGGTTGCGCAACACTTAAGAGCACTAATACCGTATCCTGCGTGACATCATTTCCACTATGACTGAAGTGATACTTCCGTCTTGACATCACACCCCAATACTCTACGATTCTCAATATACCCAGCAGTTGGCATACACAGAACCGGTTAGAGTCCTAGACGACCTCAACTAAAGTATATTGATTGTCGTAAGCATTAGCGGTGCAAGTCTCAGGTTAAGACCAAATACACCTACCCTGATGTCGGACTCCCATAGACACATAGTCATAATACCAATGGGATTCCGAGGGGTCTATCCAGAGCGAAGCTGTTTCCCGTACCATCTGTGAAACACAACCTCCTATCGCACTTGCATAAGTATCCAATACTTAAATATGAGAGAACTATGTCGTTGTGCCCTCACAACGCGCACAAGTGCAATACTAGCCTATTCCGCATTATCGATGTCCTGTCTCGATAATACTCCGGCTAGGGATATTTAATGATTAATCCTTCATGGACTGATACTGTCTCATATCATTCTCAATCCAGGAACTAATCATATGGACCTCTCTTCATTTATATCTAGGTGATCTAATCACAAACGATAAGAATGCATTTTCCTTTGTCACATAGTTAATTTGTACAACAACACCGTGATCTGTACAAATAGTGACGCTATGGGTCATAACTGTCCAACAAACATCAAGTTAACTCAATCAAGTTGTCAAGTCACATCACTCAAAGTGACAAGTGATTTGACGCTTGATGCGACTAATGATTTGACGCTTGATTTGATGAGTGATGTGTGTGGTTGGCAATTAAAGTCAAATGTGTGTGAAATGAATTTGGAATGAATTTCATGTGTATTAGATACACAACACACACACAAAAACGTAGAACTCATTTTTCCCTCCTCTCTCTCCTCTTCTTCTCCTCTCTTCACTCACGCCATTTCTGGTTTTTGTGAGGCAGTGAACTGCCGAAAATAACAAAAGAAATGGAGGGAAACAAGTGTGTTTTGTGGCAAAACAAGAGTGCTAGCACACTCCGGGATCATGCCAAGGTGATAAGGGAAGTATACCCATGAGCCGGGAAGCCAAATGTTGAAGCTTGGAGCTTCAAATCTTGAAGACAAGGGGCGCCAAACACTGTTCACAGCAGCCCACTGCTTTGTAAAAGTGTGCAGAATTTCGAATTTTGTTGCCCAAATCGTCGCTCAACCGCTCGATGTAAGTATTCCGCACTTCCGTCGTTGTATTCACTTATGATTCATGCTTGAGTTTTGATCTTGGGACCTATAGAAACTCCAACACCAACAAGCAAAACTCATATTCAAGAGGAGGAAAAATAAATAAAACATCATATGTATTCAAATAAGACAAAGGGAAACAATTTCCTAATGAAAGAATTAAGGAAACTTACTTTAAAATTTCAATTCTTCAAAAAAATTACTTTAGGATTTGATTTCCTCAATTTTCTCTCACTTAGGAATCTTTGGGAAGTCTTTTTTCTTTTCTTATATTAAAAAATAACAACAACCATCTAATTAAAATGGCCATGTTGGTCGAGAAAAAAAGGATGGGGGTATTAGGGAAATTTTTTATTTCAACAATTTTAAAACAAAATATCTACATCCACTAACATCTAACTAATGTCACATGTACTCATACGTGCTATGATTACATTGGGGCACCAAACGCCACATCGACTCTTTCACCGAGCATGCTACAGATACCCGAGGTGCAAAATTCAATGCAGGTCTTCGTGTTATATCCCTCAAAGGTGCAAGTTATTGGGTAATAACGCTCCAGCCCGGGGATTTGATAATGACACCAGGGATTGATGTGCCACGGAGGGCAGCGCTTTCCCCACCTGCCTTGCACCCCTTGTCGTATCACAATCGTGAGTATTTCACAAGAATATTAAACATGTCTTTCTCATCTAAATAAAAAACAAGAAAATGACGATCAAGATTTTATTTAAAAGAAGAAAGTCTTATTTATATTCTTTGGATCTACTGTCCATCTTACAACTCCTTGATGATCATTCTAAGAGAGACTCTATTGGTAATATCTTCTTAGAATTTATGTGTTTCAAGACTTTTTTAGTCGGGTACTGTCCAACTGCTCAAGGTGATAGATACCCGACTTGATGACTTCAATAACTCTATACGTCCATTCCCACTTGGCTCCCAATGAGTCATCCTCGGGCTCCTTTGTATTCAAGGTAACTTGTTGCATGACCAAGTCACCGGGCTAGAAGGATCTTACTCGAACCCTCTTATTATAGAAACACTTCATCCTTTATCGATACCCTGCTATCTTAAGTGCCGACCTCTTTTTTTTCTTCTATCAGGTCAATGTCGTGCTTGACGAGTTCTTCATTATGCCCATTTTCAAAATATTACACCCTATGCGTCGTCATCCTGATTTCTGTGGGGATGACTGTTTCACATCTGTAAGCCAAATAAAATGGGGTTTCTCCCATGGAATCCTTCTAGGTCATCTGATGTGCTCACAAAACTTCTGACAGCTCCTCAACCCATAGACCTTTACACAACCCGAGCCTTGCCTTCATATTATTCTTTATGGTCTTGTTCGTCGCCTCTACTTGTCCGTTTGACTTTGGATGGGCAGGCGAGGCGAATCTCAAGGCAATCCGGAGGTATTCACATAGATTTCTGAAGCTCCTATTATCGAACTGATTCTCGTTGTTCGTGATAATAGCCCAAGGAATCTCAAATCGGCATACGATGTTCTTCTTGACGAATTTTGTTACTTTCCTCTCAGTTATTGCGGATAATGGCTCAGCCTCTACCCATTTGGTGAAGTAATCAATATCCACTATTGTAAATTTTGCTTAACCCCGACCTGTGGGAATTGGTCCGATAATATCCAGCCCCCACTGAGAAAACGGCCAAAGGCTTGATAAAGTGGTTAGCTGCTCGGATCGCTGATAAGGTATATTAGTATTCTTCTGACACCCATCACATGTTAGGGAACTCTGACCCAAGTCTTGATGCATTGTCGGCTAGAAGAAACCTTATCTGAGCGCCTTGTGGGCGATTGACCGACTTCCAGAGTGGATTCCGCAGATCCCTTTGTGAATTTCTCTGAGCATATAATCGGCCTCCTCGGGCCCCAAACACCTTAAATACAGCATCATGTACCCCCTCTGGTACAACACTTCATCTATCAGGCAAAACTTTGCACTTCAATACTTCAGTTTCCTCGCCTCTTTCTTGTCCTCAGACATGTCCTCCGACCCCAAGTATTTCTTGATATGGTCCATCCAGGTCAGTCCACCTTCGGCTTTTACTTCCATAACGTTCGATGCTCCCACACTTTTCGGCTGTAAGATCTCCAATGGTATGACCCGAGGAATTTTAGACTTGATAGAGGATGCGAGCCGAGCCAAAGAATCTGCCTGCTGGTTATTCTCTCATCTGATCTGCTGGAATGTCATGTTCCTCATTCATTCAGCAAGCTTATTCACCTCGTTGTGGTAAGCTATCATGTTCGGTTCCCTCGCTTGGAACTCATCATTTAGCTGCTAGACAGTCAACATGGTATCGTTTTTCACCACTACATCTCTTACTCCGACTACCTCATAAAGTCTCAACCTAGTCAGAATTACTTTATATTTTACCTCATTATTTGTTGGTTTGAAGGAAAATCTCAGCGCATAACTTAATTCTTCACCTCCATCACCTTTGAGGATTACCCCGGTGCCACACCCTTATCTGCTGACCGACCATCAACAAACAGCTCTCATGTGGTCTCTCATATTATCATAACCTGAGGGCTAGTGAATTCACGACAAAATCTTCCAGTGCTTGCCCGTTGATTGAAACTATGGGCATGTAGGACACATCGTACTCACTGAGTTCAACGGACCACTTCACCAGAAAGCCCGAGGTCTACGGCTTATGCAATATCTGCCTCAAGGAGTGGTCGGTGTACACCCCAACAGGGTGGGCTTGAAAATATAGACATAACTTCCTCGCTGCAGTGATCAGAGACAAAGCCACTAGCTCATGGGCCGAATATCGAATTTCTGCATCCAGCAAGGCCTTACTAGCACAGTACATTGGTCTCTAGATCTTGTCTAATTTTTATACTAATACTGAGCTTACATCATATTCGGAAACAACCAAGTATAAGAATAATATAGTAGTGGAGGTCGGGTCAAATATTCTTTAAGCTGTCGGAATGTTTCCTCGCACTCACTCGTCCAGTTGACTTCTTTCTTGGCCTTCTTGATTAACTGGAAGAAGGCATGTCATTTTTTGGTGGCTTGGAGATGAATCGGTTGAGTGCTGCCACCCGACCAGTTAAGCTATGCACCTCATTTTCAGTCATCAGAGGTTTCAGATCTATCACTGCCATGATCTTCTAAGAATTTACTTCGCTGCCCCTTGCAATGACTATGTATCCCAAGAATTTTCCTGAAGACACTCCGAAAGTAAATTTTTTCGGGTTCAACCTAATATTATGCTTTCTCAGGAAATCAAACGTCTCTCTGAGGTCTCCTAGATGGTCATCGGGTTTGATAGTCATTGTGATCATGTCGTCGACATAAACTTGCATTGTCTTGCAAATAAGTGACTTGAAGACATTGTTCACCAGCCTCTGATATGTGACCTCGTCATTCTTCTGTCCAAACCTTGGTCGGTGATGAAGGTTATTTTCTCATCATCCTCAAGATGCATTCTAACCTAGTTATACCTCGAGAATGAGTCCATAAAGCTGAGTAACCCATGGCATGCAGTCGAGTCCACCAGCTGATCTACCTTCGGGAGTAGGAAGCTATCCTCCGGACAGACTTTGTTCAAATCGAAGAAGTTCACGCATATTCTCCACTTTCTATTGGCATTCTTCACCAAGACCACATTCGACACCCACTCTAGGTACTTGACTTCCCTGATAAATTCGGCCTTCATTAATCTTTCAACCTCTGTATAGATTGCCTCGTATCGCTCCTGGTTGAAAATCTTCCTCTTCTGCCTGACCAGCTTATGGGCTCGATCTATCGCCAAATGATGACTGATGATCATGGGTCAATCTCGGGCATGTCATTATGATCCCTCGCAAAGACATCTGCATATTCCTTCAAAAAATCCAACAGTTGCCTTCTCAAATTTGGCTCCAACCCGACCCCAATCTTTATGGTTTTCCCTCGGCCAAAAAGCTCTACTAGCTTCGGCTTCTCCCCTGGTCCTATCTGGGCAGGTTCCTCGGGTAGGGGATCAGCTAACTCTACTTTCGTTATATCTCATTCTATTTCTTTCATCTCCGCTTCTACTTCTTCAATGTATATGGTTTCTTTCGAAACAACTGTGAAACAAATCATTGCCAGCTTCTGGCTTCCACAAACTACTCTGACTCCCTCTCTAGTTGGGAATTTCAACTTCAGGTAGTAGCTTGACATTGCTGCCCTTGACTTCATTATGAAGGGCCTTCCCAAAATCACATTATAGTTGCTCAGGCAGTCTACGATAGTGAAATCCATCACGATGATCCGACTATGGGGTTTGTCCCAATAGTCATCGTTAATTGTACCAAACCCAATGGGACAACCGTTGCCCCCCAAACCCATACAATAGTGTTGCATCTTGGATCAATATGGTGAACTCCACACCCAAACTCCCAAGGTCTACCAGTATTATGTCCATCTCGGCCCTGCCAATATTGGTCTTGATTGTCAGTGGGTCATCATGAGGGTAGCTCACGTCTTGGGCGTCTTCTTCAGTGAACATTATGGGCAATATCCTGGCCTTCTGGACCTTTGGAGCTCTCTATGTTGTCAGTATCTCTGGGATTTTGGTCCGGCAGTAGTTTCTTCTTACTTTGTTTGAATCATCGGCCAACGTCTTGTAAGTGTTCCTAGAACATGCCAGGATCAACTAAGAGTGATTCGTGTGTGAATTACCAAGAGAGTTGCAGAATACTCACATTGATTGGTTGAGGAGATTTCAAAAATTTCCATCTTTGTTGGATGTGTTGAAAGCTTCGGAGCTTGAGATCGAGTTCCAAACTCTCGGGTGAGTCTCCCTATCACTTTCTTTTGACTCTAAATGTGCTAGCAAGCTTGAATTTTCGAAGCAAAATTCCATGGAGAGAAAGCTCCAAGTTTCGGCCATTGAAGAGAAGAAATTAGAGAGAACTTTGGTTGCTGTGAATAGTAACTTGTGTGCACTTCCAAAGCCAACAAATTAATATACAGTAAGTTGGTGTGTTGTAATTGGCTTGAGTGTTAAAGAAGTAAAGCCAATCCATTCTTCCAACAAATCAAGCCCATGATTTAAGCCTAACCACTTCCATCAAATGTCCAAATTTGATGTAAGTGAAGTGGGTCCCACCACTTTTAAATTCCAAATTTAAGTCGGCTAAATTAACACGCAACTTCGCTCGGGCCCCGGTTTCGTTTAATTCCGAATTAACAAATTTTCCGTTGCGACTTAATTAAATCCAATTTAATTAAATAATAATGCCTAGCAAAATTATTACGAAAGTTGCTAGCGAATTAATTCTAAATTAATTCGTTCGCACGAATTAAAATCGAATTTTAATTTCGCTTTGAAATCCAATTTCATTTAATATATCTAATATATTATTTAAGCCCAATTAAATAAATTAAAAGTAAAATCTAATTTCACAATTAAATTTATTTTACCGATTAATTCCAAATTAATCGCGTTCTCTCTTCTCGACGAATTTAATCCCAGATAAATTCTCGACGCAATTAATCCCAGATTAATTCTTTCTTTTGATAATTAATTCTCAGATTAATTATTGTTGTAATTAATCCCAGATTAATTTTCTCTCTCTCTCATAATTAATCCCAGATAATTCTGTTCGAGTCAAACATCATCGGTGAATCTTTGGGAGGCGACCCAAGAGATCCATGGATATGTTATCAGTAAATACGGTCATCGGACTATCCGAATACGTGCGTACCCAATACCAAGTTCTTACCGATTTACAAGACATGGTTGGCTTCTAGCAAAGCATCGTGTCTACCTAATTCTCCAAAAATATTCTTTAAAGGAATATGTAATCTTTATCAGGCGTAGTATACGTAGTATTGCGTATTACGATCCAGTATCAGAATGTCACATGCTAGGCCTGAGGCTGGCATTGTGTCTACCCCGTACGAAGCATATATCGGATCTCTGGTAACTAGTCTCTATAATCGGATAATCATGACCTTGTCATATTATCCCGATAGCTGCAGCATACAAGAGTAACAGTTCGGTATCCTGCGTGATCATCATCTCCATATGACTGAAGTGATACTTCCATCTTGACATCACACCCAATACACTACGATTCTCTGTATACCCAGAAGAGGCGTACATAGAACCTGTTAAAGCCCTGGACAACCAAAACCAAAGTATACCGATTTTCGCAAGTATTAGCGATGCAAGTCTCAGGTTAAGACCAAATACACCTACCCTGATTCGGATTCCCATAGACACATAGTCATACTACCAATAGGATTCTGAGGGGTCTATCCAAAGCGAAGCTGTTTCCATACCATCGGTAAACAGAAACTCCTATTACACTTGCATGAGTATCCAATACCCAAACATATGAGAACTATGTCGTTACGCTTCCATAACACGAACAAGTGTAATACTAGCCTATTCCGCATTATCGATGTCCAGTCTCGATAATACTACGACTAGGGATATTTAATGATTAAACATTACGTGGATTAATATTGTCTCATATCTTATTAATCTGGTACTAATCATATGGACTTTTATCATTTATGTATCCCGGTAATTTAATTACAAATGATAAAAGAGCAATTTCTTTTGTCACATAATTAATTTGTACAACAACACCATGTTCTGTACAAATAGTGATGCTATAGGTCATAATTGTCCAACAATCTCCCACTTGGCCTATAGCCAATCACTCAAGTGTCCTACACCTGAACTATGTACGGGTTGCTCAAACTTCTGCTGAGAAACAGCTTTCGTCAGCGAATTTGCAATGTTATCGTCTGATGCTTTTTATTCGGTCATCACATCGCAATGATGTATGATCGAACGAATCAGATGATTCAGTTGAAGTACATACTTGGATCATTGATGAGACCGTAATTCTTTAGCCTATGATGTAGCCTAGCTTAGCTGCTAACAGAACTATACCTAATCCAATTAAGATTATATAGATCCAAAATGCTTCTTTTGCTGCCTCAATTGCAGCAATATTCCACTTTTATTGTTTATCCGGCAACAATATCTTGCTTGGAAGATATCCAACTCACTGTTCCGTTATTCAAACTAAATTAGGTACCCTTATTGCGACTTAAAGTCATCTTTTTCGGTTTGGAAACTTGCAGCGGTGAACCTAGTCACCTCAAGTTCTCCTTCTCCATAAATTAAGAAAGCATCCTTAGTTCGTCCAAGATACTCAAGGATGTTCTTTAGATCAATCCAGTGACTATCACCTGGATTGGCCTTATAGCGTCTACATAGGCTCAAAACATATGAGACATCAGGTCACATACATTTCAAAAACGTACGAACTCTGGGAGTGTTGTCAGCAGCTTCCTAGATCTATCCCAGTTGATCTTTATTCCTAGAATAAAGCCTGCTTCTCCCAGATATTCCATGGAGAATTTAATGAAAGTCAAGCTTTCACCAATTATATTATGGGAATGTTATTGCTAAGAAGCAATACATCATCAACTTATAGGACATTCATTATCAGTGCGCTCCCACTAACCTTCTTATATACACAAGAATCATATTCATTTTGAATTAAATCATATACCATTATGATTACATCAAAATGCTGGTTCCAAGAACGATATGATTGCTTCAATCCGTAAATGGATCGATTTAACTTACAAACCTTGTTTGCATGTTTTGCACGACAAAACCGTCAGGATATTGCATTCAAACATCCTCCAAAAGGTTTCCGTTTAAGGAAAGCGGTTTTGACGTTCAGCTGCCATATTTCATAAATGAAACATGCAGTATTAGCAAGCATTATCCAAATGGATTTAATCATGGCAACAAGTGAAAAAGTTTCATCGTAGTCGACACTATGTCGTTGACGATACCCTTTCTGTACAAGCCTAGCTATGTACATTTATATATTGCCAACCATGTATGTCTTCCTTGAAGACTCATATAGTACCAATAGGCACAATGCCTTGTGGTACATCAACCAGTGTCCAAACTTGGTTGATATACATGGAATCCATTTCGGATATCATGGCACTTTGCCATAAAAGGAGTCGATACCTTGTGTCACTTCCTCATACGTAGCCGGTTCGTCTTCCTCAATAAGATTGATATCTACATGAGGTGACATCAGAAACCTATACCTCCCAGGTTATTTTCGGACTCTCTCCGACCTATGCGGTTCTTGTGTATTCGAAGATTATTGGTACAGTTTCATCCCTGATGAACTGTTGGTGTTCCGTGAGGATTCGGTGCCTGAAACAGTATTACTCTGATTTTCATCGAGTTTTACTTTCCTCCCACTTACCACTGCATTTAGGTATTCCTCTTAGGAAAACCGCAAGGAGAGCTAAAATTATATTGTTCTCTTGTGAGTTGTATAAGTACTATATGTAGGCACTGTATTTTTGCATATAAGTCCCGATGATGAGTCTCGTATGGAGACACTACCTCTTTAATTATGGAAGCCGCGGGAAACGGACGTCGGAAGGGAAGAGTCAAGAATTGATATATTGTTGGATTTAATTCGCTGGATTAGCTTCGGGTTCGCTTGTTGGACCTTCGTTTCAAAACACATCTTTAGCCCAAAACCAAAGCCCACACACCAAGCCCAATCCAAATAATTAAAACATTTAAAACACATGTCACAAATTAAAATAATATCATTCCTAATTAAATCACATGTCACAAATTAAATCAAATCAAATTAAATTAAATTAAATCCAATTAAATTAAAACAAATCACCTTCCTAATTTAAATAAATCACATTCCAAATTAAATTAAAACAAATCAAATCAAATCATATTCATAATTAAAAGAGATCAAATCTAATCAATCAAATCACTTCCCTAATTAAAAGATTTTTCCTTATCCCACACTAGTTAAAAGATACTCCCATAATTACTAAATTTATTTCCTTTTCACACAAGGACAACCCTCACCTTTGCCTATAAAAAGAACCCCTCACAAACATTAAAAGCCCTGGCTTATTCACACAAAAATACCCCAAGCTAATGCTCACGGCTAAACCACAAAAAATAAATAAACCCTAGCTCCTCACTAAACACGTCCATAGCCTGCTTCAACTCACTGCCGCCTAAATTCCCCTCATTGCCCTCACGTAGCAGCCCCTCCACTCACGCTAAGACACCATCAATTCAGTTCACTCTCACGCCAATAGCCACCTAATTCCCACGCCTCTTGCCATATTCACGTAAAGCCCTTTAACCAGCCAACGCTCACACACATCACGCCCCTTCAACAAACAAAAGACACCACACAGCAGCTCACTCACCTTCACACATAAGCCACGCACACACCCTTCACAAACAAACAAAAACGCAGACCATATTCACGCAAATCTCCCTCACAACAGCCCTCCATATTCATGCAAATCCCCCTCACAACAGCCCTCCATATTCACGCAAATCTGTCCCTGACCAGCCCTCAATCAACTCCGCAAATCCCCCTCACAACAGCCCTCCATATTCACGCAAATCCTCCACAAACTGCTCCCACTCACGCCCATTCAGCCCTCCACAAACTGCTCCCACTCACGCCCATTCAGCCCTCCACAAATTGCTTCCACTCACGCAAATAATCCCCCCACAATTTGCTTCCACTCACGCAAAGAACAGCCCTGAAACAGTCCAGAATTCCCCCCAAAACTGCACCAAAAACAGTCCTCAAAACCGCACAAAACAGTCCCCGAATACCGCAAACAGTAACTAAACCCAACGACCAGAAAATACAGCAAAAACAGAGGAAACAGCAGCCCGAAACAGCGAGGCGACGAAGGAAAACAGAAAATCAGTGAACCAGAAAAGTTGTGGAACATCAACCCTTCCGACGGCCGTGTAACGCGCTTTTGAGAGACGACAAAAGAGGTTAGACCTGAGGGCACCCTCTTTATTTATTATCTTTCGTTTCTTTTATTTATTTTAATATATTATCGCATGAGAGTCGTTTATTGAGGCATGATGTGAATTCTGGATGAACGAAATGCGTGTTTTCTTTTGTGATATATCGGATGGAAACCCGGACGTAAATTCCGTAGCCGAATCTGAATGGACGGTAGTGCGGTTTGCACTCGGGATACAATGCCACATACTACTTAAGAGACATACGTATTTCGTTTCATCCAACCTTGGATTCGAGCATGATTTAGTCTAGTATGTTATTTATTTCTTAAGTATGATTAGGTTACTTTTTATGCATGGTTTAGTTGTTTATCTTAAACATGATTAGTTATTTATTTTGCGTTTGGGATTTGCATTATGTTTAGGTTGTTATTTGTTTTCCGCATTAAAAAATTGAAGTATGTTCATGAGATTGCCGTGTGATATTATATGCTTGCCGTTATGATGCTTTACTTTTCAAGCATGCAAACTTAGACATAGGATTTACTTTGACGAATGTGAACTAGATCTAAGTTACTCTTGAACATATATATTGCGTAGATTTGGTTAATTCATTGCACAAATCATATCATTACAAGTGACATAAGTAAGGGACCATTTCGAACCCAACGGTTTGAGGTCTTCCCTTGCGAGGGGTGAGTGCGGCCTTAAATCATATTTTCCCGGTTCACACCGGGTGGCGACTCCATGTTATTTCTCCGGTTTAGTTCCCCGTGAGCTATTCTGTACTCCCAACTAGGCCGTGATCCTGGAACAGCGTCGCCGATTTCTGTGTCCTACAGTCTGGCAACTCCACTGGGGATAGAGAATTAGCCCCGAAATAATGTCTTGTAATGATTGTGATTTGTGCTTTAGTTAACCGTGTTTACCATGGGTTGAAAAATGTTTAAATCAAAGGCACTTTTTTAAGGCTAGGTAATGGTTTGGTGTCTTCTTTCATTCACTACCTTTCTATAAGGAAAAGCTGTGAAGGCACCTAGATAATCATGTACTCGTAGCTTACTGTGATGGACTAATTTGGAGGACACGTTGATTATTCCTGTCACCAAGCGATAAGAGCCTAAGAGGCTTGGGTATTTAAGAGAGTTCGCTTCACCCTCCCTCTGGGGAATCTACAACGTGAAATCCATTTGACAGTCAGTCACACACCTTAACTCATTGGCACGTACCGTAAGGTATATAAAAGGTGCACTCACTTGGTCGCTTGAACCTTTGAGTGAGGAGTCCTAGTTGTGGGCAATCCTTCATCAACGAGAGCCTTTGTCCGCACTCCTGTAAATCCACATGAGAACCTTAGTCGTAGGACTAATAGAAATTATTTATTTTGTGTTTATGTTTTGGATCGTCGTCATTTGGATCCAGTTGGACCTTTTGTCAAAAGATGTGAACTTTTTGGGTCATTTAAACTGGGACGAGTTCGTGTCCTTTGACAATTGGGCAAAAAGCTTCTAAAATGTCGATGGGCCACTTTATGTGTGGGCTTCTTATTATTTGAAGTTGTTTAGCCATGTTATCGCAAAAGTGTAAACCTGTTGGGCCTTTTCAACTGTGGAAAGTTTGCACCACGCAATAGTATGGTTGAATGCTTTAAAATGGTAATGGGCCGACTTATATATTCCATACATCGCACACATCTTATGTATCTCATGCATACACGCATCATGTTAATCCATGTGTCTTAAAAGCCATCATAGATACCAGTTGGGTTAGGAAAAAGAAGACTTGTCAAAGAAGAGTTTAGCAAACATGGATAGTTGGGAGTACGGAATAGCCCGCGGGGGAACTAAACCGGAGAAATAACATGGAGTCGCCACCCGGTGTGAACCGAAAAAAGGATTTAAGGCCGCACTCACCCCTCGCAAGGGAAGACCTCAAACTGTTGGGTTCGGAATGGTCCCTTACTTATGCCACTTGTAATGAAATGATTTGTGCAATAATTTAATCGAATCTACGCAACATATGTTTCCAAGAGTATTCTACTTCTAAGTTCACATGCATGAAAATAAAGTTCATATTTAAGTCCGCATGCATAAAAGTAAATTGGAATAACGGCAAGCATATAATTTCATAAACACATTATATTTATGAATACGGAAACTCAAGTAAATAATAATTGTACAAGCATGCATAATAAAGAGAGACAATTAAGTGCATGACGTAAAGAGGTAATCAAAAAGGCAGTTGTTCATCGAAATAAACGTGCAATGATGCGGTTCAGAAAAAGAGATAGATAATAAGGATGAAAGAGAAGAGATGCGACATATGCCCACATCTATATAGGACTTCGAGTGCCCGATTGAGCGTATCTCACCTTTGATCAAACGTACTTTGTCCGGCGCGGCAAAACGTCGTGGCAAAGGTAGCCCTTTAGGCTTTTCATCCCTCGAAGCGGAGGACCTTTAATCCAACTTGATTTGCCCATGCGCATTACATTACAATGCATAGAAAATAAAGATAACCATAATATGGAACTTCGTATGTCCGATTAAACGTATCTCACATTCAATCGAACATACTTCATCTGGCGCGACAAAACGTCGTGGCAAAGGTAGCCCTTAGGCTTTTCATCCCTCAAAGTGGAGGACCTTTAATCCAACTTGATTTGCCAATACGCATTACACTATGATGCATGATTTAACAAGGAGATGGCATAGAGAAAGAAAATAACGGAATAATAAAAGGCGCGGCGAAATGTCATGGTAAAGGTAGCCTTTTAGGCTTTTCTTCCCTCAAGTAGAGAACCTTTAGACCAACGTAATAAGCCCATGCGCATTACATTACAATGCATACAAATAAATAAGACAATGATATGGGACTCCTTATGTCCGATTAAACATATCTCACATTCAATCAAACATACTTCGTCCGGCGCGGTAAAACGTCGTGGCAAAGGTAACCCTTGGGCTTTTCATCCCTCAAAACAGAGGACTTTTAATCCAACTTGATTTGCCCATGCGCATGACATTACAATACATAGAAAATAGAGACAACAATAATATAGGACTTCGTATGGTCGATTGAACATATCTCACATTCAATCAAACATACTTCGTCCGGCGCGGCAAAATGTCGTGGCAAAGGTAGCGCTTAGGCTTTTAATTCCTCAAAACGGAGGACCTTTAATCCAACTTGATTTGTCCATGCGCACTATATCCTCAATACACAAACAAATAACGTACGGAAAGTAAATGGCGGAATGTAAAATGCGAATAATAGACGAACAAGATAAAATAAAGTGAAATATGTGTCGTTTGCTCAAGTGGTACGTGGAGTTGTTTCCCAAGTACAGACCGCACTACCGTCCATTCAGATTTAGCTACGGAATTTACGTCTGGGTTTCCATCCGATATAACATAAGAGACTACACATATTTCATTCATCCAATAGCCATAGCATACATTAACCAACAATACTCATGCGAAGAAATATTAACAAAATAAAAGGAATAAGCGGAAATAAAAAAGGGTGCCATCAGGTCTAACCTCTTTAGTCGTCTATCGGAAGTGCGGTACATGATTGTCGGAATGGTTGATGCTCCGCAACTCATCTGGTTCACTGGTTCAACGTTTTTCTTCGCTGTTTCGCTGTTCGGGCTGCTGTTTTACTCCGTTTTACGGCCATTTCTGGTCGCGGTATTGGCTCACTGTTTTACGGTAAAGCGGGACTATTTTGGCTTATGGTTTGCAGGTTTTACGGGGTAGTTTCTGATGCAGTTTTACGGTAAAATCTGGACTATTTTGGGGTGATTTGTTCACTATTTAAGGACTGTTTTTTGGGGTGTATTGCTCACTGTTTTTGTCGGTGGAGGGCTGCTGTTGTTTTACGGACTTAGGGTTGTGTTTGTAGGTGGAGAGGGACTGTTAGGGGCTGTTATTTGTTGTTGTTTGTTACGTGAAGGAGCTCACGTTTGAGGGTTTGTGGCTGGTTTGATCTCGGTCAGTGACGGCTGCCGTGAATGACTTGGTTTATCATATGCTTTAGTCGGCAGTTTGGTCGGTGGTGTGCAGTGTTTTTTTACGTGAGTTGTTTGTGTATATTGGGCATGTGTTTTTGTTTTGGTTTAGGATTTTTAATGTGCGAGAGAGATGAGGGTGCTGAGTGTCTTGGGGGCTTCTTTTTGTTTATTTCTTTTTTATTGGTTAGTGGAGGGAAGGCTGGTTTCCGCGAATGTGTTATGGAGTGAGCAGGCGTGAATGATTAGGGCTTTTTTGGTTGGTCGTTTGTGAAGATTGAGATAGGAGTGGGGGGCTGTTGCTCTAGGGTTTATTCTTTGTTTGACATGGTTTTTGGCTGGAGGTTGGAGGGGTCGTTAATTTAGCTTAGGGTTCTATTTTTAGGGTTTTCAGTGTGCGTTAAGGAGGGGCTGTGTGAGGTGTGATTTTAGTGCTTAGTTTCTTGTGGTTTCGTGGGTTGATGAGAGGGTAGAGAGTGAGATGAGAGGCTGTTGATGCGTGAGGCAATGTGAGTGGAGGGTGCAGGTGTGAGGGGTGTTATTTGATATGTGTGTGGGGCTGTTGAAGGCTTAGAACATTAGGGTTTTCTTTTTTGTGTTTTGCCGTGAGAGTCTAGCTAGGAGAGGCAAAGGTTGAGTTTGTGCCTCTTTTTATAGGCAAAGGCTAGGGTTCTCCTTGTGTAAATAGGAAGGGAATCAGTGATATCTCCTAATTAGTATATCACAACGAAAATATCTATTTAATTAGGGATATGATTTGGCTTGATTAGGAAGATGATTTATTTAATTTTGGAATGAGATTTAATTTAATTTAATTTAATTTGTGACATGTATTTTAAATATTTTTAATTATTTTTGGATGTGATTTAATGAGCTTAGGCGTGGGGCTCGGTCTCTTGGGCGTGGGCTTGGCTCATCTTGGTGGGCCTGGTGTGTGGTTTGATGATGTGTGGGCTTGGTGTGTGACTTGCGGGGGTCTGGGCTAAGGATGTGTTTTAAAACAGAGGTCCAACAAGCGAACCCGAAGCTAAACGAACGAATTAAATCCAACAAATATGTCAATGTCTGACTCTTCCCTTCCGACGTCCGTTTCCCGCGACTTCCACAATTTAAAGAGGTAGTGTCTCCATGTGAGACTCATCATCAGGACTTATATGTAAAAATACAGTATCTACAGTATCCCAATTTATCCTCCTCAACTGGCTCTTCCCCCAAACCTCCTTCAGTACCTCGGGCTCGGACCTTTGGTCTGACCTCTCATCCTCACAATGGCCTTGCACCATTTACTGTGTAAATCTCATTACATCCCTCTTCGTGCTTCAGAGTTCCCCAAGTCTAAAAATCACCATCAACAAATATTAATTTTATTTTTTACAATATTACCCTTAAACGTCTACAAACTAATTAACGGAATATTAAACCTAGGGAGATAATTGAAAATATAAAGATACTTTCTCTTAAACTGATAGAGCCTCATACCTCAGGGGAAGTATCCGAAATTAACCCATTCGATAAATGGTCA
This sequence comes from Zanthoxylum bungeanum, assembly GCA_019454045.1. Taxonomy (NCBI): domain Eukaryota; kingdom Viridiplantae; phylum Streptophyta; class Magnoliopsida; order Sapindales; family Rutaceae; genus Zanthoxylum; species Zanthoxylum bungeanum. The sequence continues at coordinate 48,854 of SKCR01037486.1, forward strand.
CGTAATTGATAAATAGTCACGTAATTGAAGAATTGCTTTTGAGTTTTTATTTTTTTGTTTTGTTGACAGATCGATTTTGGTTTCCACTTTCAACAATGGATGTGCCTACCTCATGGGACGCTTTACGAAAACAGGTTCAATTTATTTTTTAAGAAAAGTATTTTTTCATTTCATATTTTACGTTATGAAATTTTGTAACTGTTATTAATTTTCAACCGTTTGATCTGTTTAGTTATACATTTCTGTTAGATCTTAGGTTGATTAGTTTGTTTGTTTTTTTTTTTTTTTTTTTTTTTTTTTTTGAGAATAGAAAGAGTAGGGATTGTGAGTAGATTTATTTGGATCTGATTCTCTGTGGGATTGTTTCTGATTGTTGATTGTGAATTATTTAGACTCTGAATGTGAAATGGCCTAGTTATTATTTTTTGTTTTATCAATTGCAAATGTAACAACCTGCCGTTCCAACACAGATTAAATGTTTGCTTTGGGCTTTACGTTAGAGAGAGGCAATTGAAAATGTTGTTTAGTATATAGGAATACCAAATACTTCAGTTATTGATGTAGAATTTGGTTGAATCCTCGATAATATAATTCAATTTCTTATAATTGTTTCCCCTTTGATTTTTGATGCCCTCATGATTGGAGAGCCTTATGGGTGAAGTGGCATTTTGTACATTGTGTTATGGAGCTAGCTCTGATACTAATAGTAGTAAGGTGACCCATCATGTGTATATATTGTTCGCCTTCGGCTTACTCTGGAGAGGGATAGTGGGCAGATCAACTTGTACTAGAATTCTTTCTCTAGGATATCGAATTCAGACGGTTCTCACTAACCCAGTAAAGGTATAGAGAACTTCCCTGAAATTTTAAATTTCGTTCTTTTTGGATAGCATGAAGCTTATTATTTTGATGAAAAGTTTAGACTAGTACCTTGAGTTTTACCAATCTAAAATGGTTTTATGATTTTATTGGCTATAAATTTTTGAGTATGTGAGAATTTGTGAAGGATAATTGTGTATTAAAATTTGCTTGATATAAAATTTACAATGAGAGGCCTTTATATAGGCATTATACAACTACCATATTAAATACACAACAACACAACTACCAACTACACAATTAATGCTTGGTTGAATATAATCTAACAATAAATACTAATTAGCTTCTCAACTAATTCCAACACTCCCCCTCAAGCTGGAGCATACATGTTGTATGCATCAAGCTTGTTACAGATGAAATCAGCACAAGAACCATAGAGAGACTAGGGTGTTTAAAGCGCTGCTGGAGAATGCACAGCAGGAACATATATGGTGACTTGGTTGTTTAACGTCGTTGGAGAATGCACAACGAGAACAGATGTGGAGGTTTGGATGGTTTAACATCGCTGGAAAATGCACAGCTGAAAAGTTTAAACTATTCCAGAACAGCTCAAAACATCTAAAGAAAACTTGCCAAATCACCCCATAACAAAACCCCGAAAAAAGTCAGATGTGGAACTTGGTGCAAATAAGGGATAAGAATTAGCATTTCGTCGTCACTGATATTGTCAAGATTGCCAAAGAAGATGCGGCGCGTGAGGCTCACACATATATAGCGGTGTGTGTTCCCCACGCGCCGACTTGAACGACGACTCTAAAAGAGAGATACTAGAACCCAGAGAAAGATTGGCTCTGATACCATGTGAGAATTTGTGAAGGAAAAATTGTGTATTAAAATTTGCTTGATATAAAACTTACAATGAGAGGCCTTTATATAGGCATTATACAACTACCATATTAAATACACAACTACCAACTACACAATTAATGCTTGGTTGAATATAATCTAACAATAAATACTAATTAGCTTCTCAACTAATTCCAACAGAGTAGATCAACTTGTATTAAAATGCTTTCTCTAGGGACGTGGAATTTGGACGGTTCTCACCAACCAATAAAGGTCTTAATATCTTGTAGAGAACTTCCCTGAAATTTTAAATTCTGCGCTTCTTGTTCTTGTACAGCATGAAGCTTATTGATGAATAGATTAGACAAGTACTATGTATTTTGCTGGTCTAAAATGGTTTTATGATTCTATCGGCTATAACTTTTGACTTTGAATATATCAGTTATTAAAGAAAGTGATGTTATTTATTAAGGACTGGTTAAAATAAGGATGTGATGGTTTATTTTCGGAGATTTACAAATTTCTTTGTAAAAACTGTTGTCTCTATAGTTCTACTGATTTAGCTCTTACCTTCTGTTTCAAATTTGAATTGGTTGACAAATTCTCTTTCTGCTCCTTTTGCATTTTATATAGTTGTCTTTAGTTAGTGATAAAGGAATTTTGTTTTTTGTATTAATCTGTTTATCTTTAATTGCAGGCGAGAAAACTTGAAGCACAGTTAGATGAGAAGATGCATTTATATCGTAAGCTTGTTTCCAGTAAGGGTTCTACAAAGATTGATGCTGCAGAGAATGACCTTGAATCTGGGATAGATCAGCTGTTGAAACAGCTACAAGAATTAAATGTACAAATGCAAGATTGGGTATCATCAGGAGGATCTGAAATGGTTTCACATACTTTGACTCGTCATCAGGAAATTCTTCAAGATCTTACTCAGGTATTATGACTTCTTATTTAACGTTCGAATGGTTTAGCTCATGTCCTTTTTTAAAAAGAAGGTCTAAGCCTCTTCCTTATATATTGCACCACCACCCTACTCAAACCCTAAATCAAACATATTCCCTAGGACTTGAACATGTGATCTCTTGCTTTCATGCTAGAGTTAAGACAACTAGGCTATCCTTTGGGGATAAAGGTTTTGCTTCTGTTGACTGGCATTTTATTGTTTGAATTGTTTACTTCACCCTCAAGCGTTCATTTTGTTACAAAAGTTTTTTAGTTGCTTTAGTGTAACACATGTCTTTGACATGTCTCAGGAGCTACTGGCCAAGCACTCTAGTACTTTTTTCTCTCTTTCCCGCACGGCATATGTATTCAATGTTTAGGCTTTAGGAACAGTTAGTTTTGTTTTCGTTTGTTATTGTTGGTGTTCAAATTTAACTTTTCCTAGAGCTTGAGCATAGAATATCTGGTATTTTTTTAATTTGATGTTTTATTAGCCCTACTGTGTGGTTGACATAATGATGCATTTTTTACGTTGGGGAGAAGTGCATTTTGAGAGTCGCTCTGAAATTCTGTTTGATCTATTGTTGCTTTCTCTTTCTCTCACATTTACTTCCATATTTTCACAATCATTTTACATAGTCTGGTTTATAATTGTGCAGTCAGTCCATTCCCATTCATTAACTGGCCTATCAGATTTTGCTCTTTCTATCAATCTATTTCTTGTTTTCCCACTTCATTCTTATCGATGTATTTAAAACTAACGATTTATACCACATTAACATCTCATATGCAGCTCACCATTTTTTAATTTTGTCAAGTTTGTTTGAAACTTGAGGTCTGCTGGAGCACCTTTTCTAGATGATCTTCTTTTTGACAGTCCATTTTCTTTAAATCATATTACATCATTGATAGGATACCGACTTTTTGTTAGACATGATTGAAGTGCAGGAGTTTTATCGTCTCCGTTCCAGCCTTAAAGCTAAGCAAGAGCATGCTTCACTACTTGATGATTTTAGGGAGTTTGATCGCACCAGATTGGATTTAGAAGATGGGGTTGGTTCTCCGGAACAAGCACTACTTAAAGAACATGTGTCCATTAGTCGGAATACTGGACAGGTATGTAATGGTACAAGTAATACTTATGTGTGGTGAATGCCATTTTCTTTTTTTAATTTCCTTTAACATAATTCTTATGACACTTGTGAATTCTAAATGTATCATGCTTGTCAAATAACAATGTGTTTTTAAAGCCATTCTCATTGTGTGGTGTGGAGAAGCCTCGAAGGTCACTCACAATATGAAGTTGATAAAATGGCGGCTCAAAGATTTTTAGGCCACGGGCTAAATTTCCTGTTTAGACGTCTTAAGAGAAAAGTTGTTAAATTTTATATCAAATCCTTATTGGACATATTTATTATTAAATTTAGTTACAAACACACACTCTTATAATGAATGCTAACATAGTAAGAAAAGAAGGAAGAACATAACAGAGTTTGAAAAATTAGTTACAGTTATTTGAAATAAGATTTTTAATTAGTTATAGTTATTTTAAATATGGACTATATCCCTTCGCTGTCGCTCATATGTCCTTTCTCTATATCTTAAAAAGCAAAACAATTCCATTATTTATTTATTTTTACAATGCTAACGGTTTGTATTGAGATAATGAAGTTAAAAAAAATAGTATTGATTTGAGATAGTGTAAGAGACGGATAAATCATTTGGGGAGAAAGAAAAATGGCTTTTAGCTTTATTTTTGGAAAGAGTAGAGAGGAGTAGTTTAAAAAATAAAGTGCAACAGACACTAAATTACAAATTACATTGAGCTTAGAGAAACAAAGTTTAACAAACAAACAAAAGCCTTTTCCCACTAGGTGGGGTTAGCTACATGGATCCTTTGACACCATTGTATCTTGAATCATTGTGTCATTTCGTAAAAAGAAAAATTGTAAATATAGGAATCGGACTCCTAATCTGTAAAAAACAAGGATTCAATTAGATAGGAAATAATCAATATTATTTAATGCCTGTTACATGATGCGTTCATTCAAAGAGAGGCCTTAGGCAATTGCCTACCTTTAGAGCCGGCCCTGAGACTGAGATAATAGTAGTTATCATGTAGAGACACTGGCACAGACATGCATTCATACATAGATTTACTGAAACCTGTGAAGTTATGTTCGTGTCGATATTGGTGCCTTTGGTTACTCTACACGTTGGCTGTATTAGCCTGCACACCTTTGGAAATATTCATCTCCTTTTCTTTTTAAAAGTGAGTGAAGCAAGGGATTTTTGTTTTTCCTTATGCTTGAGCAAAATGAGTTAAATAGTTGAATGTTTTTAATCGTTCTTGGGAGGTTGACTCTGTAAGTTGAACAAAAAATATGGGTACTTTCTTTCCAGACTTGAATTCTGAATTGTGGTTATTATGTGTGTTGCGATTAGAAATTTGATTTAGATAATTTCAAAGTACTGCACATCTTGTTCTTAATGTGAAAATGCAATCAAGTGCTGCCAGTTGCTTCAAAACAGCCTTTTTAGAAAGATAGGATTAAGTCTGAATTTCATTACTTTAAATGAAAGGATTTATATTTCTAGATTAGTTAAGGTTGCTTGATGCTGTTTGAAACTCGAGTTTTTCCAACTTCATCCAAATTCCTCAATATATCGAATTTTTGTTAACTTAAGCCTGTAAACTGAATATAGAGATGTTATTTCAAGTTCATCCCTGACAATTTAGTTGAATGGAAGATTTTATTACCTCTTTACTTTCTCACCATGCACTCGTTGACTCATTGTGCATTGTATAAATCTTCTTTCAACCATTTTATTTATTAAGCTCACAATATTTGCTTTTCAAATTCTTGAATGTTGGACTATCTACATTGAACATAAAGGAATAAGTTGGCTTTCCAACATTGGTTACCAATTTTAACCATATCGTACATGTAAGAGGAAAGATAGCCATCCAAGCATAATCAAACCAAACAAAAGCTTTTTTCCACTAGGTGGGGTCAGCTATGTGGATTATTTGATAGCAATCCTCCAATTTGCAAAAACATATTTTGTTTAAAAATGTATATATGTTTGCATCAGTAGTGTTGTGTGGATGGGATTTGATTACCAACCACATGCATCATACCATGCATGTGAGGTATATAAGTGTTCTAATTAGTGGTGTGCTTGGTGGAATTTGGCCAGTACAGAAGTTTACAAGGGTTACTTCTTGTTTTCCAAATGAGTTGATTTTTATTATAATAGAGTTGGCTGGTTTGGTTTGTTTGATTGGTTCTTCTGCATCGCTGTCTCTCTAACATAAAGTATATTAAAAAAAAAAAAAAAAAAAAAAAAAACAGAAGTACTACTTTGCAATACAAACATAATAATTTTCTGCTCGAAATATAAGAAAAAACTTGGATTTCATTCTTGCAAATTTTTTTCCTTCTATAATAAATGGTGTGAAAAAATCAGAAATGTAGAGGTTTTTATTGCAATTGTGGTTGATCTCCAAGCCAATCAATCTTGTACCCGGTCAAGATTTAAAAGATACTATTCTTGTCCAATGATGGACCTTTTCACAGGAGCATTTGTAAGATTGATTTGGTAGTCTTTGACCATTTCATTTGCATGACTTTTAAGATAGAGAACCTCACTCATTCTTAGATTAAGAAATGGTGTTTTAAGTTTATTTACTTGCTCTATTTGTCCGTGTTTTACATGGTTAAGTTGAAGAAACTCTCTATAGGTGCAGATTTGTTTGGAATATTATTTTTTCCAAGGGTTATTAAAGAAGGAAATGCGAGTTATTTATAATCCTCTAACTTGCCTGCTTGTATTCTGGCACTGTAGATGGATTCTGTGATTTCACAAGCTCAAGCTACTCTTGGTGCTCTGGTCCTTCAACGTTCAACATTTGGAGGTATCAATTCAAAGCTCAGCAATATTAGCAGCCGCCTTCCCACGGTATGAATACATGTTATTGTGGTACCAAAATTTTCAATATTTGTCCAAAGTACATATTAGTGCTTGAATAGGTTGCTCGTGCTTTTGTGGTGCATTGACTTCGAAGAAAGAGTTAAGATGCTTGAGAAAAAGATTGAAAGCTGAGAAATGAAGTATACACAATAATGAAAGTAAATATTAGTAAATGGATTAAAACAAAATGGTAATTTTAGTTGAACTCTTAAACTGGCTTGTATGCTTGCAGTGAAAGAAATAATATGCAAATGATTTAGTAAATCATGTGTCAAATGACAAAGTAAAAACACAATGGATTGTTATGATCAGACTAATCTCCTTTCAAATGAATCAATGTACATGTGAACTTTTTTTTCATTTTTTTTGGGGGGGGTACCTTCCTAGGCCGATTGTTTGTGCTTTCAGTAATTGATCTATGTACTACTTTGATGCAATGCTGCAGGTAAATCAAATTCTCTCCTCAATAAAGAGGAAAAAGTCTATGGATACCATCATACTTGCCCTTGTTGCATCCGTATGTACGTTTCTGATTATTATCTACTGGTTGACCAAGTGAGAATATGACGATAATCGTGTTTCCGATTCTTCGGATAAGTAGGGATGTGGTCACTGTGTTGTTCCATGGTGAAATGTTTCCAGTTGGTGGGCATCATCTTTGTAACCTTGTGGGATGTTCTGGTAAAGATCAGCACTATAGATGTATAGATAGATATAATATCATTCATGGTGAGGGAAAGGTTCAATATAAGACATTTTTGTTACTGCTTCCACACATCTCCAATTCTCTGTCTATTCGGTTGGCCTCTTTTTTTTTTTTTTTGTAAAATAGGGATTGATCATGTTTTAGTTCCTCGAAAAAGAGCCTGAACAATGTCAAGCAAAAATGTTGCAAATGGCTGACTCAGAAAATTCTTATAACTTGTCCTGAAGAGGATTTATTACGGGTGAGCATCGGTTCTAGTTCTATCCGAAACTGTAAGGAATCAGACCGATTTTCCGATTCTGGAATCAGTTCTTTTAGGGTCGATTCCGATTCCAAAATGTTAAGAACCAATTTTTTTCTGTCCGGTTCCGGTGCTAGTGTGGTGGGAACTGGAACCGAATCTTGAAATCGGTTTCCAAATTATAAAATTAAAAAAAAAAATTTGTTAAAAATTTTAAGGAAAGTCTAAATTTTTTATTTAAATAATGTATATTTACCCACCTAAATTCTAAAAATTAAACGTATTTTGAACAAATAGAACAAAATCAATTATCAATTATCGATTATTCATTTTTTTTAAATGAAACAAAAAATATACTGAAATAATGGAAAATAGGGTAATTCGAAATCGGACATGAATCGATAAATAGGATACCCTATTTTATTGGGTAGGTTCCGATTTTAAAATGTTAGGAATCGATTTTTTTCGAGTAGGTTCCGATTCTATTCGAAATTAGAACCGAAACCGATTTTGTTCACCCATAGATATTAGATTTTATCTATGGAAATTTTTTTTTGAATTCACATGATTATAAACAAATGTAAACAATAAATGTTTGATAAAAAGTCCAATTATATAAAGGGGTTTTTGCTAATGTACCGTGATATACTATTGAATTTAAATTTGATATATATTTTTATGTTTATTTCTAAATTTTTCAAATTTAATGTTGATTGTTTCAACGTAAATGTCTCAGTTATTCGTACTGCGTTATTTAAAGTTTACTTTTAGGTCAAACATTTGGCATCATGTTTGTCACCCAAGAGGAATATTTGCAAGTTGTGATTATATTTTTGAGAAATAATCAAATACCCTTTCAACTTTAATTTATTTGAGATGATGCTGCAAAAGTTTGTATGACTTTCTCTTGAAACTAGTCCCAAGGAACTGATTACATAACACAGATAGATAGACAGAGAAATCTAACGAGAAGATTTTGGGGTCCAATTTGATTAGACAAAGCAAGCCAAACCCCAACAAACGATTCACATTAGCTTTATCAATTTTATATCTCTCAATGAGTGCGGTTTGGTGGTAAAATAATTAAGATTTTTGAATTCGAATTCAGATGATGCATTTTTTATAAGAGTATGGAACAGCCGGAAGTTTTATCTACTTCGCTTAAGTCCGGATTAGGTGATTTCACGATAGGGTTTTTCCAAAAAAAAAAAAAAAAAAATTATATCACCAATAGACAAAGAAGATAATTTCAAACCTGCCAAGTGCTCTCATAATCAATGACAATGATCCCTTTTTTTTTTTTTTTTTTTTTTTTCATCAACTTAAAGTTCAACTTTTGATGCTTATCTCAAAAGACTTGATGAGAATTTAGACGATGTTACAATATTTGAATTGATGAATAATTCATGATATAAAGTTTGTGATGAAGAAGCACTATGGGAAGCATATAAGGGGCCTCTCCACATCAACTTCTCCATCTACTTGTCGGCCACTTGTTGCCGTCGTCCCTAGCTATTAATTTTGTCACCTCAAAATACACGTGGGAATATCCCATTGGTTTATATCTCCAAATTTCAGAAAAAAAAATATATTAATATCTATTCAAATAAAAATATCTTTTTATTAGTAAAATATCATATAATTTAAAAATCCATATAAGACCTATAAAATTTAGGATTGCCCGTGAGTTTCAGTTCACTGATGTTTACAAAAGGGTTTTGTCATTTGGACCCCATTAATGCACCCTTAATATAGGAACTAGGTCATGCATGCATATTTTATTAGGAAGATAGACACTTCAACATTTCTTCTGTCATCACACTACCACTTTAAATTTTTTGAATTCATATTTTGTAAAATGCTGATTTCAATAGCAACTGAATATAAAATAGCTCGTATCGATGTCTATTATAAATAGGATTTGGAGAAAATTTTATCATACACAATCTTATTTATAATAAAATTATTTCCAAAATTTGAACCCGTAATCAAATGGATAACAACCGAATAAAATAAAAAATAAATTTATGTTTTTTTTTTTTTTTTGCTTTCAATATTGTATATGTTTGATTCCACTTTTATTTGGCTTGATCTTTTTCATTGTTAGTTGTTACTACTACTAGGGTAATATTTATCCAAGTTAGGCTGAAGCTAGGTATATAGGTAGGTAGAGAGGAAGTTGATATATAAGTTGATAAGTTGTTTTCATGGCCATGGCTAACCCCACCACTATTTGCATTAATGGGGCAACATTTGATTCATCATGCCTTATCAATTGAAACCTAGGACAACATAAAGTGCTTCCTTCTCATATTTGTCTTTAAACATTTGGCCTTTTATCTAATACATTATACATACTTACATACCTTCAATTTTGGATATGTTAAATGATTGAGCTAACATTTTTATGAGAATTATTATTATTATTATTATTATTATTATTATTATTATATTATTATTATTATTATTATTATTATTATTATTATTATTATATTATTATTATTATTATTATTATTATTATTTTTAACAACTTGCAATTCCAAAGTCAAAGTAGATCTATCTAATCTTAAATTCAACTATTCAAAATCATTTTTGTTGATATCAATTGATTCTCTAGTGCACCCACATAAGTGTGAGGCTATGCAATTGCCTTTCACACACTCTCTCTCTTATGAGCTATAATATGTAATAATTTTATAATTTTTCTTTTTAAAAAAAGAATTATAATATTCAAAATTATTCTTTTATCTTTTAATTTAGTTCTTAACTTAATAAATGATGGATCCTTATATATATATAAAATGAGGATACCCTCATATGAGAATTAACGATTTTATAAATATGTAATTCTCAGAATCTTTATTTAATTAATTGGGTTTAAAGATTTGATTTACTGATGCTTGCATGCATGTATCTTAAGAATATGTGAGATTCAAATAGTTCTACTTTTGTTTTGTTTTGTTTTATTCTTTTATTATCTCATGTTTCATTAAACCTGAAGAACTTAAACAACAGACAAAATGATTGGGGATTAATGCAAACTTCCATTAGGCATTATTAATCAATAAATCATAAGTTAATCAACTTGCTAATAGATTCATATCTGATGTCCATTTCTAATTACATTAATTCTAATCAAAGATCTAAAAAAAAAAAAAAAGATTTAAACCACTTGTCAAAATTTTAATTGTTGCGTAATAGGCATGTACGGAAACAATTAATTAACAAGTTTATTAATAAATTTTATAACAATTGAATTTTGATTAAGAGGGAAATTAAGATATTGCCCCCATGTGAGAGTGACTTTAAGTTTTAATTAATTTTTATTTTATTTCATTCTTTTGCTTAATCCAAAATGATAAAGTTGATTTAATGTTGGTTTGAAAATGCTTTTCATAGCAATAGTGTAAAAATAATACATAATAGATGAGAAAGTCAATAAAACTGTTCGATAGAATGAAATATATAACTCTATCAAAACAAAAATCTTCTTGTATTGAAATTAGGGGTGGTAATTTGGGTCAAGATTCGTTTATTTGTTCGATTCAATTCGTTTTACAGCGAATACGAGTTTGAAAAAAATGGATTAGTTTAATAAATGGATCAATTCGATTCAATTCGTTTATTAAACGAATCGAATACGAATTTAAGCTCATTATTTCGTTTATTCGTTTAGAATTCGTTTTATTATTTTCTTTTACAAGTTATTGTTGGTTTTCAATTAAAATTCGAGAAATTATGGCTAATTACCATAAAAAAAAATAATATTGTCAATATTTGGTGAGATATTTTTAGTAAATATATTAATTATATTTCATATGTATATGTTTACGAAGAATTAATGTAAATAAATTATGACAAATTATGTTATTGAATAATAACATGACTAAACGAATATTCGTATTCGATTCGTTTAATAAACGAATCGAATAGGAATCCTGATATTAGAATTCGTTTAATAAATGAATCGAATACGAATCAATCAGATTTTGATTCGATTAGTTTAGGATTCGATACAAATTCGATTCGTTGATTCGTTTTGTCATCTCTAATTAAAATATGAAGAAATAAAGGAAATAACATTTAAGTCTATGATGTTTCTCAATTTTATCAATGTTAACGAGATTATCCAACATTCGTACATTGGTTAAGAAATATAAGTTTGAACCTACACTCAAAGGTCTAGTTATCTTTTAAGTATGAGTTGGGGTCTAAAATATCATAAATATTCCAAAATGATAATGACCAAACAGGAAGATTGATTTACAATTACACGCGACGGGTAATGTTGAGATTATTCATTCCTTATTAGAATTGAGAATATATATAGTTAATGAGCTAGTGATATAAGCTAGAGCCCCCAAGGGGTGTGGCTTGGTGGTGAAGGGTCCAGAATCTCATCTTGAGGTTCTGGGTTCGAATCCAGGGGGTGCAATTTCTTGTAAGAGCCTGGGGCAGCCGGAGGTTTTACCTGCGCCGCGGCCCAGAATGGGTGGTTTGGTGGCGGGGTTTCCAACGATTTCAAAAAAAAAAAAAAAAAAAAAAAAAAAAAATATAAGCTAGAGGAAAGTAGGCAACCTTAACTCAAGAGCTAACTTTTAAATATGACTTAGGTACCTAGGCTTCTAATTCTATAACCACTTAGATATCTATTCTTTTTCCTATAAAATTTCACAACATATCGAACATATACCAAAAACGGAATAATCACACTTTTTTGGGTTCTTGTATTGTATATACTATTAGTTTCATTCTAATGTGATATGCCCATCAAAAGATATGTAGAGTTTTGTATCTTATAAAAAAAAATCACATTTATCCTTCAATAATAAAGTTTGAACGTCTCCAAAGGGTGTGGCTTGATGGTGTAGGATTCAGGATCTCACATTGAGCTCTTAGATTCGAATTCAGGGAGTGTGTTTCTTATAAAAACTTGGGACAGCCGGAGATTTTACCTGATCCGCTTAAATCCGGAAAGGATGATTTGACGGCGGGATTTTAAATGATTCAAAAAAAATATGGTTTGAACATTGAAATTATAACGTCATAGACATATTGAGATATTAGAAAGGAAAAAAAAGACTCGAGTAGTAAAAGTGGGAAACACTAAGGGTTCTCATTGTTACTCATAAGCAATGAAATTGGGAACAGTGACATATAGAGGTGACAAAAATAGTGTCGCTATACAATGAACAATAATACTACTGTTGCAGATCAAAATAACACATTGTTATGTACAGTGGAGTAGTTTATATGTAATATTCTGTTGTTATCGGCAGAAGATATGAATAATTTATTTCCTTTATCTTTAAAATTAACAAAAAATGGACATGACAGATCCTAAAATTGGATAATTTGGAATGCAATTCAGCATCAAAATGACATGTAATGAACATCAGATATACAAAAAGGACCTCCGGTCCACCCAAGACATATCAATTATCAACATCAATACTCAAAAGTTTCGTGCCCACAATTACACGTACAAAGCAAAACTTTTATTTACAAACATTTAACTACATGCATTGCACGATCCAAACTAAACAAAACAAATAGATTTCTACACATAAACATTTCCCAGGACTCTAGAGTGAGTGACTGCAGCTTGGGTGATTCCTCATCTCGAGCATAAGCATCTAAAGCTTGATGGCTGACCAATATGGTTGCCAACCTGCAAAACTATCAAATAGATTTAGTGTGAGTTATGAAACTCAGTAAGTATTTTTCATGTTCCTTTGCTTGGAGTATTTGGTCATGGGTTATGAGTTGGTGGGGCTCTAGTTGGGTTTTTCCAAAAGATCCAAGTTCTTTTCTTCGATCGTAGACCTACTTTATTGCAATTTGAAGCTTAAGGATTTCTCCATGTCCTTATTTACGACGACTTGTTGGTGTATCTGGCTTGAGCGTAACCAGCGGATTTTCAAAAATTCTTCTACAGAGGCTGCTAGGATAGTTGAAAAAAATTCATTACTCATTCCTCGTGGGCTATTTGTAAAATATGACGATGTCTCGTTTCTAGGCTCAAATTTAAGTCTTTTCCCATGTTTTGTGTTATATTGGTCATCCTCTCTAACTTACGCATGGCAATAGGTCGGGCCGCGCTCGGTCTTTGATAAGCCCGGCCCGAGCCCGTGAAGTAATATTTAGGCCCGGGAATGGGAAGAGCTCGACCCGAGCTGTTACCAGGCCGACCCCTCCGGCCAAGCCGGGCTTTATCCGACCCGATTTTTTAATATAAAAATTTATATATGTATATATATTTATTTATTTTTTTAAGCCCGGGCCCATAATTTTTAAGGACCGACTCGATTTTTTTTATCCCGGACCGGGCTGAGCTGTGCCCAGGTGATATGATCCAGGGTACCCTCCAGAGGGTCCTCGACGACAGAGTTCAATTGGGCTTATTGTGGGTTAATTTGTATTCAATCTTCAAGTCCAAGAAAAATTTCAAACCTAAAGAACCGGATTGAAATAGATGAGAATGACGCAAGCCCAATATAGAAGCAGTTTTGACGAATCAAGCCGAATCAAGTCCGACACTAAAAATTCGGCCAATACAAGACTTAATGGGATTGAGACACATAATTTGGGCCTAGTTACATGAAGGCCACGAAATTTAGGAGCTTTTGGTGTAAGGAGACAACTTTAGACATTTTGGGAACAATTGTCACATTTGTTGACTTATTAGGCACATTTGTTGGATTTTTGTGATTTTGTTGTTTTTCCTTTATTGAATTTCTTGGAAAATTTTTTGATTAAGTTTCTATTACTTTTGACTTTCTTGGAAAGTTGTCTAGGTTGTTATATGACCATTAAGGGCATAACTTTTAATTAGCCATAAGTTAGCAATTTAGGGTGTTTTGGTCTTTTGCACTATTAGGGTTTCTTTTATTGTACTATATATTGTAACATTTATTTCTTAATGAAAAAGAATCATCAATTTCGAAATTAGCTTCATCTTGAAAGCTTGGCTTTGTCCAAAAATTGCTTAAGGGGGGGATTCCCCTTATTTCATGCAATCGACTTATCTAAGGCGTGGCAACCTTAGTGGCGTCTCCGTGCTAGCAGAACACTTCAAGGAATCATCTTAAGGGTTCTCAAATACAAGTTCTTTGTGGGTCTTCTTTGTGGCCTTGGGAGGGTTTTGTTTCTACAAAATCAAATTTGTGGTTCTTGGGGTTCTGTCCGTTGCTTGGGGTTTGCTTGGATTTCGAATCCAAGTGGGTTTCTTGTCATTTGGTATCAGAGCTTAGGGTTCCAAGGTCTGATTTTTCTATCTTTACTTTGTGTTTTTGATTTAGTTTTTATTATGTCTTGAGATGGAAAAAGAATTTGAGACCATGGATAGAAATTTTCAAAATAATTTGGTTTTCGTCTTTCGTACGAGATGTCACATCAACTCTAGAGCGTGTTGTATGATCATCAGCAGAAAAGATCCTACTAATTTTGTTAGTACTACACTAGTGGAAAAGTTGGGATTACCATTGATACATATGGATAGACCTTACATTTGGATGAGTGAATTTGGCGAGGTTGAGGTTAGTCATAGAGTTGTGGTAAGTTTTGCTATTGGGGAAAAATATGTTGATGAGGTAGTTTGTGACGTAGTTCCTATGAGTACTACACATATATCATTGGGCAAACCTTGGTATAAATTTAACAAAGTGGTTTACGAAATGGACAAGAATAGGTATAAGGTCAAATATGGTGAGAAAGTCATTGATATCATTCCTTTAACACCACAACAAGCATATGATGATGTGTTGTATTTTCAAAGAAGTACGAGTAGTGAGAGACATGGTAATGTCGATAAAGTACATTATATGGAGCCATCAGAAAATGACATGGGTAATGATATTGTTGAAGAATTTGTTGTAAATGAGATTGTAAGACAACAAGTTGGGGTAGTAGCCGAGAGTTTTAATAAAAGAGAGATCATTAGCGAGGCTAAAATGAGTGAGAATGCTTGTGATGCCATGAGCATTGAGGGAGTAAACACTTGTGAGACTGAGAGTTGTGGGTGTGTTGTTGTGAGTGACATGGTGAGTGGAAATACATGTGAGACTATGAGCATTGAGGCAATAAACACTTGCGAGGTAGTGTGCTTTGAGGTTGAAAAATATAGTGAAGCTGAGCATGTGTGTGAGGCCTTTGCAGGTAAGGTTGAGATAGTGGCCATGGGTGATGATGAAGCCGTGAAAGTGAGTGAAAATGAAGTGGATGTGGTAGTGAAGTTTTTACCTAACACAAACTCTAGTATTTATGTTTATTCATTGCAGGTGCACGTGGTCAAGTATGATTTATTTATTTTCCAAGATCATCATTCAATTGATTTTGTCATAACTATCTATGGTCCGGGTTCAGATTTGATGACGAATCCATTTCAAGAGGGGGAGAATGATATGATCCAGGGTACCCTCCATAGGGTCCTCGACGACAGAGTTCAATTGGGCTTATTGTGGGTTAATTTGTATTTAATCTTCAAGTCCAAGAAAACTTTCAAACCTAAAGAACCAGATTGAAATAGATGAGAATGACGCAAGCCCAATATAGAAGCAGTTTTGACGAATCAAGCCGAATCAAGTCCGACACTAAAAATTCGGCCAATACAAGACTTAATGGGCTTGAGACACATAATTTGGGCCTAGTTACATGAAGGCCACGAAATTTAGGAGCTTTTGGTGCAATGAGACAACTTTAGACATTTTGGGAACAATTGTCACATTTGTTGACTTATTAGGCACATTTGTTGGATTTTTGTGATTTTGTTGTTTTTCCTTTATTGAATTTCTTGGCAAAGTTTTTGATTAAGTTTCTATTACTTTTGACTTTCTTGGAAAGTTGTCTAGGTTGTTAAATGACCTTTAAGGGCATAACTTTTAATTAGCCATAAGTTAGCAATTTAGGGTGTTTTGGTCTTTTGCACTATTAGGGTTTCTTTTATTGTACTATATATTGTAACATTTATTTCTTAATGAAAAAGAATCATCAATTTCGAAATTAGCTTCATCTTGAAAGCTTGGCTTTGTCCAAAAATTGCTTAAGGGAGGGATTCCCCTTATTTCATGCAATCGACTTATCTAAGGCGTGACAACCTTAGTGGCGTCTCCGTACTAGCAGAACACTTCAAGGAATCATCTTAAGGGTTCTCAAAGACAAGTTCTTTGTGGGTCTTCTTTGTGGCCTTGGGAGGGTTTTGTTTCTACAAAATCAAATTTGTGGTTCTTGGGGTTCTGTCCGTTGCTTGGATTTCGAATCCAAGTGGATTTCTTGTCACCGGGCTTTTTTTCCATGCATACTCTAACTTGAACCATTTAGTAGGATCTCTTTGTAACTCATTTTGTCACCATTCACCATTGGTGAATTAGTGAATTTATTTTTAATATTATCTCCTCTTATTAAAAAAAAAATGAAACTCAGTAAGTAATTACGCACGTGCTATGAGAAAGCAAATATAATTTGAAGTGTATGTATAACCATTTATACGAATATGATTATTTATCAGATTACCTTTAAACTTCTTTTGATTATTTACGCTCTCTAAATACAGAGTCTATCGAAAATACTTACATAGGTTGATCCAGAAGCTGAGCTCATGAAGCATGTTATATACAAAATCGAAACCTTAAACAAAACTATAATGTTCAAAGTTTGCATTTTGAAATTAAATCTGTTTATCAAATACTCGAAAGTGAAGCATATTTGAAATATCATCAAATCGGCAAGTTTAAAACTTTTTTTAATAACCAGTTGAACAAATTTCTTTTATACGAATAACTTTTTCAAATGATTTCATAACCCAATCACATTTACATACTCATAAACTTACCTTGTATAAGTTTCCAACTTTTCTACATAACAATCGCACCAAAAACGACAAAAGCAACCTATTACAGATATACTAATATATATATATGTGTGTGTGTGTGTGTGTATCGAAATGGATGAGAGAAACATCCAAAATATACTTACACAAACCATATATCGACGCTTCCAATTAAAGCTCGTATAAGACTCATTACATATTTTAGAATATGTATGAGATGGATTCTATGAAAACATACGTCCTAACCAAAACTACCAACACACGATCTAAATCACCAACCAAACTGATCACACACACATATCCAATACAAATGTCGCAGGGTCAATCTCATTCATCAATAGAAATAGAAGCCTAATGCGGATTTTATACAGTCAATCACATTCATCATCATAAACGAAAACATAATACAAATTCTTTACAGGCAATCACATTAATTATCATAAACGGAAGAGATAATACGAATTTTTTACAATTGACCTCATTCACCATCATAAACAGAAATCACTTACAAATTCCATACAATCAACTCATACATTATTAGAAATCAAAACACAAGATAATCACTTTTAAAACCCAACTTAATTAAAAATAAATCTTTCTGAAAATAAAAGTTTCCAAAATCAAAATCATCAAAACTAATCAGGCATCCATTGTCTGAATCGCGCACCCTGACCAAAAAATGTACGAATGTAGAGCCATGTCGATAAAGGGTAGTGGGTCAGTCATTTTCATATGGACAGAACTATATACAAATACTACGGTGGGTCAAAATTATTAAAAAAAATAAAATATAGTACGAGCGTCGTGGCGGAAGCATATCATATCGTATTATAAATGAAATCAAATATATCTAAACTAGAAAGAAGTTTTACTGAGAGCAACTTCTTCAAAAATTCAATTCCTTCAGAAAACCCTAAAACAATGATATTCAAAAGATAACATAAAGATAATGAAAATCTCAAACCAATGTCATCATAAATTCGTATCAGGCGTTCATTGACCAACTGGACGAATATACCAAACGTCCAGGAACCAAGTCAGTTGGACAAAAAAGCCAGCCATCCAATTCCTGGGTCGCGCGTACAAATCAGAGATTGTCTGAAACAAGACCATGTCAACAGAGGGTAACAGGTCGGTCCACTGCAGCTAGACAATACCATATACATGCGTCACAAAGGTTTCAAAGTCTTAAAACATAAACATCATACAAATACCATGGCGGAAAACATATCATATATCATCCAATCGAAAATCTCATGTCATGTGAAATAAATTGTCTAGAATCGTTCTTATTAAAATGAAAACATAAAACGAAAGTATCAAACAAAATATCAAGCAAAACATAAAATAAAAATATCCACTCACATGTCAGGCACATCACACAACATATGTCAAACCCATCATCTATTTACAAATGACGCATAAATTACAAAATGATAATATTATGTCACATTCTTATTCAAGAGATAATCCCCCCCCCCCCACACACACACACATATATATCCAACAACTATCAAAAAATAACTTACAGATTGCGATACAGTATCATCATATCACAAATAGAACTCAGAATGTTTATATAGACATATCTATATGTATTACACACACACTTATATATATATATATATATATATATATAAATCTTGATCATAATCAAATCTGTCAAAATAAACTACGAAAGGTTGTTAGAATCGCAGTTTTTGCGGAATTCCTGACTTAACTATAACAAACTTTCGGACCTTCTGGGAATACTCAAATCAAATTCAATTTCAACGATTTTAGATTCACCACTCTCAAAATATTTAACTTAACAAATCTATCCCATCATCTTCACTTTTCGACCTTAAACCCAAAAATTCTCCAAAAAATTCGAAAGTATTACGAACAAATTCGGAATATTTCAGATCTTTTCAGTTTCTCCAAAACCCATTCAAATACTCTTAATACATCATAATATATCATTCTAAGACAATCAAATAGTTTAAATCCTTGAATTACGTATTTTCGAGAAATCTTTCGAAAAAAATTCTGATAACGCTACAAAATGATCTTGGACCCTCCGAAACTTTCTAAAACCATCTAAACATTATTATAACATCATAAACGACTCATATATATAATTACATTCATCGAAGCACATTCACATGCGAAATTTGATTTTACCGGAAACTCGTAAATCAAACTGGATTGATCTAATTCATTTCGAATTCACCTGAATTCTACCAATAGCACAACTAACTTTAATAAAATAATGAGATTTTTATCGGGATGTCTTACTAAAATTTCAAGTGTACAAGAGGAATCCCAACGCTCCCACGAACGCGTAGGAATTGACGGAATTCAAATCGAAGCAACTAGACGAATTGGTTTCACTACTCACCATTCATTCGCTCTTGATTTTCGTGAAACCCCCATCGGGAAAATCAACTCCACAATCTTGAATTACTCTTTGAGGGCTTCGATTTGATGGGTGGATTGACTTGTGAAGACGCTCGAATGGATCGGGACGGGCTCATCACAACTACAACCTATTTATCTCTCTATACGCTACCACAGGCCGCTGTGAGCTGATCGGTAGCCACCATAGGAGACGCCACACCTGGACGAACACCCCAGAGGGTTGGGATCGATCGGTAGTGGTCGGTGGGCCGACCCCTGGCTAAAACTCCTCCCTCTCTCATTCTGGCATAAGGGATCATGTGAGGAGATTTGGAAATTTTGATCATTTTGCAATTTTAGAAAACTTGGGGTATTATAGAAAACTTTCGTGAAATTACAAATAGACCCATAATAATGTACTCCTTCAAAAATTTATATTTTTAGGCCTTTCTGTTATAAATTTTGAAAAGTGTTCAACACAAAAGTTGTTCATCTTCAAAAGACCTTTCTAAGGGATCAAAAATCAGGTCAATCAGAGTTTGTTTGCTATTTTTATAGATGAGACAAAAAATTTCTCCGTAAAAAAAATACACATAAATCGTGTAATCGGTTCTTTCGAATTTCATGATTTCCACGACAACAAAATTCCACTTTAAAATATTCCAACATATTTTTCAATGCTTAAACTCTTATTCTCCAACATCGTCTCGTTCCGAGACCTAAACTTTAATTAGAGAACTGTCCAAAACTATTCCAAAAATTCAGAATATTACATTATATCACAATTTTTTTGAAACGTCGGAAACCCACCGCCAAATCATTCAACCCAGGCTTAAAAGGAGCATATAAAATCTTTGATTGTCTTAGACTCTTATAATAAATATACCATGAACTTAAACCAAGACTTGATAATCGAATCTTATATTGTTTACCATCAAGTAACACCTTCGTGTGCTTATTGTAAAACGATAAGTGTCATATTAAACATCAAAATAACATGCTATTAACAAAATCAAACCAGAAAATACCAAAAACCCTAAAACCTAAAACATAAACTGTAGATTAAAAACCTGTATTATGCAATGACGAATCCAAATCGAGATCTCTCTCTGTCCTTAAGAACTTATTGGCCCCGTCACAGGTGCTTTACGGATTCAAAATTGACCAATGTTCTCCCAGGATAACTTGGTTCCTTCTTGTCCAATGAGCACTCCTTGACAAGTATATGAACTAGGAAAATATGAGGAAATCTCTCTCAAAACCAGAAGAAAACAGTGACTCAAAACGGATTTTTGTTCTCTGTCTTTTTTGGATATGATTACCTATTTTATAAGGAATTGAGGGGTGCCAAAAGGGCACCCATTGGGGTGGGATGTAACCCTCCTAAGGATTGCAACCTTCCATTGCACCCCTAGTGTCAAAAAGACATAAACACCCATCATTTAATGAATATTGCAAGAATTTCCAACAATCCCCCACAATTATTCTAATATTCATATAGACACTTGAGAGAGTTACCATGAGTTAAAGCTGCATCGAAATAGGTAGCTTTCGTCTTGAACCTTTCCTAGTGAATGACAATTGGATTTACTAGGCAAACCAGTGACCCATAGTCTTGAACTGTTCTGCCGTTGGTGTAAACCAAGACAATTGCCAACACACAACTTTAATTCGACCATTTTCCCGTTCTACGGTTGTGTTCATTTTGGCCCTGAACGGCGGTCATGGATTCATCAAGTACTTTAGGGTAACCCGCCTTTAAAAATTCCCATGGAAGCGGCCTCACTTCTTACTTGAAATAGGTGATCTACTATTAAGGGGTAATCTGTCTTTACCCCCATTAGGACTCATCTCCCAATATAGTTATCATTAAAAGCCTTAGCTTATCCTAACCAATGACACACAACACTCAGTGTCATTATCGGAATGGGAAAGAGTACATAACTCTTCAGTGCTTGTTTTGAATTGCACAAAGTTTCAGTTGTCCCTTTTGAACCTAGATCTTGGGATCTCTAGTCAACTAGGTTGGGTTTCCACAGTGACAATTCTTAAATTATAGGCTTCAAGCACATTCCCCTCGATGACTTCTCAACTTGCTATCGAGGTAAACCTTTAGTTAATGGATCCGCTAGGTTTTCCTTCGACTTAACATAATCGATCGTTATTATGCCACTTGAGAGCAGTTGACGTATGGTATTATGTCTCTGACGTATGTGTCGAGACTTACCATTATACATTGTATTTTGGGCTCTCCCAATAGCCGATTGGCTATCACAGTGTATGCTAATCGCTGGCACCGGTTTGGGCCAACTAGGAATATCCTCCAGGAAGTTTCTAAGCCATTCTGCTTCTTCCGCTATTTTGTCTAACACTATGAACTCTGATTCCATAGTAGACCGATCAATACATGTTTGCCTCGAGGATTTCCATGACACGACTGCATTACCAAGTGTGAAAACAAATCCACTCATAGATTTGGAATCCACCGTATCAGATATCCAGTTAGCATCGCTGTATCCCTCTAGTACAGCAGAATATCTCTCGTAATGTAGCCCATATTTTGAAGTTTCTCTCAGATACCTCAAAACTCTTACTATGGCTTTCCAGTGGTTATGTCCTGGATTGCTCGTATATCTGCTAAGCCGGTTCACAACTTGAGCGATATCAGGTCGTGTGCAATTCATGAGATACATCAGACTTCCGATGATTCTCGAATACTCTAATTACGATATGCTCGAACCAGTATTCTTTGATAGATGAAGAGTTAGGCCTACTGGGTTCTAGCCACATTTAGATCCCATTTGATATATTTATTAAGTATTTTCTCAATATAATGAGTCTGAGATAATATATATCCGTCTAATGTCCTAGAAATCTTAATTCCTAGGATCACATCAGCTACTCTCAAATTTTCATATCAAATCTGCTGGATAACACGTTTTTGGTAGACTGAATCATTTAATGATTACTACCAATTATCAACATATCTTCTACACAGAGACACACAATGACATATATTTTTTGAGTTGATTTGGTGTACACACACTTATCACACTCATTGGTTTTGAACCCACTTGACAGCATCTCTTTGTCAAATTTCTCATGCCATTGTTTAGGTGCTTGTTTTAATCCGTACAAGGATTTTACAAGTTTGCACACCTTCTGTTCTTGTTCAGGAATACTAAACCCTTCTGGTTGTTCCACTTAAATCTCCTCATCCAATTCACCATTCAAGAATGTTATCTTTACATCCATTTTATGTATTTCAAGACCAAATATAGCTGCTATGGCTATGAGCATTCTTATCGATGTGACACGAGTCACTGGTGAATAGGTGTCAAAGTAATCAAAGCCTTCCGTTTGTCTATAACATTTTATGACAAGTCTTGTCTTGTACTTATCTATTGATCCATTCGTTTTCATCTTCCTTTTGAATATCCATTTATAGCCCAGCAGCTTACAATCTGGTGGAAGATCTACCAACTCCCAAATATGGTTCTGTAGGATTGAATCAATCTCACTGTTAATAGCCTCTTTCCAAAGAGGTGCCTCCGGAGAAGACATAGCTTCTTTATAGCTTTGAGGCTAATTTTCTAACAAGTATGTCAGAAAATCGGGACCAAACGACTTAGACGTTCTAGCTCTTTTGCTACGTCTAGGCTCGATTGTCTCAGCATTTACACGTTGATCTGATTCTTGTCAACCCGATCACTGTCCTTGACAATATCAACGTTCTTTTGAGAGACTCTGTTCTTTGTCTTTCCTTACAAGGAAACGTCTCTTCAAAAAATTCGCATTCATTGACTCAATTATCATATTCGGATTGATGTCATGAATCTCAGACTTGTGTACCAAGAATCGATACGCACTACTGTTGTGAGCATATCTATGAATATACAATCAACAGTTTTGGATCAGATTCTAACCTTCTTAGGTTTAGGAACCATTACCTTGGCAAGACACCCCCACACTTTTAGGTATTTGTAGGAAGGTACGAAACCTTTCCACAACTCATATCGTTTCTTGTCCAATCTTCTGTGAGGAAGCTTGTTTAGAACGTAGTTCGCGGAAAGCAAGGCTTCCCCCACAAGTTCTGGGGTAAACCCGAACTCGTCAACATGGCGTTCATCATTTCCTTCAACGTTCGGTTTTTACGCTCCACAATTCCGTTCTGTTGAGGAGAATAAGGAGCAATGGTTTCGTGAATAATTCCGTGCACAGAACAATATTCACCAAATGGTGAAACGTATTCACCACCTCTATCACTCCTGATTCTTTTGATTTTCTTGCCAAGTTGATTTTCAACTTCATTCTTATAGTGTACAAAGCTCTCAATAGCTTCAGTTTTGCTCCTCAGCAAGTACACATAGCAGAATCTTGTGCTGTCATTGATAAAAGTGACAAAGTACTTTTTACCGCCTCTTATTTGCACAATATTCATGTCACACACGTCAGTGTGTACAAGTTCTAAAGGTTCAGAACTGTGTTCAACAGAATGAAATGATGTTCTATGCATTTTTGCTTCAACGATGCCTCACACTTATGTTGGCTATCAATTGAAAATTTATGTATAATGTCCATGTTAATTAATTTATGCATGGTATCATAATTAACATGTCATAACCTCTCATGCCATACTTTGTGACTCAATAATATAAGCAGAAGTACTAGCTTTATTAATACACGATTGACAGTCATTACATTTAGTTTGAAAATGCCCTCAGTTAGGTAACATTTTCCTACATAATATCATCTTTGTCATTACAAACTTATCAGAAACAAAAATACAAGCTTAAAACCAGCCTTACTAAGGAGAGATCTCGAGACTAAGTTCTTCCAAATATCTGGAACATGCAGTACATTCTTCAATGTTAGCTTCTTTCCGGATGTCATCTTCAGAACCAATGTGCCTTGTCCAACCACCTGAGAGGTAGACGAGTTTCCCATTGTCAGATGATCGCCGCCATCGACCTTCTGATACAAGGAAAACATCTTGCTATCTGCACAGATATGACGAGTAGCCCCAGTGTCTACCCATCATTCTCTCGGATTCCCAACTATGTTGGCTTCGGTTACCACTGCTGACAGTTCCATCTCTGAGATCTCATCAGTCAGCTGCCCACCTTCAGTGACATGGGCCTCATTTTTCTTTTTCTTGCCCTTGTCCTAAACTTCTTGTTTATGCAGTCATTTGACATATGACCGCTCTTTCCACAGTTGTAGCATTTCTCCTTGAACTTCTTGTTCGAAGAATCAGCTCCACTATTTTTTCTCTTCTTGCTACCCTTTACACCTTCAATGATGTTGGCCTTAGACTCCATAGTCTTGTAGCTGGCCTTCTCAGACATCCTGTTGTCCTCCTCGGTTCTCAATCGAACACTGAGGTCTTCAAGGATCATCTGCTTCTTTTTGTGTTTCAGATAGCTTCTGAAGTCCTTCCATGATGGAGGCAACTTTTCAATTATGGTGACAACTTGAAACATCTCACAGAGTTTCATTCCCTCATCCAGTATTTCATGAATGATCAACTGCAGTTCTCCCAACTGAGACATCACTGTCCTTGAATCTACTATCTTGTTGTCCAGGAACCTACCCACGTCAAATTTCTTTTGTCTGGCATCCTCGGTTTTGTACTTCTTCTCGAGAGATTCCCAGAGAATCTTCGCAGAAGTCATGCCTTGGTACACATTGTACATGGTATTGTCAAGACCACCCAAAATGTAGTTCTTGCACAGGAAGTCTCCAGAGAGCCATGTCTGTTCTCGCAGTTCCTTGGCCGTTTCTGATTCACCCTCCACAGGATCCGGAGGATCTTTGAGGAGGCCAACTGGAGAGTTGTCAGGTAGAACAATATTTTGCTCTACCACTGTTTGAAATTTACCCCACCAAACTTCTCCGGCTTTTCTCCATGAGAGACCGGTACTGTGTGAATTTCCGCTAGCCATTGTAACTGGAAAAATCAACAGGGGTCAATTAGTCTACAAAAAAGATGAATTGCACAACGATCAACGAATGATCTTGTTGTTAAAAGTGATATACTAGGTTCCTACTTGTTGTTCTATTGGACGGTGGTTCCAATAAACACAAGTTCTTGAATTTCAACTAAAGAATTCTTTAGAAAAAAAATGAATAAACGAATATTCCCAGAGGACGAGGGGGGTCGGAGAGTAACCACTTAAATCCCTGACCACTTAGGCTCTTATCGCATTTTTGACAGAAGAATATTCTTTAAACACTTTTTCAAAAGGATCTCTTAGCAATTCAAACCCAGAACTACACTATTCAATAGCACAGACAATATAAGATATGTGTAGATATATGTGTAAGTGTCAATCAAGATTGGATGAAATTTCTTGTGTATGATTACACTTTAAATTCTCACCCAAGTATGCAACACACAATCAATTTCAACTTTATCACTATGTATATGCTTGTGATAATTGAAACAACCTAATAATAACTTAAATCTATACTACCAAGATTAATGTGTTACAGTATATGATTTGCTAAGTTAATATTAATTTAAGTTTGCAGTTTATAACAATTTCAGGACTATTTCGTTAGTGTCGCGTTCGTATCTACGTTCGAAACGAGACTGTCCAGTGTGTGTACGTTCGTGCTGTGTTTGATAACGCGTTCGAACGAAGTGTTTCTAGAGAGTTCACGTTCGTGTAGCGTTCTATAACGCGTTCGAACAGAATAATTCCAGAGAGTTCACGTTCGTATAGCGTTCGAAAACGCGTTCGAACAGAATGATTCCAGAGATTTTGCGTTCGAGTTGCGTTTAAAACGCGTTCGAACGTTCTTAGGCAGAAGACTTGCGTTCGAGTGGCGTTTGAAGACGCGTTCAAACGTTCTTACGAAAATTCAGATTTAAGCCTTTACGTTCGTCGGGCGTTCGAACGCCCTACGGGGTTTTTCATGCACATACTATATTTTTTTCAGAAATTTTCTTAACTACACATGCAATTTAATATTTAACAACACTGGCAATAAGTTTTTTAGATGTAAAATGATAGTGTTCATTTAAACATCAAAACAACATGCTATTACAAATCAAACCATAAAATACCAAAAACCCTAAAACCTAAAACCTAAAACATAAAACATGTAGATTAAAAACCTGTAATATGCAATGACGAATCTAAGTCGAGATCTCTCTTGTCCTTAAGAACTTTGGCCCCGTCACATGTGCTTTACGGATTCGCAATTGACCAATGTTCTCCCATGATAACTTGGTTCATTCTTGTCCCAGGAGCACTCATTGACAAGTATATGAACTAGGAAAATATGAGGAATTCTCTCTCAAAACCAGAAGAAAACAGTGACTCAAAACGGATTTTTGTTCTCTGTCTTTTTTGGATATGATTGCCTATTTTATAAGGCATTGAGGGGTGCCAAAAGGGCATCCCTTGGGGTGGGATGCAACCCTCCTAAGGATTGCAACCTTCCCTTACACCCCTAGTATCAAAAAAATATAAACACTCATCCTTTAATGAATATTACAAGAATTTCCAACACTTATATCACCCCTTTGTCACCGTTTTATTTCAAAACCATTACGTAGGAATAATACCGAGGCACAAAATTTATAAATGAAATATAAATAGTGAAAATGATAACCTAAATACCCAACAATTATCACTCTCATTTATTTATTTATTTTAAAAATATTTTCGTTTCTATTACATTTCCAAGTTCCATAAGCTCAATTAATGTGATTAATCCCTAATCTTTTCCAAATCCAGTGCCGACATAAGTTAACTTTTGCTTGTTATTTTCTATTATAACAAAAACCAAAAAGAAAACAAAATATTCAACCTAGAAAGTAGAAATATAGTTCTCACTGATCTATCAATTGTCAATGAATTAGTTTGG
Source organism: Zanthoxylum bungeanum (assembly GCA_019454045.1). NCBI lineage: Eukaryota > Viridiplantae > Streptophyta > Magnoliopsida > Sapindales > Rutaceae > Zanthoxylum > Zanthoxylum bungeanum. The sequence goes on from SKCR01037486.1 coordinate 76,469, forward strand.
AAGGAAATGTAAAAGAATAAAAATAAAAATAAAAAATAAAAAAAAGGTGGGGGAAAGAATAAAGAACCTATATTAGAAGTAATTATTGGAATGATCATTAATTGTGCTAGGATTTTAACAGATTCTTATAAGGCATACAAAGATGGAAGTGATTGGAAGACAATTTAATTAATTTGATAATATTGGTCGATTATAATTATAATTATAATTAATATATTATCTTTTCTTTTCAAATTAATGTGGAAGCTTACCCAACATCTACAATCATAGATTCAACTATATGCCGCCTAAATCAACTAGTTATCATACTACATATGTCAACATTGTGGCTCTAGTGATGACAAATAGTTTATGGGGGTCCTCTTTGAAATTTAATAATAACTATTATTATTATTATTATTATTTCTTATTAATAAGAAACTAAGAAAATTATAATTTTATTTATATTAGATATGTGTACCGAATATGTTGTCCTTTTGCACTTCTATGTTTCTTACTTGCAAGGAACTATCCTACGGATATAATAATAATAATAATAATAATAATGCCTAATTTAGGTATTATTCCATTAAGCCATTTATACAAATAAAAGTCAATAAAATTTAGGATTTCAAATTTAAGACAAAAACATCATACAATAAGTCATAATTTGAATGAAATGTACAACTTAAAATACGTGAATGTTTGATTATATATGAACCACATTTAAAAGATAAGAAAACAAACAAACTTTATTAAAAAATTATATATAAATCACATTTAGCCTCTTGATTTATAATTTTGTATTTCAGTCCAAAGTATTGTTTGTAATGCTTTAGGCAATTAAGAAGCTTATATATATATACTTGCACAACATTTTCTTTCCAAGAAAAACAAAGTGTTTATAATTTTATTTTATTTTTTAATTTTTTTGTTAAATATATCCTCTATATTAAAATAACATTTTCATATGTACTGATTTTTTTTTTTTTTTTTTTTTAATCTCAAAGCAAGATATGATAATAGGAAGTGCACTTTGTAATCTTATTAAAAGGGCATCACCTAGAGTACTGACTAGTGAAAAAAACAGTTCTTATAATCATATTTTGATAGTGAAAAATATTCTTTTAAGAAAATTACATCAGAGATTAATTAAAGTTGAAGACTTGAGCACACAATCAACAGTAATTCTCTATCAATATTAAAGAATTTATGGGAATCACTTTGATTACTAAAATTTTCACAATGTATGTGATTTGAACATCAATCAACTCTTTTAATTTAGAAAGCTTTTCATTTTCTTGCACAGCTAAAAGAGGCAAACTTTGTAAGTTTACATCCCAGATTGAACAATATTATAAGTTAAAAGAAAGAAAAAAAATAATAATGTACATATTTTGGTTGGAGAATTTCATGTCATCAGTAATTTCTACATGTTAGAAATTGTATTTGCCAAACACTTGTTGTAAAATAATAATAATAATAATAATAATAATAATAATAATAATATTATAATTAATATTAATATTATTATTATTATTATTATTATTATTATTATTATTATTATTATTATTATTATTATTATTATTATTATTATATACGTTTGTCTGGGTAGCTTAATCGGAAATCGACAGCGAATCGCTACAAGAGCGATTTGCGATTAATCGGAAATTATCGGGGATTAATTAGAAATTAATCAGAAATGGTAAAGTTGACATTTTGCGAAGTTAAGAATAAAAAAAAAATTAAACTCTCTCTCAAAATTCTCCAAAAATACTAAAAATCATTCTTTAATGATTAAAAATTGTTAGAAAATTTAAGAGTTTTATTATCTCAGTAATAATTAATTTAAGTTAAAGCATATTTTTATTTTTTAATTATTTTTAATAGAATCCTTTTTCGTTTTTCATATAAAATGAACAATTAAAACTCTAAAAAGATATTAAAAATAAAAATAAATTAAAAAGTAAAATGAGCTGATTTTTTTGGATATCGTAAGTCGAAAATCGATAGATTAATAGGTGAAAACCGTTCATATATTGGTATCAATTTAAATCGATAAAAATTGGTCCGGTCAAATCGCTCAAGTATCGATTTACGATTAATCGCGGATTAATCGATGATTAAATAGCATAAACGTTTGTGTATATATATTAAAGATGAACTCTACTAAAAAGAAAGGAATGGAGATGTTGGAGTGGGTTTGAAGCAGTTTTAGTTTACCATCATATAATGCAAACCTAAAAAATATCCACGTAAAAGTACTAAAAATAATAAAGGTAAAAATATTTTTTGTATATAGTGAAATAATTTTTACCTTGTAGTAAAATATTTTAAATTTTATAGTATTGTGCGATTTTCAATGCATATATCATTATTGTTCAAAACCTGGAGTTGATAGGGTGTTAAAAAATTATTTGAATTTTGTCCACCATTACATTTATTTAAATAATTAATAATAATAATAATAATAAAAAAGAGGAAATGATATTTTTCTTCTATTACCACTCACCTTTTTACAGTTATCATAACACCATGTTATCTCTTTGAGGTCTTAATTATGTCAAAATTTTAACTCATAAGAGTTTTGCTCCATTAGCATTTTGGCATAAGAGGAATAACAAAGTATCATGAAAACTTTAAAGATGTAAGTGATAAATTTCAAAAATTATATATGTTGACGGCTGATTTTGGTCTCGGGGTAATACGGGAATATCACCTCCGAGGCTAATCCTCCTTCAACGGTGAATTTGTTTGGTTATAGGGGACCAAAAGCAAATTTAGCGGGAGACGGGAAAACACACCAATCGACAAAGAGATTTAACGTGGTTCGGTGGATTTTGGGATCCGACCTACGTCCACGGACAAGAACAGGGTGGTACTTTTTATTACTCAAATACACTCCTCGGGTCTCTCCTTTGCTAACCCCTCACTCTTGTGATGATTTTCAGATGTCTTCAACTTGTTTCTCTACACTCACTTTACCCTCCTATTTATAATGGTGAAGAAGCCAGATTCCTATTTGTACAAGAATTCCCAATTGGAGATGGTCTCCTTTTCCTATCAGGATTCCTAGTCAAAACTATTCCCTTTTCCCATAAGGATTCCTAATCAAAACTACATTTACTTCCTTTATCCTATTAGGATATTAAGTTATTACTTTACCCCATTAAAGTAGGACAACTTATCCCTTTTCCGCAAGAATATGATGCTTTATCTTCCTGAGCACGCCTCGTCATGTGCTCGGTCTTCATGAGGTCGGTCATGATAGCCATTTGAACTGAGAATGCTGCTGTCGATCTGATAATGCTCAGTCATCCGATCTCAAGTGCTCGGCCATTTAGTATAAAGTGCTCGGCCTCTTACCGTCAAGTTGTCGGGTCGGCTTTAACGGTCTCGATCAATGGAGTTACCCCTTTTACCCCTGTCGTGTTGTTTAAATAACATAGTGCCCGAAAAACACCATCAACATCTGTCCCCTAGTTCTCGGTAACAACGAGTTTGTGAGTTGATGCCGGGAACTATAAAAAAAGATGGTGTGCTGATCGCCTTGCTGGTGGTCGCTCCAGAAATCACCAAGAAATTGTCTTTGCCATCAACTAAGTCTTCTGTTTCTATCTTCATATCCTCGGTTTATTGGAGATGCTGACTCTATTCAGAATGATTCTCCACCTCAAAGCAAATTGCCTACTTGGGTCGTTCCATCAGGAGATGAAGTTCCTCTTGTTTGTCCAAACTAAAAATGACTCCTCCTCTGTAATATCTGTACCAGAGATTTGGGGGTCCTGACCCCTGACTGATCCAATCTCGATTGTGAGGAGAAAATTTTGCCTCTGAGCTAACGATGATGTGCTCGGTGGCATGTGATCCTGTCTCGAGCTGTGAGAGATGCTCGGGCCTGGGGGAACGTTACGTCCCCAGTCCGAAGGACTGACTCGGTGGGACGCAACCCGACCCCGAGCTGAGAACGACACTTGGACCTGAGGGAATGTTACGTCCCCGGTCCGAAGGGCTGACTCGGTGGGACGTACCCCGACCCCGAGCTGTGAAAGGCATTGGACCTGAGGGAATGTTACGTCCCCAGTCCGAAGGGCTGACTCGGTGGACGTACCCCGACCCCGAGCTGAGAAAGGCACTTGGACCTGAGGGAATGTTACGTCCCCAGTCCAAAGGCAGACTCGGTGGGACATCGCCCGACCCCGAGCTCTAAGAATCACTTGGTCCTGGGGGAATGTTACGTCCCCAGTCCAAAGGGCAGACTCGGTGGGACATCGCCCGACCCCGAGCTGTAAGAATCACTTGGTCCTGGGGGAATGTTACGTCCCCAGTCCAAAGGGTAGACTCGGTGGGACATCGCCCGACCCCGAGCTGAGAACGACACTTGGACCTGAGGGAATGTTACGTCCCCAGTCCGAAAGGCTGACGCGGTGGGACGTACCCCGACCCCGAGCTGTGAAAGGCACTTGGACCTGAGGGAATGTTACGTCCCCAGTCCGAAGGGCTGACTCGGTGGGACGTACCCCGACCCCGAGCTGTGAAAGGCACTTGGACCTGAGGGAATGTTACGTCCCCAGTCCGAAGGGCTGACTCGGTGGGACGTACCCCGACCCCGAGCTGAGAAAGGTACTTGGACCTGGGGGAATGTTACGTCCCCAGTCCGAAGGACTGACTCGGTGGGACGCAACCCGACCCCGAGCTGAGAACGACACTTGGACCTGAGGGAATGTTACGTCCCCAGTCCGAAGGGCTGACTCGGTGGGACGTACCCCGACCCCGAGCTGAGAAAGGCACTTGGTCCTGGGGGAATGTTACGTCCCCAGTCCAAAGGGCAGACTCGGTGGGACATCGCCCGACCCCGAGCTGTAAGAATCACTTGGTCCTGGGGGAATGTTACGTCCCCAGTCCAAAGGGTAGACTCGGTGGGACATCGCCCGACCCCGAGCTGAGAACGACACTTGGACCTGAGGGAATGTTACGTCCCCAGTCCGAAAGGCTGACGCGGTGGGACGTACCCCGACCCCGAGCTGTGAAAGGCACTTGGACCTGAGGGAAAGGGAATGTACGTCCCCAGTCCGAAGGGCTGACTCGGTGGGACGTACCCCGACCCCGAGCTGTGAAAGGCACTTGGACCTGAGGGAATGTTACGTCCCCAGTCCGAAGGGCTGACTCGGTGGGACGACCCCGACCCCGAGCTGAGAAAGGTACTTGGACCTGGGGGAATGTTACGTCCCCAGTCCGAAGGACTGACTCGGTGGGACGCAACCCGACCCCGAGCTGAGAACGACACTTGGACCTGAGGGAATGTTACGTCCCCAGTCCGAAGGGCTGACTCGGTGGGACGTACCCCGACCCCGAGCTGAGAAAGGCACTTGGACCTGGGGGAATGTTACGTCCCCAGTCCGAAGGGCTGACTCGGTGGGACGTACCCCGACCCCGAGCTGAGAAAGGTACTTGGACCTGGGGTAATGTTACGTCCCCAGTCCGAAGGACTGACTCGGTGGGACGCAACCCGACCCCGAGCTGAGAACGACACTTGGACCTGAGGGAATGTTACGTCCCCAGTCCGAAGGGCTGACTCGGTGGGACGTACCCCGACCCCGAGCTGAGAAAGGCACTTGGACCTGGGGGAATGTTACGTCCCCAGTCCGAAGGGCTGACTCGGTGGGACGTACCCCGACCCCGAGCTGAGAAAGGCACTTGGACCTGGGGGAATGTTACGTCCCTAGTCCGAAGGGCTGACTCGGTGGGACGTATCCCGACCCGAGCTAAATAACCAAGCGGCCTCGGCGGAACGAAATCCAGCCCCGAACCGAATAAACAAGTGGCTTCGGCGGAACGAAATCCAGCCCCGAGCCGAATAATCAAGAGGCCTCGGCGGAACGAAATCCAGCCCCGAGCAGACTAATCAAATGGCCTCGGCGGAACGAAATCCAGCCCCGAGCCGATTAATCCAGAGGCCTCGGCGGAACGAATCCAGCCCCGAGCCGATTAATCCTTGGGACTTATTCAGAAGGGAAGTGAATCAACCTTTGAAGCCCTACCGAATCTGGCATGGGCGTCCCTCTGCCAGACCGGCGAAAAACTTTCGAAGATAAAATCAAAAGGTGGGGGTGACTTAGCACTTGTCCCAAAGTAAAACTTTTCACAAGTGTAAACAACAGCACGGATGCCTCGAAACAGTGTCCTGCCCGAGGCCTCCAAAACACAATTCTGAATCTTTCAATTCAGTGTCCCGGCGAACCAGGATTCGGATCAGAAGAGCGTATGAACGGTAAGGGCACATCCTCTACACGTCGGTTCGCTCGGGAGCCTGTGTATTGTATGAGGGCTCCTCCTTACCTCGCTGGAGTAGGCACACGCCACAGGGGTATACGCCTCCCCGTGCTGTGCCTCCCGCGGATCCGGATGATGAATGGATCAAAGAGTATCCGGGATATTAAGGGTATGTTCCTCCTTAGGCCCGGTATCACTGGAGTTAGCAATCGTCACGGGGGTGTCATTATCCCCCGTGCTATGCTTTCCCACGGATCCATTACATCGGGCAGGTGAGGATCAGAAGAGTGTTCGACACATTAAGGGCATGTTCCTCCTTATGTTCGGTAACACTGGAGTAAGCAATCGCCACAGGGGTATCATCCCTCCCTGTGCTATGCTTCTCACGGATCCGTTACATCGGGTATGTCCCTGAGGACCCCGAGCTAGAGAGATACTTGGCTCTGGGGGAATGTTCCGTCCCCAGACTAATGAGCATGTCTCGGTGGGACGTAACCCGACCCCGAGCTGAATATGGCCTCGGCGGAACGAAATCCAGCCCCGAGCTGATTAATGAAGGGGCCTCGGCGGAATGCAATCCAGCCCCGAGCCGAAAGACGTACTTGGCTCTGAGGGAGTGTTCTGTCCTCAGACCAACGTGCATGACTCGGTGGGACGTAGCCCGATCCCGAGCCGGATAACTGAATGACCTCGGTGGGGCAAGGTCAAGCCCCGAGCTGCCCAAGTCTTTATTGCTTGGTCGTTTCTTTTTGTATTTAGGTGCTAAGTTTGTCCCCGGTTTTTGAGTAGGTCTTTCTATTTATGTTTTAAGAAAGTGGCCGAGAACCTTCTTTTGAAAGGAGAAAGTTTTATTTATGTTTTTGGGGACAAACTGCCCTCTTTCAGTTGAATTGGCGGCCACATGCCCTTTGTCTGGTCGTCATAACCTCGTGGTCAATGTATTTGTTCAGATACCCGTTTCGTGCTAGATCCTCCATTTGTTCTCGCAGATCTTTACATCCGTCCGTTGCATGTCCTCTGGAGTGTTGTGTGTATGCAATAAGCCTTTTGGTTCCTTCTGTCCGGGGGGAACCTCCTTTGGTCGGGTTCCACTAAGAGGCCTTTCCCCTGGATCTCCATGACAATTTGTCCCAGTGGTTTTTTTAGGGGAATGTATGCATCTTCCCTGACCACGTGGTTTACTTGGGTCGGCGCTCTTCTCTCCTGATTGTCCCGGTGCAGTGGCTTGAATTCTTTGTGTTTCGGGGGTGGTCTTCTGGATTCTTTTTCTGTTCGGCGTTGGGCGCCCTCCCTTGTGGTTCTATCCCTGATGTTGTTCCCTTTCCGGGACACTTTCTCTTCGTTCTCTAACGAAACGAACTTCCGGGCCACCTCCAGGGCGGTGGCGTAGTCCGGGGTGTCCTGGATCCTTAGGTAGGTCCAGAGTCTTCCGACCCTCAAGGCTCCTTTCAAGCTTTCCAGGGCTTCAGGGGATTCATACCCTCCGACTTCGAGTACCATATTATGGTACCTTTCAATAAATATCTTCAGAGGTTCATCGTCTCCTTGCTTCATGAGCCGGAGTTCTCCAATCGTCTTTCTGGGGACACAAGCCCCCTTGAAGTGTCGTATGAATGACTTCTTCAGTTGTGTGAAGCTGCTGATGCTTCTTGGGGCTAAGCTCCTGTACCATAGAATGGCTGGTCCGGCCAGAGTTAGGGGGAACACTTTGCAGATGGCGTCCCCTGTTACCCCTTGCACCTCCATCAGCAGGGTGAAACTTTCAATGTGGGTTTTAGGGTCGGTATGGCCCTTGTACGGTGTCATGGTCGGCATGTTAAATCTCTTCGGGAATTTCTCCGATTTTATTTCCTCCGTGAGGGGGGACTCATCTTTGACGTCCTGGATATCCCCTCTGTTTGCGTTGGGGTATACTCCCCATTTGACCAGCTCCTCCCGTAACCAAGATTTCATACCGCTGTCCCTGGTTCCATGCCGCCCTCTGAGGTTTCTTTTCTTTCTGCTATCTTGGGAGCGGCGTTTCTCAGGGTCGGCGTCGTCCCGCACCTCTTCGGTATGTTCTTTTCCTCTCCTCTGGGTACTGTGAGGGCTATCGTAGGAGGGATCTGGTGATGATTTGTCATCTTCCTCCTCCCATGTGTCCTCGGTTTGGGAATCCCTTTGTACTACCACGGATCTCACCCTGTAGGGTTCCCTCCTTTGAGGTCTGTCGTCTTCGCTTGTATCAACAATTCTCTTTCCTTCCGCTATCTCACTCCTTCGCCGGCTGGTCCCGCCTCGAATTTTCCGTCGCGTGCTCCTTCCATCCTTTCCAACCGGTCTACTATGGTTTTTAGTAGAGTTTGGTTTCCTCCCTTTCCTTCCTAAGGTTTTCCTCGATCTTTTCCATCCAGTCCGCAGCCGAGCCCCCTGATGATTGTTGGTTTCCGCCTTCCGCCATTTGTCTTATTACGTGAGTTGCTTTTCGTAGAGTTCCCCACAGACGGCGCCAACTGTTGACGGCTGATTTTGGTCTCGGGGTAATACGGGAATATCACCTCCGAGGCTAATCCTCCTTCAACGGTGAATTTGTTTGGTTATAGGGGACCAAAAGCAAATTTAGCGGGAGACGGGAAAACACACCAATCGACAAAGAGATTTAACGTGGTTCGGTGGATTTTGGGATCCGACCTACGTCCACGGACAAGAACAGGGTGGTACTTTTTATTACTCAAATACACTCCTCGGGTCTCTCCTTTGCTAACCCCTCACTCTTGTGATGATTTTCAGATGTCTTCAACTTGTTTCTCTACACTCACTTTACCCTCCTATTTATAATGGTGAAGAAGCCAGATTCCTATTTGTACAAGAATTCCCAATTGGAGATGGTCTCCTTTTCCTATCAGGATTCCTAGTCAAAACTATTCCCTTTTCCCATAAGGATTCCTAATCAAAACTACATTTACTTCCTTTATCCTATTAGGATATTAAGTTATTACTTTACCCCATTAAAGTAGGACAACTTATCCCTTTTCCGCAAGAATATGATGCTTTATCTTCCTGAGCACGCCTCGTCATGTGCTCGGTCTTCATGAGGTCGGTCATGATAGCCATTTGAACTGAGAATGCTGCTGTCGATCTGATAATGCTCAGTCATCCGATCTCAAGTGCTCGGCCATTTAGTATAAAGTGCTCGGCCTCTTACCGTCAAGTTGTCGGGTCGGCTTTAACGGTCTTGATCAATGGAGTTACCCCTTTTACCCCTGTCGTGTTGTTTAAATAACATAGTGCCCGAAAAACACCATCAACAATATATATGTATGTATGTATGTATGTATGTATGTATCAAATTTGCAGTGGGGAAGTATATACATATCATTTGAATTACTTGAAGTTTTAAAAATTATTAGTTGTTTTTAAGTTAAAGTGGGCACAAAAGATTAACATGAATGAGAAAAAAAAAAAAAAAAAAAAAAAGTTGATGGAGATATGTTATGCATGTGTATATATAATTGATCATCCAAAGACATTTAATTTAATTATCATGAAGCTCATTAATTGGACCCACTACTAGTTTAAATCTCTAGATTGATGATTCAAACAGTTCAATCAACATTAATTATTTCTCCATTTATTTTATATATATCAATCTCCATCACTGGCCATATATATGATCAGATGATTGACCATGCATGATTTTTGTATGCATCCAAATGTATACACACCTGAAAAGTACAGCATCAAGGGCAAAAAGGGAAGAAAAAATTACTTCTCCAATCCATATCAAACTTCAACAACAAAATAACTTGAAGAATGAAGATCATGGATGTCTGTGTATATACCATAAAATAGATTTATTGATATTTATAGTTATCGATATATTATTTAGATAATTTTATTATCGAACAATTTGAATATCCGAATCTAGAGAATAAGTGGATCCATATTTAAATATTTGAAAATTATAGTGATTATTGCCGTATAATGAGTGATTTTTTTTATTAATGGTGTCTTAAAATGCATTCATGTTGAGTGATTTTTATTTTATTTTTTTAAAAATCTTCTTTTAAATTGCCCAGAGAGCACATGTTTCTTTTGACAAAGTCTGTGTTTATAGATTGAATAATGTATTGCAAGAGAATAAAATAAATAAAATGAAATGTTTCTTTTGAAAGATTCTGCAAATCCCTTTGTTGGAGTTTAAAGAACATTACAAAAACAAAGTTAGGACACAAGTCCATTCTAAGCCAAAATAATTATGGAACCCACAAAAGCAAAGAAGATTATTTTATGTTGGATTTCATTTGTATAAAAGCTACAACTAGCCTTATATTTAATCAAAAAGGTCCAAGAAATGTAATAGAGACAATGAGTGGGAAGACAAAAAAGATAATTCAAAAAAACAAAAAAACATGCAATGGGGTATATGCAAATTAATTAATTAATAATAAAAAAAAAAAGATGTACATATAGTGTGTGTGCTTCTTCATTGAGTTTCAATCAAAGTGTTTGATTACAATCTCTCTCCAATATGTCTTAATCTATATTATGACTTAGTAACTGTAAAAATATATAGAATTTATTAATATTAATTCCATACATATATAGTAACCTCAACATTTCACCCTCTCTTGCTTCATGGGGTCGGTCAATGGTCTTTTGAACTGAGAATGCTGCTGTCGATATGATAATGCCCGGTCATCCGATCTTAAGTGATCGGTTTACCGATCGTAAAGTGCTCGGCCCCTTACCGTTGGCGTATGCAACATCGAATGGTCGGGTCGGCATTAGTGGTCTCGATCAAGAAGGGAGTTACCTTTTTACCCCTGCCGTACTGCTTAAATATCATAGTGCTTAAAAAACACAATCAACATATATATATATATATATATATATATATATATATAATTGATCATCCAAAGACATTTAATTTAATTATCATGAAGCTCATTAATTGGACCCACTACTAGTTTAAATCTCTAGATTGATGATTCAAACAGTTCAATCAACATTAATTATTTCTCCATTTTTTTATTTATTTTATATATATCAATCTCCATCACTGGCCATATATATGATCAGATGATTGACCATGCATGATTTTTGTATGCATACAAATGTATACACACCTGAAAAGTACAGCATCAAGGGCAAAAAGGGAAGAAAAAATTACTTCTCCAATCCATATCAAACTTCAACAACAAATTATCTTGAAGAATGAAGATCATGGATGTGTGTGTACGTATATACCATAAAATAGATTTATTGATATTATGGTTATCGTTATATTATCTAGATAATTTTATTATCGAACAATTTGAATATCCGAATCTAGAGAATAAGTGGATTTGTATTTAAATATTTGAAAATGAGAGTGATTATTGCCTTATAATGAGTGATTTTTTTTATTAATGGTGTCTTAAAATGCATTCATGTTGTCTGTTTATGATTTTTATTTTATTTTATTTTAAAAAATCTTCTTTTAAATTGCCCAGAGAGCACATGTTTCTTTTGACAAAGTCTGTGTTTATAGATTGAATAATGTATTGCAAGAGAATAAAATAAATAAAATGAAATGTTTCTTTTGAAAGATTCTGCAAATCCCTTTGTTGGAGTTTAAAGAACATTACAAAAACAAAGTTAGGACACAAGTCCATTCTAAGCCAAAATAATTATGGAACCCACAAAAGCAAAGAAGATTATTTTATGTTGGATTTCATTTGTATAAAAGCTACAACTAGCCTTATATTTAATCAAAAAGGTCCAAGAAATGTAATAGAGACAATGAGTGGGAAGACAAAAAAGATAATTCAAAAAAAAAAAAAACATGCAATGGGGTATATGCAAATTAATTAATTAATAAAAAAAAAAAAAAAAAGATGTACATATAGTGTGTGTGCTTCTTCATTGAGTTTCAATCAAAGTGTTTGATTACAATCTCTCTCCAATATGTCTTAATCTATATTATGACTTAGTAACTGTAAAAATATATAGTTGTATAAAATTTATTAATATTAATTCCATACATATATAGTAACCTCAACATTTCACCCTCTCTTGCTTTTAAACCTAAACTCCAATTCAATCAAACCCTAAATAAAATTAATTTCCTATTCATTCATCACATATGGAGCCTTCTCAAACTTCAAGCACCATCTCAGTTTCAAATTCTCCTCATACATTAAAAGAAGACCAAAAGCTTCATGATCAACAAAACAAAATCCGAGTTCTTGAATTGGATCTAAGCCTCTCTAACAAGGATTCAAATCGCGGGTCAAAGCTAGAACTCAATCTCATAGAATGCTTCAGGAGTAAAGAATCTTCCCAAGATTCATTGGAGCATAATAATAATATTCATCTTCAAGGTAATGAAACTGAGCCTAGAGTATTTTCATGCAACTATTGTCAAAGAAAATTTTATAGCTCACAAGCACTTGGGGGTCACCAAAATGCACATAAAAGAGAAAGAACACTAGCCAAAAGAGGCCAAAGAATTAATGCTGCATCATCATCATCATCTTTGGCTTTTGGTCATAATCATAACAACCCTAATTCATACACACATAGATACTCTAGTTTGGCTTCTTTGCCTTTGCATGGCTCTTTTAATAGATCCTCACTTGGGATTCAAGTTCATTCTATGATTCACAAGCCATCTTTGGTAGCACCAACAATCAACTCTTCTTATTTCTATGGCCAAAATGGATGGCCTAGGCAACCTATTGATCAACAACCAGCAATTGGGAAGCTTTCTCAAGAAAATTTTCAAGCAAATGCTGCTGCTGGATCATCATCAAGTAATTGTGTTGCAAGATTTGAAAGCGTCAGAAAATTTTCTCCATCAATAACTGAAGGAAATATTGGAGGCTATTGGTGTGATATTGTTAGCCCTTTCAAGACAAAACAAGATCATGATTTGCAAAAATTAGACTTGTCCCTCAAGCTCTAATTCAATTCAGTTCTAATTTCTTGTAATTTTCAATTTAGTTTCATATTCTTTTCTGTATTAGTTTTAGTTCAAACTTTTTTGTAAATACTTTTAAGTGACAAAAAAAGACTTTGAGACATTTTGCTTTAATGTTGAAGTTTGTCAAATTCCATAAGCTTGTTGTAATTGGATCTTTTGAAATTAAATGTTAGCTAGTAATCTTTGCATATTTCTTTATGACGCTTTTGTTGAAAGGCTAATGCAATTTTGCTGTCCATTTCACATTGCTTTTTTTTTTTTTTTTTAATTAAGATTGGTTCATACTAAAACAATAAATTATTTTGCAATTTAATTTCATGCCGCTACCTAGATTAAATTCCACTTTCAATACTCTTCTTGATCATGATATGATTCAAATTCAAATTTAAACAATCATACATATATAGTTGAAGAAAAATGATGGATGAATTAAAGAATACCAAAAGCTTAATTTGGATAAATATGTTTCAATGAGTCATCATCAATTTAATTTTGTTTCTCTTTGACAATGTCCAATAATACATATATATACACCACACACACATTTGTGTACAAAATGTAATACAAATTGGATGGTTGTGATTGAGTCTCAATGACAACATCTTTGACCCACTTGTAGTTGAAGAAATAGACCATCTCTATTAACTTCAAAAAATTTGATAAAAAAGATGGTGGGGGGGAAAATGAAATTGAAAGAGCTACTAGCTAGGTTGGTGTTTGTTTTAGCTTTAGTTATTATATGTTTAAAGTGAGGCCAAATAATGACTCTTTGCTATGCTATCACATCATTTTTAATATTATATTATATGGGTAAAATCTTAATTTCCTTGATTTCTTGCATAAGAAATCTCCTTTCATTAATTAATTGGGGCCACCAAAATCAATGTGATGTAAACAAATTAGATCATGCTAATCATAATCCAACATGAGTTAATTTCCTAGAATCAAGATGTTAAAGCCACTAAAATCTCATAATTGTGACCCTTAATTATCATCCAAATCTCTCATTAACATGGGATGTTGATAGCTATATGGGTGGTGGTGGTGGTGGTGGTGGAATTGGCAAGAGTGTGGGGGACACAAAACAAAATGTTTCATTTAGAATAAGTAACCTGGGTTTTTGCCACGTGGTGGGTTTCGGTTGGGCTGTCCATTTTCTTTGTGTTAGAGTGCCTTTATCCCTTGTTACATATTTTTGACACTATTTTTTTTTTATTATTTTTTTTTTATTGTTATTATTAGCAAAGCTTTGATTTTGCCTCTCGGCTAAGAAACAATTTAAAAGCAATAGCTAGAAAATGATACATGAAAGTTGAAAAATGTGGAAGCTATCATTTTAATTGCTGAGATTAGGTGAAAATTTTATAATGACAAGAAGTGTAAGAGGTCTTTTTATTCAAGATCTTATCATAATTAAAGAAGAGATTGTTTGTCTTTACTTAATTGAAAATTAGGAATTTAAAATTGATTAGAAAAATATTAAAAAGATATATCCAAATCTAATGTCCATCACTAATATACATGAATTACGTGGAGGCAACCGTGCTTTCACTATCAAGGAATTTGTATTTACTTCTTACATATATATATATATATATATATATGATTCTATACATGTTGATGTGACATAATTTATTTTTCTTATTTTATATTTTAATTCAACCAATCATTGTTTTTTTTTTTTACTCCTCTCATTTACCCACCCTAATTTAAATTAAAAGAAAATGATTAAAATTTCACCCAAAAAAATATAGGAGAAGAAATTACAATTTTATAACTACAATTTTGAAAATGATAAATTGAAACATGATAAATAACTTAAAACTTACAGTTCTTTTTTGATCAATTCTTAATTGTAATTTAGTTTTTTTAAAAAAAAATACTAAGAGTGAAAATATAATGAGTGTAAAAATACGTAACATTTTTGGCATTTAAAAAAAATTTCAAAGCTCCTCCCATGCCTCAAGTAGGTCTCTGTCTCTGTCTGCATATATCATTTGAAAGAGATCAATGACACAAGTGTATTTAAAAACAATAATGATATAATACAAATTGTTGTATAAACATTTTTATATAAATTGATTTGCAGTTATTTGTGGCAAAAAGGAATTATCCAAAAAAATAAATCAGTTAATAAAAATAATTAAGTGAGCCCTATAATTTTCATCCAAGCAATCTCTTCAGCCAAGGAAGGTAATGGTACAATAATTTATAGCTATATCCACCATTATTCACATAATTTTTTTTTAAAAAACACTAAAAATGACATTGGATGTAATTTTAACAATTTAAAAACAATCCCACAATATCCTAAATAATACAAACGCAATCCAGTAACATTAGCAGAACAGCCAGGGAAATTGAAGCCAGACATTTTCCAATACTAACTTTGTAACTGAATATATGTTGAATGTAATCTGTGTCCATATTATGCTAATGCAAACTAGTTCCAAATAACTAATACAAGTGAATATAAAGTCTACTTCTTCTCAATGTAAGATTTAACTGTTTGCATCCATCCAACGAACTCGGTGTTATCTTTGTTCTTCATGTATTCATGCAAGAAAGCACTGAGTTGTTCGTTTATACCCCTTTCCTCCAAGAATTCGTAAAGTGCGTCTTGCAGCTCGTCATCCAATTTCCTGTCAAACAACACAGCAGAGACCGAATCAGAAATACAGATCTGCTTAAAAATCTACTGACATTGGACAGGACACAAGATAATAATCCACATTTTAAAGGTTTAAAAATACAGGAACACGATAATTTTTTACATAGTATGCGTGGCCTAAGAAGTGAGTGGAACGGACAACCCATTGAATCCCTTCAGCTAGCTTGCGCCACACATTTTAAAGGTTTTATTTTTTATTCAAAATATCAGAAAAAAATAAATAGATTTGGGGAAAATATGTACAAACCCGACTAGAACCATCTAGGCGACGCCTAGACCCGCCTAGAACCGTCTAATCGCCTGACACCGCCTAGCAATCGTTTTAATGTATAATCGGAACGGCCAGACACCGCCTAGTTTTTTAGAACGGTGAGTCAAGTACTATTATCTTGGTTTTTCAAATAACAAGCAAATGTTAATAACCAAGGAAGTTTTAGCAACTAGCAAATGTAAATATTTAATCACTCCAATATAATTAGAATTTTATACTCTTTTTCTTTCTCTAATTTCTAGGAAACTGGTAGTGTATGCAAAGATAATCAGCATAGATCTTCATACTTGTTATTATCTTGGTTTTCCAAATAACAAGCAAGTGTTAATAACCAAGGAAGTTTTAGCAAGTAGCAAATGTAAATATTTAATCACTCCAATATAATTAGAATTTTATATTTTTTTTCTTTCTCTAATTTCTAGGAAACTGGTAGTGTATGCAAAGATAATTAGCATAAATCTTCATACTTGAATTCAGGGCCAACATATGGCTGGGCAGACATCTTATCATTCCCTCGGATGAATAGCTTTGTAATCTCTATGCTATCTGGCCAAGCTGAGCACATAATCTCCAAGACCTCACCATCACCCTTGGAGATATTAACAATCAAAGTAATGTGAAGCTTGACATCTTCAACAACACCAGCTTTTGAAACAGGAATGGATCCATCAAACATGGTAGCTTCAACTTTAATATCTTCATTTTCTCCAAATTTTCTTGTCAATCTAATCCACTGCTCCCCGGGGTGGTCATCAACTGTGAATGGATTAAATTCAGTAATGGGCTGCAGTTAAATATGGGTCAGAATCGATAATTATAACTATGCCAAAAAGAAAAAAAAGAAAAAAATAAAAAAAAGGAAGAAGAAAGATACTGATTCATAGAAATAAAGGATGTTGTTCAAGGTGAAAACTTAATATATATATATATTTTTTAACTGTTATTTAGGCATTAAATCCTTCCCCCAAACTAAAGATGCATGATTATGTTCCCACAAGGTTTTTACTTGCAAAGAAAACTCAGAAGAACAAAATTGTAGTTCATTTACTGTCAGTTTTGAAACATAAGGTCATATTGGTGAAGCCGTGTAGTTAAAAGCTGAGACAAGCTCAGAAAAGTGGATGTTACTGCTAGCAACAGAATAGGCATGAACTTTCAATGTGAAATACAGATCAACATAATGGGAGCCTATGCTTCATTGTTTCGTTCTATTGCCAAGAAATCCAGGGAACAGAAAATAATACCAGATTTATAACATCAAGATTTAAGTTTATTTAGTTTAAAGCAAACTTGAGCTATGCCAATTAGTTAGGATTGTATTTCAATTCTTGCAATTGCAACGCAAAGCAAGATCTAGCCCTAACCTCCTTACCAACTTCTCTGAGCCTATAAATATAGAATAGATTCAAGGGCTAACTCAAATGGCGGGTCCAACGATATGATCATTGATCAAAAGGCCAAAAAACAAATATCCCAGAGCTACCAACTGAGGATATCATATTCCACAAGGTTTGGTAGCTGTCCCAATTTCTATACCCGAATCACATACTGAAGGATCACTACAATCTAAGTTGGTGGTAAGTATTTAAATACCAAGCTGTAAGGTACCATTTGGTTTCACCACTACACCATTTTTTTTTCTAAGTTCCATTGCAACCAAAAATCTTCTGTCCAGAAATTTGTTGGATAAAAAGTCTTAATTCTAATCTCCCATACAGATTACCCCCAAAAAAAAAAAAAATGGAGCCTTATACTCCATTAAAGTCCTCGCTCACTCTCTTTCCATTGTGATTGTTCAGAAAAATATAACGTTTCAAATATTCTTGAATACTTTGCCAATCATCCCAAATTCTTCAGCTTTAATTTCTGCCAATTGATTTGCAATACCTCATTTACTAAAACTTCAAAAATTTCACATTCATTACATAAACTTCTTCACTTTCAACTAAACAGAAACAAAATTTTTCAAACTTATACACCTTTGAGTTCTTTTGGATTTGATGAAAAGACAACCTACTTCATGTTTGTTGTCGGCACATCAAACTCGGTCAATTAAACATTCCCATTACAATTTCTATAACAAGATAAAAGTTCAATTTCTACAATTACTATCTAGGTCGCCTAAACACTTGAAAGAAAATTCCCACAACAAACAATGATATTTCACCCACTTGACAAAATCAATCAAATTGCAGTTCTTCTTTCTTAAAAAAGAAAAAACGTGATAGTAAATACCTGTTTAGGCGAGGAGCGTTCAAGTTCGTATTGGATTTCATTACGAAGAAGTCTTAAAATGTTACCTTCAAAAGCAGACTTGCGCATTTCAGAAATGTAATTTCTTTGGGAGATTTGAGAAACTGGGTTCTTAAAATTGGATACATAGAGAGATGGGTTTTGTTTTGTATGGTTAAATATGATTGATTTTCTGAGAAGTTGAGTTCTTTTCAAAGATCGTATGAGGCTTGCCATTTTTGTTTCTAAGGTAAGAGAAAGAGTTGATGATGGTTTAGGGTTTAAGGGTTATTGCCAAACGTATTTTAGAAAGAATGAAAGGGTTTTAGGAATGGGCCTCCAAACCAATTTTATATACAGTGATATAATCTAATGAGAGATCTGTAACTTGTGTTATTTAATCCTCGATTAATTAGTGATTATTTGATGATTAATCGTAAATCGTTATTTGAGTAATTTGATTTGATTGATTTTGACCGATTTAAATTGACACTGATATACAAACGATTTTGACCGATCAATCGGCCGATTTCCGACTTACAATTTTCCAAAAATCATCTAATTTGATTTTTTTAAATATTTTTTAATTTTTCAATATTAATTTTGAAATTTTAATTGATGCTTTTACATGAAAAACGAGAGGAATTTCATTAAAAATAATAAAAAATTAAAAATATATTTTGATTTAAACTAATGATCTCGAGATAATAGGATTCTTAGATTGTTTACTATTTTTTAATCATTAATGAATGATTTTTAGTGATTTTTGGAGAATTTTGAGGGATAATTTAGAATTTTTTTATTCTCGACCATACAAAATGTCAATCTTATCATTCTCGGTTAATTTTCGATTAATCTTCAATTATTTCCAATTAATTGCAAAGCACTCAAATCGTTGTTGAAGTAATTTATTACCGATTTCCAATTAAACTACCTAATTTGTAACTTAATGAGATCATACATGTAAAATATTAGGTTGAGTTAAACAAAAACAAAACAGTAGATGTACATGTACTATCTTGTTGTCCTACAACTTATTTTCCTCATTGGATCCCTTCAGTGTATATATATACACACACAATGAGACTTCAATAATGATGTCTACATTTTAATAATATAAGGTAGACTTGGTTATCGGTCCGGTTCGGTTTCGAACAGGTCGGTTCTTGGTTCCACAAGTGTGGAACCAGAACCAGACCGATAATTCCGGTTCGGTTTCGGTTCCACACTCTTATGGAACCGGAACCGGAACCAGAATCAGAACCAAACCGTTCGGTTCTAGTTCCAATTCTGGTTCCATTCAACTTTTTTTTTTTTTTACTTTTTTTAAAAAATTATAATAATGATTTTTTAAAAAATATGAGATTAAAAAATTTATTTAAAATTATGAATTTGAATTTAGATTACATTAAATTACAAATAAAATTCTTATCTAAAAAAATTAAAAATAAAATTATTAAATTAATGAGCTTGAACTTAAATTTTTAAAAACTTAAGTTTCCTATATATCCTCTAGGGGTGAGATGAATCAAAGCTCACGTAGTTCCATTACAATTTTAAGATAGTTCCCCATTACAATTTACAATTATTTACTGATCAATCATCATCATTATCAGTGACTGTTGATCCTTCAATCGTTCCGCTTGCACTTGAAAATGCATTGTCGAACAAGTCTTCAAAGTCATGGGAGCATCTTCTTGTTGCCTCAGATCAGCGCAGGTCCAATCATCCACATATGTTGTTGCTTCTAAAGTGCTTGGATGTAATGAAGACCGTCTCGCTTCCAATATGTTGCCTCATATGCTGAAAGATTACTCAATCGCAACAGTGGATACAGGTACTGCCAGCAACTCTTTAGCAATAATTGATAATACATGAAAGACATTTTGACGTCGGTTCCACCAATAAAGGACTTGAAAATTTTTACTCACTAAACTTTCAGTAGGAAACTCGAATGTGGTAGATAAATAATTATCTAATTTCGAATTATTAGTCGTGTTATCCCTATGTTTTTTATTTCGTTGTAGTATCCAACGATCACCTACGCTAAGTCTTGATTATATTACGGGTTCGCTACTATTATATTGTCCTACTGATTGCAAGTTATATCTACTAATATAATCATTAAATCAATCTATTAAATCAATTTTTATTTTACTTATTATTCTTGTAATATCAATTTCATCAGATATTTCTAAATATCCATAGTAAGCTTGTAAGACACTATTCAAACCTTCTAATTAATAAAATGTATCTAAAATAATGCAACCATTTTTGTTTCATAACAACAATTGCTTCAAGCAAAACAATATCATTAGGATCAGAACTTTCAACATGCTCATATAGAGTACCAACAATATTCAAACTTTTAACAAGAAACAAATGTGTTGTACGATAATAAAATCCGCTAAAAACATTTGTAGCATTATTAAAAACTTTTAAAATATCTAAAATAATTTCACAAATATCCAATTGACTAAGAAAAAGTGTGATATGTTGAATATATTGAGAAAAAAACTACATAATGCATCTTTGTATTGGAAAACTTGGCATAAAAGAAAATAAGTTGAATTCTAATGTGTTGGAACATCTCTTGAAAATTTTATCGCTTTAATACTATTTAATTTATAAAACTTGGCTCATTCTCTCCCAACTTGATAATATGACCAAATACAATTAAGTGCAATCTTAATAGGATCAATGAAAGGTTTTAAACAAGTCAGACCATCTTGAACACATAAATTACATGTTGGTTTTAGATATGGTCCCAAGATCATAAACAAGCATGAAATATGTGCGAATACAAATCAACGAAGTTGCGGAATACTCACATCGATCAGTTGAGCGACGCTTTGACGAACAAAATTATAAATTCTGCTCCTTGTGCATTCGGCAGTGGCAGTTCACAGCTCACTGTTTTGGCTCGATTTTGGTCATTCGTCAAGCTCCAAGCTTCGTTGAACGATTCCCGGCTCATGGTTGGACTTCCCTATCACCTTCGCATATCTTCGTAGTGTGCTAGCACTCCCGATTTTGCCACAAAATCGCGACTCTAGTGCTTCCCTTGGCTCTCGGTTTTGACAGAAAACCAGAAGGTTTTCACAGCCCCTTGGGCATGTGGAGAGAAGAAGAAAGAGAGGGGAGAGAGATGTGTGAGAGAGATGAAAAAGTGTAATGTGTTTTTGTTTTCTAAAAACAAATAAACATATACCCATTTTTTCTTTCAAAAGTCAAGCCATAAATGGCTCCAACCACCAACATCAACTCATCAATCCATCAATCATGAATAGTGACTTGCGTCAATCACTCAAAGTGAAAGACATCCATCACTTGATTGACGAATGATGTGACGCTAGATGAGACTAGCGATTTGACGCTTGATTTGACTTGCGTGCCGCACTCGAATTCGAAATACGAATGCGTTCGCAAATAATCCCGGGCTCGGGTTCGCTAATTCCAAATTAACGAATTTTCTGTTGCGTCGCAATTAAATCTAATTTAATTAAATAATCATGCCAAACATAATTACTATTCACGTCGCTAACGAATTAATTCTAAATTAACTCGTTCGCCCGAATTAAAATCTAATTTTAATTCCGCGTCGAAATCCAATTTCATTTAATATATCAAAATTAATCGATTAATTCCAAATTAATCGTTATCTCTCTTTTAATGATATTTTATCCCAGATAAAATATCTCCGCAATTAATCCCAGATTAATTTTCTCTCTCTTCTAATTAATCCCAGATTAATTTAGAGTGTGAGTCATACGTCATCGGTGAATTTTTGGGAAGCGACCCATGAGATCCCCGGATATGTTGGCAGTAAATTCGGTTGTCGGACTATCCGAACACGTAAGTACCAAGTACTACGTTTTACCGATTTACAAGACAAGGTTGGCTTCTAGCAAAGCGCCATGCCGACCCAATTCTCCAGAAATATCCTTACAGGAATAAAGGATCTATATCAGGCGTAGTATACGTAGTATCGTGTATGTCGATCCAGTATCAGATGTCTGAGGCTGGAATTGTGTCTGCCCCGTACGAAGCACATGTCGGATGTCTGGTAACTAGTCTCTATAATCGGATAACTATGACCTAGTCATATTATCCCAATGACTGCAGTACTTAAGAGTATTAGTACTGTATCCTACGTGACCATCATCTCCATATGACTGAAGTGATACTTCCGTCTTGACATCACACCCAACACACTACGATTCTCAATATACCCAGCATTGACGTACACATAACATGTTAAAGCCCTGGACGACCGCAACCAAAGTATATTGATTATCGCAAGTATTAGCGGTGCAAGTCTCAGGTTAAGACCAAATACACCTACCCTGATTTCGGACTTCCATAGACACATAGTCATACTACCAATGGAATTCTGAGGGGGTCTATCCAGAGCGAAGCTGTTTCCCGTACCATCGGTAAAACACAACCTCATATTACACTTGCATTAGTATCCTATACCCAAATATATGAGAACTATAACGTTATGCCCTCACAACGCGCACAAGTGCAATACTAGTCTTTTACGTATTTATCGATGTCCAATCTCGATAATACTCTGACTAGGGATATTTAATGATTTATCCTTCGTGGACCGATACTGTCTCATATCATTCTCAATCCAGGAACAAATCATAGGGACCTCTCATCATTTATACATCTAGGTGATCTAATCACAAATGATAAGAGTGTAATCTCCTTTGTCACATAGTTAATTTGTACAACAACACCATGATATGTACAAATAGTGACGCTATGGGTCATAATTGTCCAACATTAAGGACATGACATATGCAATGAACATGAAAAATCGACCCCCCTAAATTTGGTTCGCATATTTCTATTAAATTTTTAATTGATGCAGTATTTTCAGATGCATTATCAAAATCAATTGTTAAAATTTTACCTAATAAACCAAATTCATCAAAAAATATTTTCATCATTCTATAAATATTTTGTGCAGTATGTTGTTCATCAAAAATTCTAAATGCAATAAGTCATTTTTGCATGTTCCATGATGCATCAATCCAATGACAAGTCACACCAATATATGAGTGTGTTCACTAATGATCACTCCAAATATTAGAACAAATAGAAAGACGACCTTTAATATTTTTATATGTTTCATTTAAAATAATTTTGCCATATTTGTATAATTTAACATTTTGATGTTTTGTTATATTTCTAGTTTTTTTACAAGCAGCAAGATTTAAAGCATTCTGATCGTAATTAGTAGAAATAATTTTTTTCACCAAAACTTAAAGAAATATGTGTCATACAAGTTAATTTAGAAATTTCTTCTCTATTCTTAGCATTAGAATATTTAAATAAATATAAATAACTCGTACCTCTACTAGATGATGCATACCTGACCATTTGTGTTTGTGTTGTATCAAGTCCAATTTCAGCGGCATGGTGTCTTTCCAAGTGCTTGTTCATATTGCCATATCCATTAGTAAATTTGTAAGAAACCCCAAAATAGTTGCATATTGCTCTTGGACCTTCATTTTCAGTCTCGACTAAATGAAAATGAATTTTGAAAATATCGGATAAACGAGACTTAACTTCTCTTCTCTATTTACCGATACTAGGGCCGCTATCTTGGATTGACACATTTGACATGGTATTCTCAGATGAGCTTGTTATATTTTGTTAAAGAAATTTTAAAGAATGAGAGAATTGATAATGAGAATTTATAGATGAGAGAATTGAGAATGATAGAATTGTAGAAATTGAGAGAATTGAGAAATGATGTGTTGAAAAAATGAAAAATTATCTCTATTTATACATTTTTGGAATATTTTTATGATACTTAAAATGTCCATAAAATTAGTCGTTTTATTAATGTTTTTAAAGATAATTTAATAAATTATATATTTTAATTATTGTAGGCATTGCATTTTCGCATGTGAAACCCGATGATGAGTCTCAATTGGAGGCACTACCTTTTTAGCTAAGGATATTGCGGGAAACGGAGGTCGGAAGGGGAAATTCGGAAAAGTATGTCATCAAGTTCATTCCACAAGTTCACTGTTTTCGTTGGTGCTACGTTCGTGTATACGTTCGAACGTCAAACAGATTGCGGGCGTTCGTGCTGCGTTCGATGATGCGTTCGAACGGTGTCGGTAATTCTGGTTTTGCTGATAGCCTCACATTAAGCCCAATTCGCCCAAACCTTGGCCCACACGTCCAAGCCCACTTAAAACACATATTTAACACATGGTGAAATCAAAACAAATCTAAAAATCACATACCAAATTAAATAAAATACTTACACAAATTAAAGAAATTGCATGCCTAATTAAAATCAATCAACAAACTAAATGCCTAATCTAAACCAATCAAATATAATCATACCAAGTTAAAATCAATCAACCAATATATTATTCCCAAACATAAAATATTGTATGCCTAATCAACATAAACTAAATATTCAACCTCCCTAATCCAACACCAAATCATATCCCTTTTTAAATACACAAATCCCTTTCCTTGTCAAGCCTAACCCTTTGCCTATAAAAAGAACCCTTCACCAACCTTCTCAAGGCTAGCTAGCTCATTCACATAAGAAACACCCAAGCTCATAGACACAACTCCCCCTCACCTCACCGAAAAACACATCCCAAGCAGCCCTAGACACACACATAAAACAGGCCCCGAACCACACTATAACACCACCGAAAATAACACCCAAAATAGTAGCCAAAACATCCCAAACACAGTAACTAAAATACAGCAGCAAAACAGTAGTAGCGGCGGTAAATCGGAGTCAAAACAGCAGCAAAAGACGGAGGACGACGACCCAAAACAGTAAGACAACGAACGAGAGCAGTGAACCAGTGAACCGGAAGAGTTGCGGAGCTTTACCCCTTCCGATCTTCGTGAAACGCGAGTCCGAGAGACGACTTAAAAGGTTAGACCTGAGGGCACTTTTTCATTAGTTTATATTCGTTTCTTTTATTATTGAATTGTATTCACATGAGAGTCGTTTATGGAAGAGTGTTGTCTCTTGTGGTATATAGGATGGAAACCCAGACGTAAATTTCGTAGCCGAATCCGAATGGACGGTAGTGCGGTCTGTACTTGGGACACAACTCCACGTACCACTTGAGTAAACGGCACCTTCTCTTGTTTTGTGTTGCTTTGGTTTATTTAATTCTTGTCATTTAAATTCTGCATGTTGTTTATTCCCGTATGATACGATCGAGTGCATGGGCTTAGTAAGTGCGATGAAAGGTTCCCTAATTGGAGGGTTAAAATCTTTCACCACGATACTCTGCTGCACCGATTGATGTGTGTTCGGTTGAATGCGAAATACGTTCAATCGGACATACTTAGTTTGATATGATTGTCTTTATTTTCGTATGCATGATTCAACCGAGTGCATGGCTTAGTAAGTGCGATGTGAGATCCCCTATGGGGAGGGGCTAAAGCCCTTTACCACGAGGCTTTGCCGCGCCGGTTGATGTGTGTTCGGTTGGATACAAGATACGTTCAATCGGGCACACTATGTTTAGTATTATTGCTTTTCATTCTATGTATGCATGATTCAGTCGAGCGCATGGGCTTAGTATGTTGGTCTAAAGGTCCTCTCTTTGAGAGATCAAGAGCCCCAAAAGGCCACCTTTACGGCAGTACTTCGCCGCGCCCCTTTATTTTATCGTTTATGTATTGCGTCCCATTTCATGCATCAGATCTGTTCCCGTTCGAACGCGTTTACGAACGCAACTCGAACGCGCATGTATTTTGCCTTGTCATGCATCAGGTCTTATTTTTGTTCGAACGCGTTCACAAACGCCACACGAACGAGAGCATTCTGTTTCATTTCCGTTCGAACGCGTTATCAAACGCCATACGAACGTGAACATTCTGTTTACCGTTCGAACGCGTTTACGAACGCTACACGAACGCACACGCACTTTCTTAGTTTCATAATGTATCAGGTCTGGTTTCGTTCGAACGCGTTCTCGGACGCTACACGAACGCGAACCTTCTGTTTACCGTTCGAACGCGTTTACGAACGCTACACGAACGCGCACACACTGAACTGAGTCTGTCTTATCATATTCATGCATAATTGCCTCTTGATTGATCTTTCTTGTGTTATATAGCCAACCGTATTATTTGTATTCCTGCATTTATCCATTCCATGTGTTCTTGGGATTGTATTCAAGCATGATTAGGCTGTTAGCAGGTTATTTGGTTAATAGGTTCATGAGATAGTACTCAAGCATGATTAGGTTGTTTTAGTTTTCCATATCATAGGATTGAAATATGTTCATGAGATTGCCATGTGATGTTGCATGTTGTGATGAACTTGTTGATGTATGTACATGAATCTAGAAGCATGATATTTTTGGAAATAAATGTTACTTAAGCTTAATTAAATTATTACATAAATCCTTTCATTACAAGTGACATGAGTAAGGGACCATTCCGAACCCAACGGTTTGAGGTCTTCCCTTGCGAGGGGTGAATGCAGCCTTAAATCTTTGTCCCGGTTCACACCGGGTGGCGACTCCATATTATTTAGTATTTCCCAACTAGTGCCGCGAGCCTAGGAACATGCGTCGCCCAGGTTCTGTTGTCCTACAATTATTATTACTTTTGTTTTGGAATTTAAGGCAGAGAGCCGCTCCCTGACCCAGCCCAACGGCTACTAGCCGTCGAGCTTGCTCCCAATGGCTACTAGTGTTGGGGTTTTAGGCGGCAATTCCAAGTAAACGCAGTAGAATGCGGAAAATCAAAAGTTTTCGATTTCAATATTTTTTCTTGGGTAATTAAAATAAATACTCAATACTTAAAAACTGAAATTTTTACCCAAAAAAATCAGATTTTTCATTAACTGCCGTTTAGCCCCTAAACTTTGTATTTTTATCATTTAGGTCCTAAATTGTCAAATATAATTTTAATTGATTCCAAATCAATCCCAAAATGATTTATACATGAAAATACAAATTGCAATTCAAGAAACAAATTTTATCCAAATTGTCGAGAGGTCCCTTAAGTTTTCAAGATTTGCAAAACCATTCAAGATCAAGTCCAATCAACTCCAAAATTAATATGCATCATATACACATCATTAATTAACACATATATGAAAAGCCCCAAATTTAGAAAGGGTTATGAACCCTAATTTTACAAAATTATTCAATAGACTAATCAACACCAAATTAATTAAATTCAACACTTTAATTTAATCTTTACCATACCAAACAAGTCTCACCATCACGAAACAATTCAAGAACAATTCTAGTTCATTCATGAGTGGCTAAGAAACTCTAAAATAGCTACCAAGTTATCAAATAACTAAAAATATGCTTAAGAACACTTAATAAGCTTCCTTTACAAAATACACATGCTAACACCTTTGATTCATGCTTCAAACAAATTTATTGCAAACCCAAGAGAATAGATGAAACATGGCAACATCATATGTTGAAGTCTAAAGGCATAGAAACAATTTTCAAGCCAAGAAAAGTATGAAATTACCTTGATTTTCAAAGTTTCTTCACAAAACACCTTTAGCACTTAGGTTTTCTCTCAACTCTTTTTTTGTAATCTATTTTTGAAGCCAAAAAGTGAAGCAAAAGGAAAAAACTCAAAGCTTAAAAATTAGGGCATGACCGACTCTTGAGGGGCAAAAATGGAATTTTGATTTTTTACAAATTTAATCAATATTAAATATGCCAAAAATTAAGTTATCATCCATTTTAATTAATATATGCACAAATGTACTGTGGGAACACAGGAAACTGGGCGACGCATGCTGTCCCAGGCTCGCGGCCCGGTTGGGAGTACGGAGTAGCCACGGGGGACTAAACCGGAGAGTAATGGAGTCGCCACCCGGTGTGAACCGGGATAAAGATTTAAGGCCGCACTCACCCCTCGCAAGGGAAGACCTCAAACCATTGGGTTCGGAATGGTCCCTTACTTATGCAACTTGTAATGTAAAGATTTATGCAATAATCCAACCAAGCCTATGACATATATTTCAAAGTGCAACACAATCCTAGATTCACATGCTTAAAAGTATAGTTTGCATCTAACATACATGAAACCAAATCTTATTGCCAAATTCACATGCTCAAAAGTAGGCCTTTGCAACAACAAGCACATAACGTCATAAGAATTCAATCATTCATGTAAATATAAACACAAACAGTCATGGTAACATTTGCGTGTAATGTAAAGGAAATCAAAATGACGACAAATAATACAAATGCATAGCGTAAAAAAGGGGTAACCATATGCCAAGATGGACATGTCGTAATGTGATGCGAGAGAATCTATTTACCGTATGCGTTCGTGCAGCGTTCGTATACGCGTTCGAACGGTAAACAGAAGGTTCTCGTTCTCGTTCGAGTAGCGTTCGTAAACGCGTTCGAATGGGAATGAAACAGAATGCACACGTTCGTATGGCGTTTGTGAACGCGTTCGAACGGAAATGAAACAGAATACTCACGTTCGTGGGGCGTTCGTGAACGCGTTCGAACGGAAATGAAACAGAATACTCACGTTCGTGTGGCGTTTGTGAACGCGTTCGAACAGAAATGAAACAGAATGCTCACGTTCGTATGGCGTTCGTGAACGCGTTCGAACGGAAATGAGACCTGATGCATGATAAGGCAAAATGCATGCGCGTTCGAGTTGCGTTCGTAAACGCGTTCGAACGGGAACAGACCTGATGCATGAAATGGGACGCAATACATAGACAACAAAATAAAAGGGCGCGGCGAAGTACTACCGTAAAGGTGGCCTTTTGGGGCTCTTGATCTCTCAAAGAGAGGACCTTTAGACCAACATACTAAGCCCATGCGCGTCGCATCACATCATATATACAAACATAAAGACAATCATATCAAACTAAGTATGCCCGATTGAACACATCTTACATCCAACCGAACACACGTCAACCGGCGCGGCAAAGCATCGTGGTAAAGGGCTTTAAACCCCTCCCCATAGGGGATCTTTCATTCCACTTACTAAGCCCATGTGCTCGATCGCATCATGCATACAAACATAAAGACAATCATATCAAACTAAGTATGCCCGATTGAACACATCTTACATCCAACCGAACACACGTCAACCGGCGCGGCAAAGCATCGTGGTAAAGAGCTTTAAGCCCCTCCCCGTAGGGGATCTTTCATTCCACTTACTAAGCCCATGCGCTCGATTGAGTAATGCACAAATAAGCAACATGCAGAATTTAAGTGACGAAAAATAAATAAACCAAAGCAACACAAAACAAAAGAGGGTGCCGTTTACTCAAGTGGTACGTGGAGTTGTATCCCAAGTACATACCGCACTACCGTCCATTCGGATTCGGCTACGGAATTTACGTCTGGGTTTCCATCCTATATACCACAAGAGACGACACTCTTCCATTCATCCAATACCCACAACACACATCATACACAAATAATATTCAACAAAGAAGTAAGATACAGTCAAAATAAATAACAAGAATCAAATGAAGATGAGTATGGGAAGTACCCTCAGGTCTAACCTTTTAAGCCGTCTCTCGGACTCGCGTTTCACGAAGATCGGAAGGGGTAATGCTCCGCAACTTTTCTGGTTCAATGGTTTGCCTTTTCCTTCGCTGTATGGCCGCTCGAGCTACTGTTTTCGACTCCATTTTGCTGCTATTTCCTTGTGGTTTCACCGCTGTTTCCTCTGTATTTTTTTGCTTACTGTTTGTGGACTGTTTTGATGTTCTTGGTGGATTGTTTTGATGTTCTTGGTGGACTGTTTTGGGTGCTCTTTTGGTGTTTTAGGCTACGATTTTGGTGTGTTTGGGGAGGTATTGGGCTGCTGTTTGGGACTGATTTCAGGGGTAGTTTCGGTGCTGTCAGGGGCTGATTTCAAGGGTTAGGGGGCTGCTGTGTGTTGTTCTCGTTAATTTGGTGAGGGAAGGGTTGTTGTGTGTGTTGTTTGTGTTTTGTAGTTTTTTTTTTGTGATCTGGAGAGTGTCTTGATGTCTTGGGCGTGTATTAGAGAGAGTGGAGAGTTGAGAGGGCTTTTTTTGTGAATGAGCTAGGGAGATTCGAGAGAGTGGAGAGATGGTGTGGCTAGGTTAATGCATGTTTATATAGAAGAGAGCTAGGGTTTGCCCTTGTCTCACAAGGAAGAGATCTAGTTTCCAAATTAGGAGTCCCAAGGATGGTATACACGATTGAGGGGGGACAAAATATTTTAAATTAGGAAGTCAACTATTTTAAATTGGTAGATGTCTTGTTAGATTAGGAAGTCAAATATATGATTGGCTTTAATTGGTTATGATTGATTTTAATTAGGTATATCTTCTTTTTAGTTTTAGTATATAATATATTCAAATTATTTAAATTAGGCATGATTTTAGTTTAAGTTTGGTAAATGTTTTATTTAATTGGTAAATGTTTTATTTAATTATTTAATTAATTTAATTATTATCTTATTTAGTTAATGTTTTAATTAATATTTATTTATTTAAATTGGGATGTGTTTTATGGGCTTTGGGGAGCTAAATGGGCTGGGGTGTGAGGCTAGCAGCAAAACCAGAATTACCGGCACCATTCGAACGCCAATTCGAACGCGGCACGAACGTCTGCAATCTGTCTGACGTTCGAACGTAGTAACGAACGCAGCACTAACGAAGACAGTGAGCTTGTGAAATGAACTTGATGACGTACTTATTCTGAATTTCCCATTCCGACCTCCGTTTCCTGCAATATCCTTAGCTAAAAAAGTAGTGCCTCCAACTGAGACTCATCATCGGGTTTCACATGCGAAAATGCAATGCCTACAGTCGCCCCCACTTTGATGGGACTTGTGCAGTGTGTGACTTTGAATAATCCTATCAAATTTATGCAATGCATTTTCACTTACCTGGCTCGCCAGCTGCCACTTGACTTACTATGTGTTGAGTTGAGTTGGATGGTGGGGTGCGCGACCCTTGGTTCATTCCCGAACCGTGCTGTGATCTGGTCCATTCCCGAACCGTTACTGTGAGGTGGTCCATTCACAAACCGTTACTGTGAGGTGTCCATTCCCGAACTGTTACTGTGAGATGTCCATTCCTGAACTGTTACTGTGAGGTGGTCCATTCCCGAACCGTTACTGTGAGGTGTCCATTCCCGAACCGTTACTGTGAGGTGGTTCATTCCCGAACCGTCACTGTAAGGTATCCATTCCCGAACTGTTACTGTAAGGTGGTCCATTCCCGAACCGTTACTGCGAGGTGATTCATTCCGAACCGTGCTGTGAGGTGATTATTCCCGAATCGTGCTTCTATTCTTGGAGTGCCATTCCCAGCTTGTTCATTCCTGAACTGTATTTCCATTCCTGAATGCCATTCCCGGCTTGTTCATTCTTGAACTCTGTTCCATTCTTGGATTGCCATTCTCGGCTTGTTCATTATTGAACTGTCCATTCCCGGACTATATCTCCATTCTCGGAGTGTCATTTCCGCCTTGTTCATTCTTGAACTCTGCTCCATTCTTGGATATATCTCCATTCTCGGAGTGTCATTTCCGACTTGTTCATTCTTGAACTCTACTCCATTCTTGGATTATATCTCCATTCTCGGAGTGTCATTTCCGACTTGTTCATTCTTGAACTCTACTCCATTCTTGGATTATATCTCCATTCTCGGAGTGTCATTTCCGACTTGTTCATTCTTGAACTCTGCTCCATTCTTGGATTATATCTCCATTCTCGGAGTGTCATTTCCGACTTGTTCATTCTTGAACTCTGCTCCATTCTTGGATTATATCTCCATTCTCGGAGTGTCATTTCGACTTATTCATTCTTGAACTCTGCTCCATTATGGATTATATCTCCATTCTCGGAGTGCCATTCTCGGTAGAACTGATCCGATGTAATGTGTGCCTTGCCCCCAGAATGCCATACCCGGCAATGCTGACACTGTTTGGGCCTCGGCCCTAACTGCTACCGATATGGGCCTCGCCCCCTGAGTCTGCTTATTACCGAAACAACTGATAATGTGGGCCTCGGCCCTAACTGCTACCGATATGGGCCTCGCCCCCAGACTGATACTGATGTGGGCCTCGACCCTCGGGATTCATCCCAAACTGATACTGATGATATGGGCCTCGCCCATGTGATCCGTTCCCGAAGACTGCTGACATTGTACTGTTACTGCTTCTGGTTGGCTTGCATTCGGCGCTTTCTTTTTTTTCTCCTTTGAAACCTGTTATTACAAAACAGAACAAACACGAAAGGATGCAAAATGCGTTACGTGTATGCATGCATGAATGTTCCTATCCCGTCGGGTTAGGTCTTCCGTTAATTCTCTTGGTGACTGCTTAGCCTTCTCTTCCTCAGACAAGCTATTTCTTCAATTTGTCTACGTTGATCGGCTCGGTGAACTAATTCTCTTCCAAGTCTGATATTTTCACTGGCTCTATTTCCCAATTTTTGAATGTCTATCTTATCTTTTCTGTTTGCTTACTTCGAAGGTTCCCCGTGTTCATCACTGGATTCCATAGTACCAAGGTTGAATGCTCTTCTCAAATATTCTCATATTGCAGAAGAGTTTCAGCAAAATGAACGTCTTTATTATTGTTGAGGAAAAGAGTTCGAAAAAGTAACAAAATCAATGTCATTTAAAAAAACTAGATCAAATAGACTAGGAGGAACATCTCCATCATCCGCAGCACTGCCTTCTTCCTCGGCCTATGGTTCTTCACTATCATCCATGTAAGAAGCTTGGTGGTTGATGGTTTCTTTTCATGGGTTGGGTATTTTATGGGAATCTATGAGATCTTGAATTTCATGTCTGAGGCGGGTACAGTTGTCGGTGTTATGGCCATGTAGCTGGTGGAAGTGACAATAAAGGTTCACATTTATGTGTGGTGGTGGGGGGTGTGGAATTGGCTTGCCTTCTAAGGGTTTCAAGATTCCTTGTCCCTGTAAATTTTCAAACACCTTCGACAAAGGTCTACCAAGGTTGGAGAATTGCCTGTTTCTGATGGCAGCGACTTCGGTAGTAGCGGGCTTTGTCTCAGAAGGCCCCCCAAAAGTTCTTTTATTCTGGCCATAAAACTTTCTGTTTTCAGCCTCCTCTTCCTCAATATCCATGACAGTTTCCCTCAACTGTCGAAAATCAGAAATCATCGAAGTCATCCTCCTTAGCTTACTATAAATAGAGGGCTTGGTGCCCTTGATAATCATCTTAATTTGGTCTTTCTCTGAAGGCCGAGTCTGCATTTTCAAAAGCTGGCTTCTCCAGCGATCCACATACTCTTTGAAATTTTCCTCTGGCTTCTGTTTAGTGTTCTCCAAATCACGGAGTGACAAGTCAATTTCTAAGTCTGTAACATACTGCTTCAGAAAAGCATCAGCTAGTTCCTTCCAATCTTCTTTAACCTTCTTCTCAAGGCTATGATACCAAACCACAGGTGCCCCCTCGAGTGACATCCCAAACATCTTTTGGACTTGGCGTTGTGATAGGCCCACTGAACTCATGACTGAGACATATTGCTGCAGATGGACTCTCGGGTCTCCATTCCCATTAAACTTGGCCATGTCCGGCATTTTAAACTGAGCTGGCAGTTGTTCTCCGAAGGTCATTGCCTCATAATCTAACAACTCTTCATGTTTACCCCTCATTTTGCGGGTAACTGTTTCAACCTGATCCCGAAGCTTCTGAAATTCTGTCTGAGACCCAATCACTTTGCCTATTGCATACTCTGCTATGTCATCATCAAAAGTGGGGATATCATCCCCCAACCCATTCGGAGGCTCCTCGCGCCTCACATTCTCATAATTTCCCCCAGCACGGGGCACAACCATATTTGCCATGGCAGTGGTCATGGCTTGCAACTGTTCGGTGACCTTGGCGAGACTGTTTTCCAACTGATCCATACGGGATACCTCAATATCTGATTCACTCATGTCTGTTCCCAGTATTTTGGTGAGTCTTCCCTTTTCCCTAACCCAACGGGAATCTATGATGGCTTTTTGAACACAAGGGTTAGCATGATGTATGTATGCATGATGTGCATAAGAAGTATATAACATATACTAAATCAAATAAAATCCTCAAACAAATCGGCCTATTATCATTTTAGAAGCTTTTGGGACAACTGTCATAAGAGTGAACCCGTCCCAGTTTAAATGGCCCAACGAGTTCATGACTTATGGCAAAGAGCCCAACTAAATCCAAATGATAATATTCCGAACACAATCATAAAATGGCCCATTGTTATTTAGAAGCCTCTTGGCCCATTCGTCATAAGATATGTTCTTGTCCCAGTTTAAATGGCCCAACAAGCCCATATCTCATGACAAAAGACTCAGATGGATTCAAATAGCAATGTTCCCAAACATAAGCATACAAGGAAGATATTATAAACATAAAATAATAACTTCTACCATGTGGCCCACCATCATTTCAGAAGCTTTGGGCCTAATTGTCATATGATACGAACTTGCCCCATTTTAAATGGCCCAGCAAGTTCGCATTTTTGACAAAGAGTCCAATTCATCCAAATGATAATGGTCCTAAAGCACAAGGAAATATTTATTATAGGCTATACAACCCGGTCTACGCATGGGTTCGTGGGAGTATGGACAAAGGCTCTCATCGGCGAAGGACGGCCCACAACTAGGTCTCCCCAATCAAGGGTTCGAGCAACCAAGTGAGCACACCCTTTTTTATACACTAAGGTACGTGCCAATGAGCTATGGTGTGTGACAGACTGTCAAATGGATTTCCCGTTGTAGATTCCCCAGAGGGAAGGTGGAGCGAGGCTCACTTAAATACCCAAGCCTCTTAGGCTCTTATCGCTTGGTGTCAGGAATAAACAACGAGTCTTCCAAATTAGTCCATCACAATAGGCTACGAGTAGATGGCTATCTAGGTGCCATCACAGCTTTTCCTTCTAGAAAGGTAGTGAGTGAAGGAAGACACCAAACCATTACCTAGCCTTAAAATGCCTTTGATCACAACCCACATTTCACACATTTGTAGACACGGTTAATTAAAGCATAAATCTATACATTACAAGGCATTATTTTGGGGCCGATTCTCTATCCCCAGTGGAGTCGCCAGACTGTGGGAACACAGGAAACTGGACGACGCATGCTGTCCCGGGCTCGCGGTCCGGTTGGGAGTACGGAGTAGCCACGGGGGACTAAACCGGAGAGTAATGGAGTCGCCACCCCGGGGGTGTGAACCGGGACAAAGATTTAAGGCCGCACTCACCCCTCGCAAGGGAAGAACTTAAAACCATTGGGTTCGGATGGTCACTTACTTATGCAACTTGTAATGTAAAGATTTATGCAATAATCCAACCAAGCCTATGACATATATTTCCAAGTGCAACACAATCCTAGATTCACATGCTTAAAAGTATAGTTTACATCTAACATACATGAAACCAAATCTTATTGCCAAATTCACATGCTCAAAAGTAGGCCTTTGCAACAACAAGCACATAACGTCATAAGAATTCAATCATTCATGTAAATATAAACACAAACAGTCATGGTAACATTTGCGTGTAATGTAAAGGAAATCAAAATGACGACAAATAATATTGTAGGCGCATAACAGAAATAGACAACTAGAGAGGTAATACAAATGCATAGCGTAAAAAAAGGGGTAACCATATGCCAAGATGGACATGTCGTAATGTGATGCGAGAGAATCTGTTTACCGTATGCGTTCGTGCAGCGTTCGTATACGCGTTCGAACGGTAAACAGAAGGTTCTCGTTCGAGTAGCGTTCGTAAACGCGTTCGAATGGGAATGAAACAGAATGCACACGTTCGTATGGCGTTTGTGAACGCGTTCGAACGGAAATGAAACAGAATACTCACGTTCGTGGGGCGTTCGTGAACGCGTTCGAACGGAAATGAAACAGAATACTCATGTTCGTGTGGCGTTTGTGAACGCGTTCGAACAGAAATGAAACAGAATGCTCACGTTCGGATGGCATTCGTGAACGCGTTCGAACGGAAATGAGACCTGATGCATGATAAGGCAAAATGCATGCGCGTTCGAGTTGCGTTCGTACGGGAACAGACCTGATGCATGAAATGGGACGCAATACATAGACAACAAATAAAGGGGCGCGCGAAGTACTACCGTAAAGGTGGCCTTTTGGGGCTCTTGATCTCTCAAAGAGAGGACCTTTAGACCAACATACTAAGCCCATGCGCGTCGCATCACATCATACATACAAACATAAAGACAATCATATCAAACTAAGTATGCCCGATTGAACACATCTTACATCCAACCGAACACACGTCAACGGCGCGGCAAAGCATCGTGGTAAAGGGCTTTAAACCCTCCCCATAGGGGATCTTTCATTCCACTTACTAAGCCCATGCGCTCGATCGCATCATGCATACAAACATAAAGACAATCATATCAACTAAGTATGCCCGATTGAACACATCTTACATCCAACCGAACACACGTCAACCGGCGCGGCAAAGCATCGTGGTAAAGGGCTTTAAGCCCCTCCCCGTAGGGGATCTTTCATTCCACTTACTAAGCCCATGCGCTCGATTGAGTAATGCACAAATAAGCAACATGCAGAATTTAAGTGACGAAAAATAAATAAACCAAAGCAACACAAAACAAAAGAGGGTGCCGTTTACTCAAGTGGTACGTGGAGTTGTATCCCAAGTACAGACCGCACTACCGTCCATTCGGATTCGGCTACGGAATTTACGTCTGGGTTTCCATCCTATATACCACAAGAGACGACACTCTTCCATTCATCCAATACCCACAACACACATCATACACAAACAATATTCAACAAAGAAGTAAGATACAATCAAAATAAATAACAAGAATCAAATGAAGATGAGTATGGGAAGTACCCTCAGGTCTAACCTTTTAAGCCGTCTCTCGGACTAGCGTTTCACGAAGATCGGAAAGAGTAATGCTCCGCAACTTTTATGGTTCAATGGTTTTCCTTTTCCTTCGTTGTACGGCCGCTCGAGCTACTGTTTTCGACTCCGTTTTGCTGCTATTTCCTTGTGGTTTCACCGCTGTTTCCTCTGTATTTTTTTGCTTACTGTTTGTGGACTGTTTTGATGTTCTTGGTGGATTGTTTTGATGTTCTTGGTGGACTGTTTTGGGTGCTCTTTTGGTGTTTTAGGCTACGGTTTTGGTGTGTTTGGGGAGGTATTGGGCTGCTGTTTGGGACTGATTTCAGGGGTAGTTTCGGTGCTGTCAGGGGCTGATTTCAAGGGTTAGGGGGCTACTGTGTGTTGTTCTCGTTAATTTGGTGAGGGAAGGGTTGTTGTGTGTGTTGTTTGTGTTTTGTAGTTTTTTTTGTGATCTGGAGAGTGTCTTGATGTCTTGGGCGTGTATTAGAGAGAGTGGAGAGTTGAGAGGGCTTTTTTGTGAATGAGCTAGGGAGATTCGAGAGAGTGGAGAGATGGTGTGGCTAGGTTAATGCATGTTTATATAGAAGAGAGCTAGGGTTTGCCCTTGTCTCACAAGGAAGAGATCTAGTTTCCAAATTAGGAGTCCTAAGGATGGTATACACAAGATTGAGGGGGGACAAAATATTTTAAATTAGGAAGTCAACTATTTTAAATTGGTAGATGTCTTGTTAGATTAGGAAGTCAAATATATGATTGGCTTTAATTGGTTAGGATTTATTTTAATTAGGTATATCTTCTTTTTAGTTTTAGTATATAATATATT
Source organism: Zanthoxylum bungeanum (assembly GCA_019454045.1). Classification (NCBI taxonomy): domain Eukaryota; kingdom Viridiplantae; phylum Streptophyta; class Magnoliopsida; order Sapindales; family Rutaceae; genus Zanthoxylum; species Zanthoxylum bungeanum. The sequence continues at coordinate 114,539 of SKCR01037486.1, forward strand.
CAAATTATTTAAATTAGGCATGATTTTAGTTTAAGTTTGGTAAATGTTTTATTTAATTGGTAAATGTTTTATTTAATTATTTAATTAATTTAATTATTATCTTATTTAGTTAATGTTTTAATTAATATTTATTTATTTAAATTGAGATGTGTTTTATGGGCTTTGGGGAGCTAAATGGGCTGGGGTGTGAGGCTAGCAGCAAAACCAGAATTACCGGCACCGTTCGAACGCCAATTCGAACGCGGCACGAACGTCCGCAATCTGCCTGACGTTCAAACGTAGTAACGAACGCAGCACTAACGAAGACAGTGAGCTTGTGAAATGAACTTGATGACGTACTTATTCTGAATTTCCCCTTCCGACCTCCGTTTCCCGCAATATCCTTAGCTAAAAAAGTAGTGCCTCCAACTGAGACTCATCATCGGGTTTCACATGCGAAAATGCAATGCCTACATGTACCAATTTAATTTTGCCATATTAAAGTTAAAAGATATTTATATTTAATTAATCTAATTATTTAACAATTAAATAATTGGATAATTACAAATATAAATATCCAAATATATGTATAATATTTACATTAAATATTCCATAATACATATATTTGTGACAAGTGTCAATACTTTATTTGACAATTAATTAATGTGAATTTAATAAAATAAGTATTTAAATCAAATACACACTAATTAGGAAATAGCTGGAAAAACCCTTAAAGCGTGTATTTATCGTTTAACCGTTAAACGATCTATAAATAATCAATATTATTTACAAAGGTAGCCCTAGTGCTCTACAAGTATTTTTCGTTAGTGAGACTCTCTAAGTTCAGGCATATACGTCATGAAATCTAATTTCGTATCCATAATCTACCCACCCGTAAATTATGACGAACACATATAAACTCTCTGAACCATATAGGTCGAGGTCACTGCATACATAGAATCCTTCTGTTGCAGGTATCCGGATTATCCTAAAGATATAGATATAAACGTCAAATCTCTATAGGTATAATCTCGTCAACGTTTCTATTAGCAATCTCTTAATAACACTTAGAACTAACTTCTAAAGTGTACCACGGGCCCATGGATTTGACAGATTTCTAATTCCATGATAGATACCTATGCTATGTACACAGAACTGACGGATCCTATCTTGATACACACAGGATATTCTGAGGATCAGTCCACACCCAATGAACAGGCAGAGTTCTGATCTAAATAGATCGATGATGTTATTGTCATCAAAGTGTGGAGGATACCTCATACATCCACAGTTGTACCTCAAGTCAAAGGATCACTATGCTCACTCAACCCGAGAAGATTCTTATTGACATTGGTGCACCATTTATTAAGAATCTTCGGTGAGTCATTCAATGTTTATCTGATATAAACACCTACGTGTCTATACAAGTCTCCCGAGACTCATGGTTCATTGATAAACCTTTGGAATCCAATATTTCAATATACGACACGTACCAGTCTCAGTGGGTTTACTTACTGACAAAGTAATTGTAAACCTTGACCAGAAACATTTAAATAATGATACTGCTCAATGTCATTTGCGACGTTTTTGCAACTGTATTATAACCAATCACTCTATGGTCATTTACGTCTTTACAATATAAGAAAATAATTCATATTATAGAAACTGTTTATTTTATTCATTAATAAAATATTTACAAGGAAATTTACAGGGAAATACATAAGAAATTAGCGTTCAGAGCACCAACCCTAACAAAATCTCTCATTTGCTCTAGTGCTAATATCGATTGTATCTAATACCCATCGACTCCACATGCTTATCAAATAACTTCGAAGGTATGGCCTTTGTAAGCGGGTCTGCTACATTATCTTCACTTGGGACCTTGTACACAACAATGTCACCTCGCGACACAATCTCTCAAATAATGTGGTACTTTCGTTCCACATGCTTCAATTTTTGATACGCCCTTGGTTCATTTGCTTGTGCAATGGCACCAGTATTATCACAGTATAACGGGATTGGATTCTCGATACTTGGGACAACTCTAAATTCTATGATAAACTTCTTAATCTAAACAGCTTCTTTTGCAGCTTCTGAAGCAGTAATATATTCCGTCTCTGTGGTGGAATCGGGTGTAGACCCCTGTTTGGAACTTTTCCAACAAACTATACCTCCGTTAAGGATAAATACGAATCCTGATGTAGACTTTATATCATCGGGATCCGATTGAAAATCAGAATCCGTATACCCATTAAGTTGTAGTTCGTTTCCTCCATATATGATCCTTAGTACCTTTAAGATACTTCAGGATATGTTTAACGACCATCCAATGGTCATTTCCTGGATTTGAATGATATATACTGGTTACACTAACCGCGTAGCTAATATCAGGCCTCATACATAACATGGCATACATAATGCTACCCAAACACAAAGCATAAGTTGATTAGACATTTTAAACTTCTTATCTTCTGTTTGCGGACACATCTTCATCAAAAGATGAATGTCCTGTCTGAACGGTATATTTGTTGTCTTATAATTAGTAAAATTGTATCGTTTGAAGATCTTATCTATGTACGTTGATTGTGATAACCCAATAAGCTTCCTTTCTCTATCCCTATAGAGTTTTATACTTAAGATATAATAAGCTTCACCAGGTCTTTCATGGAGAAATTCTTATAGTGGTAAGCTTTGACGCCCTGCATCATTCATATATCATTCCCAATGATTAGAATGTCATCAACATAGAGAACCAAAAATACTATCATACTCCCACTGGCCTTCTAGTACACACAGGATTCTTCTGTATTCTTGAGAAGACCAGACAATCTAATAATCTTGTCAAAATGAAGATTCCAACTTCGCGAAGCTTGTTTAAGTTCATAAATGGACTTCTTAAGATTACAAACCATGCCTGAGATATCGTTGGATACAAAACCCTCTGGCTGTTCTATATAGATTTCTTCGTCAAGAAATCCATTTGGAAAAACTGTTTTGACATCCATTTGCCAAATCTCGTAATCATGGTAAGCAGCAATAGACAATAAAATCCTTATAGACTTTAACATCGCAACTGGCGAAAAAGTTTCATTGTAGTTGATACCAGATCGCTGCGTGTAACCTTTAGCTACCAGTCTGGCCTTAAAAGTTTCAACCCTTCCGTCAGGCCCACGCTTTCTCTTGTAAACCCATTTACTACCGATAGGAACAATTCCTTCAGGAAGCGGAACCAAGTCCTAAACTTGATTTTGATGCATAGAGTCTAACTCTGATTTCATGGCCTCTTGCCACTTCGCGGAGTCGATGTCCAACATCACTTCTCTATAGGTTTAAGGGTCAGTCTCTTCAATTAAGAGAACATCTAGACTCTTTTCTTGTATCAAATACAAGCGTTCAGGAGGTCTAGACACCTTTGGGACCTACAGATTGTGTGTATTGAAGGTTCTTCATCTATTTGAACTCCAGGTTCCTCCAATGGTTCATTGGTTCTAGGTTGTACTTCATCAAGTTCAACATGTCTATGATTACCTCATTCAGACAAAAATTCTACCTTCAGAAATTTTACGAAGTGAGCTACGAACACATTTCGATGCTCGGTATTGCAGAATAAATATCTTTTCGTATTTGAAGGATATCCAACAAACCTAAACTTTTACCCTCGAGGTGAAAACTTATCTTCCTGAGCCATCCTGACGTATGCAGGACAACCCCAAATCTTAACATAATTAAGATTTGATTTTCTACTAGTCCATATCTCATATGGAGTTGTAGGAACAGCCTTGGAAGGAATCTTATTCAAGAGATGAGTAACAGTTAAATGAGCATATCCCCATAAGTAATAGGGCAAATCTAGAAAACTCAACATCGATCGGACCATATCCAATAAAGTCCGATTTCTCCTTTTGGACACTCCATTTTATTGTGGAGTACTCGAAGGAGTATATTGAGCGAGAATCTCATTCTTCTTTAAATAATCAGTGAACTCATCACTCATATATTCACCGTCTTGATCAGATCGAAGACATTTAATATATTTACCAGTCTGTTTTTCCACTTCATTTCGGAATTCTTTGAACTTTTCAAAGGTTTCCGATTTCTATTTCATCAAATAAACATAATCGTACCGTGACAGATCATCGGTAAAGGTAACAAAGTACGAAAAACCATTGTGAGTAGTGTGACTCATGGGACCACATACATCAGGATGTATTAGTTCCAATAAGTCAGCGACTTGGTGTCCTACACCCGAAAATGGGACTTTGGGTCATTTTACCCCGAATGCAAGATTCACAATTTGGATAAGGTTCAATGGTAAGATCATGTATCAAACCATTCCTAACCAACTGGGTTAGGCGTTTCACACATATATGACCCAACCTCATATGCCACAGTTCAGTATTATTTATATCAGATACTTTACGTTTATTAATTCCAGCACCGAGGATATCTTGTGAGGTATGCAAAATGTAATGACCGTGCTCATTTGGACAAACTAGGATCTGAACATTATATTTATCATATAAATATAAAGAACGATTCTTAATATTTACATTATATCCTTCAGTATCTAATACAAAAGTGATACAATGTTGGCAACACATCCCGATATAAAAGTAGTCATGCAACAAAAGTCTCCCACTGGGTAGGGGAATTTCACATAAGCCCACAACACTCCCGAATCGCAACTACATCTCCCCAGATTTTAGCCGTCTACTTTCCTTCAGCACCTGCAACAAATTGCAAATGTGAATTAGACAAGCAGAATCTAAAATCCAACTGGATGACATAGCTTCACAAGCTAATGAGATATAAATAATGGGAAAAATAAAAGTACTTGAAGTAGATGCTATTTTCTTTCTTATTTGGGCTAAGTAATCAGGACAATTCCTCTTACAGTGGCCAATCTTGCTACAGTGGTGGCATTTATCTTCGGCATCTCTCTTTGGTTTAGCTATCTTACCCTGTGGTGGAAGATTCGAACCCTTCTTTTTATTTCTTTTCTGTTTTGATTAGGAGGAATCATGAAGAGCAGTAGGTTTATGAGGGTGATAAGTACCTGAAAGTGTACTTTGAATATCACTAACTCGGCTTAATTACCTTACATTTAATATTAATTATAGTTTATTTTGTGCTTTGTCATTAGAAGCAATGGAACAAGAAGAATGGAACAATTATACATGATTCGGAGCCTAACGGACGCGCGAGAGCAACGGACACAAGATGCGGCAAAACCAGTGAAGGAATGCACCACGCGCTGCGGCGCCCAAGTCATTGGCGCCATGGCGCCCTCACCAAATCATGCTCCAAGCCAAAACTCCCAAGAGTTTGGCACTGTGGCGCCCTGCCCCCGAAACCCTGATTTTGACATCTTTGATGCGTATTATGACTCCGGGACTTTTCTATATAAACCCAACTTCGTCCAAACCCTAAAAGAAGGAGAAAAAAGGAGAAAAACATAGAGAAAAAAGAGAGAAACACACAACAAATAGCCACAAACATAAAATGAAGATAAGAGAACGAAGAAATTCAAGGAAACCATAATGTCTCTCCGATCTATCAAGGATGTATCTCTTTCTTCCATGGAGAACTAATCTCCTAGGCAAAACTAAAGATGAACTCTTGTATTTGAATTTCTATGTTTATGTTGTTGATTCTTAAAATACCTTTTAATGTTTAATGCAATTGATGGTTGTTGTTCTTTATTATCTTCCGCTTTGTAATCCAGAAACTTGTTTTGTCAACCCCATATAGATCCAGTCATGCTTCTTCTATGTGTGATTTGTGAAACCAGTTGTGACTGGTAAAGTTTTTTCATGTGTTGGTCTTCTGCTGCAGTATTTCCTGAGGGTATATTGTCATCGTTAGATAGATCGTAATGATAACTTTTGTGTGCTAATAACGTAGAGAAAATAATAATTGATTACCTTAGAATTTAATAGGTGTAGAATTGAATATCTTCCAATTGTTGGTTTGGGATGTGAAACATTCAATTGCGTAATAAAAAGAATCAATAACTGAATATAGGAGTTTGATATAGGAGGAATTTTCGATGCTTTGCTGCTTTTCTCTGCTGATATTTCTAAGAATTTATCTATATTTTTTTCTTAAATTGCCAATCCAATTTTTTCTTTAAATTAATTATTGCTAAACATTTTTGCTTAAGTGAATTAGCAACCATTTCTCTGAGGAATCGACACCCCAACTATACTGCGACAGCCACAAGTACTTTTTGGGCGTAATCAAAATTTGGCGTCGTTGCGGGGGAGACGGTTTACAACTTAAAGGAGCAAGTTTGCTTAGTCACCAACAAAAGCGGTAACTTCGTTCCATATTTATTTATTATTTGCTTATTTATTTTATTTCAATTTCATTTTTAGTTTAGTTTTGATTATTAGTTTATTTTCTTTATTTATTTCATTAACTTTAATTCAGTTTTAATTTTAATTTTAAATCTTTTTATTTTTATTTTTAGTTTACTCTTTTATTTCTGTTTCTATTATCACTTGTGTTTAAATCGCATGTCTTGTGTTTAAATCGCATGCCTAGGCGTAGAGATAGGTTTGGTAGATTTATTAGGACTGAAGAAGAGAACTCTAACTCAGAGAGTTTGTTTGACAATCTCTTTGCCACTCCCTCCACCTCTAGCGCGCACAGCATGAGTGAATACATGAGACCACCCCTAAGGACTCTTGAAGAGTACCTCCACCCAACTCGCACAGCTACACCTTCGTGCATAATGTTTCCTCTTAATGCACCACACATAGATTTTAAACCTGGGATGATACAGTATATCCCAATCTTCCATGGTTTGGAGAACGAGAACCCTTATGTGCATATTAGGGAGTTTAAAGAGGTAGTAGCGACTTTCCATGACCGGTTTGGAACCACTGACACAATTAGACTTAAGTTCTTACCCTTTACCCTTAAGGATAGAGCTAAAATGTGGTTGTATTCTCTAAGACCTCAGTCAATAGGATCATTGGGCGAGATGATACAAGCATTCTTTAACAAATACTTCCCACACCATAAGACTAATGCCTTGAAAAGACAAATCTACACATTCTCACAGAGAGACAGTGAAACCCTTTATCAAACGTGGGAGAGGTATAAGGAGATGTTAGCCAGTTACCCTCACAATGGATATGAGAATTGGCGCTTAGTAAGTTATTTTTATAATGGTCTAACCTCTAGAGAGCGCCAGTTTGTTGAGACTATGTGTAATGGTGAGTTTATACGGAAAAACCCTGATGAGGCATTGAGTACTTAGATGACCTAGTTGAAAAATCTCATACTTGGACTGGACCTAATGCCATAGATAGCACTGATAGGACACACCCTTGTAGGACACAGATGTTGGACGACGTTGTTCCAGGCTCGCGGCCCGGTAGGGAGTATGGAGTAGCCCACAGGGGAACTGAACCGGAGAAATAATATGGAGTCGCCACCCGGTGTGAACCGGGAAAATGATTTAAGGCTGCAGTCACCCCTCGCAAGGGAAGACCTCAAACCGTTGGGTTCGGAATGGTCCCTTACTTATGCCACTTGTAATGATATGATTTGTGCAATAATCTAACCAAGCCTAAGCAACATATATTTCCAAGGATAATTTACTCCTAAGTTCGCATGTATAAAATAAATCATCATAACGACAAACATACAATAATCTCATGAACATGTTGAATCATCAAACACGAAAAATAAATAACAACCTAAACATAAAATAAAGAAACACATATTGCGAAAGGAGATAACAAGATCATGCATAGAGGAATAACATACTAATAGCTAAATCATGCTTGAGAAACAAGTAAAATCCTGACGACCTAATCATGCTTGAACACAATCTTGCGAACACATCAAATAGATGAATGCGGAAATACAAATGGACTGGCATGGTTAATTACATAATGCAAGAGAAATCACCCAAGAAGCAATCATGCATGAAATGTGATGAAAAGGACTCAGTTCAGTGTATGTGCGTTCGTGTAGCGTTTGAAAACGCGTTCGAATGGTAAACAGAAGGTTCGCGTTCGTATAATGTTTGAGAACGCGTTCGAACGGGACAAGACCTGATGAAATAAAACGCATGCGCGTTTGAGTAGAGTTCGTAAACACGTTCGAACGGTAAACAGAAGGTTTGCGTTCGTATAGCGTTTGAGAATGCGTTCTACCAAGTAGTACGTAGAGTTGTATCCCAAGTACAGATCGCACTACCATCCATTCAGATTCGGCTACGGAATTTACGTCTGGGTTTCCATCTTATATACCACAAGAGACGACACATTTTCCCATCCATTCAAAGGCCACAACATGCATCCACAAACAACTCTCATGTGAAGAAAATAAATACAACAATTAAGAGATAAATAAAAATGAATAACAGAAGTGCCCTCAGGTCTAACCTTGTAAATCGCCTCTCGGACGTACGGTACACGATCGTCGGAAGGGTTAACGCACCGCAACTCCTCCGGTTCACTGGTCCACTACTTCCATTCGCTGTTTCGTTGTTTCGACCGCTGTCTTTACTCGTTTCGCTGCTGTTTTTGCTGTTTTATTTTAGTCACTATTTTTTTTATTAGGGGGGCTGTTTTGTGGTTTCTGGAGGGATTAGAGGCTGCTGTTTTATGCAGTAATCTTAAGGGTTTTAAAATACAGTTTTTGTTCACTGTTTTTTGGTGATTTAGGCTACTATTTTAAGGTATTTGGGCTGCTATTTTTCGGTGGATGTAGGGGTTTTTTTAAGGGTGGTTTCCAGCTGTAGAGAGTGAGGAAGGAGAAGAGAATTATTTTCTGCTTATGGCTTGTGTTATGAGTCAATGCTAGGAATTTTTGTGTGAATGAGCTAGGGTGTGAAAGGTTGGATTTGTGTCTCTTTTATAGAAAAAGGCTAGGGTGAATCCTTGTTTGAAAAGGAATGAGATTTGTTAATGGAGGTGATATCTTTTAATTAATATTTTATAAGGAAAACATCTTTTTAATTAGGGACAAGATTTGGCTAGATTAGGAAGGTGATGTATTTGATTTGTTTATTTAGGTATGTGAATTATTTAGATTGGATTTGATTTGGGATGTGATTTATTCAATTTAGGAAGGATATTATTTTAATTTGTGACATGTGTTAAATGTTTTAATTATTTTCGGGTGGGCTTTGGTGGGCTAAATGGGCTTGGGCGTGAGGCTAGCAACAAAACCAGAAGTACCGACACCGTTCCAATGCTGATTCGAACGCTGCATGAACACCCGCAATCTGCTTGACGTTCGAACGTGTTCATGAATGCAGCACGAATGAAAGCAGTGAACATGTGAATTGAATCCGATGACATACTTATTCTGAATTTTCCCTTCCGACATTCGTTTTCCGCGACTTCCGTGACTTAAAAGGTAGTGTCTCCAAATGAGACTTATCATAGGGACTTATATGCAAAATCCAGTGCCTATAGTCGCCCCCACTTTGATGGGACTTGTGCAGTGTGTGACAATGACAATTCTATCAAAATCGTGCAATGCATTTTTACTTACCTGGCTCGCCAGCTGCCATCTGACTTGCCTACTGCCTCGAGCTGAGTTGATGACGCAGTGGACCTCGATCCTGGGATGCATCACAATAACTGCAACGGACAACGGGGGCCTCGACCATGGGACGCATCCCAATACCGCTGACAATATAGGTCACGACCCTAGGACGCATCCCCTAAACTGATGATGTAGTGGACCTCGACCCTGGGACGCATCCCAATACTACTGATAATATGGGTCACGACCCTGGGACTCATCCCTAAAACTGATGTTAATAATGTGGGTCACGACCCTGGTACTCATCCCCAAAACTGCTGATGATGTGGGTCACGACCATGGGACTCATCCCCAAAACTGATACTGATATTGATGTAGGTCTCGCCCCTCAGACTCATCCCCAAAATCACTGATGATATGTGTGGGCCTCGACCCTGGAACTCATCCCCAAACTGATGCTGACATGGGCCTCGCCCCCAAACTGATGTTGACATGGGCCTCGCCCCCAAACTGATGTTTGATGTGGGCCTCGCCCCCAAACTGAAGCGGATGTGGGCCTCGACCCTGGGACTCATCCCCCAACTGATGCTAACATGGGCCTCGCCCCCAAACTGATGTATGATGTGGGCCTCGCCCCCAAACCGATGTTGATGTGGGCCTCACCCCCAAACTGATGCGGATGTGGGCCTCGACCCTGGGACTCATCCCCCAACTGATGCTGACATGGGCCTCGCCCCCAAACTGATATTTTATGTGGGCCTCGCCCCCAAACCGATGTTGATGTGGGCCCCGCCCTCAAACTGATGTGGATGTGGGCCTCGACCCTGTGACTCATCCCCCAACTGATGCTGACATGGGCCTCGCCCCCAAACTGATGTTGACGTGGGCCTCGCCCCCTAAACCGATGTTGATGTGGGCCTCGCCCCCAAACTGATACTGGTTCCTTCCTGAAACTGATGACACTGTACTGTTGCTGCTTCTGGTTGGCTTGCTTTTGCCGTTTTCTCTTTTTCTTCTTTGAAACTTGTTATCCTGAGATGCTTTAACCTTTGGGTTTTGTTCCCGAACTGCGTTGAGAGAGAGCTTTATTCTCATGGGCTTTATTCCCGAGCTGTTTTGCAAGTGGGCTTTATTCCTCTAGGCTTTGTTCCCGAACCGTGTAAAGATAGGGCTTTATTCCTCTAGGCCTTGTTCCCGAACTGTGTTAACTGTGGGCCTTATTTCTGAACTATGTTGAATGTGGGCTTTATTCCCAAACAATACTAAATGTGGGCTTTATTCCCTGGGCCTTGTTCCCGACTTATGTTAACTGTGGGCCTTATTCCCGAACTGTGTTGAATGTGGGCTTTATTCCCGAACTGTACTGAATGTGGGCTTATTCCCGAACTGTACTGAATGTGGGCTTTATTCCCTGGGCCTTGTTCCCGAATTATGTTAACTGTGGGCCTTATTCCCGAACTGTGTTGAATGTGGGCTTTATTCCCGAACTGTACTAAATGTGGGCTTTATTCTCTGGGCCTTGTTCCCGAATTATGTTAACTGTGGGCCTTATTCCCGAAATGTGTTGAATGTGGGCTTTATTCCCGAACTGTACTAAATGTGGGCTTTATTCTCTGGGCCTTGTTCCCGAATTATGTTAACTGTGGGCCTTATTCCCGAACTGTGTTGAATGTGGGCTTTATTCCCGAACTGTACTGAATGTGGGCTTTATTCCCTGGGCCTTGTTCCCGAATTATGTTAACTGTGGGCCTTATTCCCGAACTGTGTTGAATGTGGGCTTTATTCCCGAACTGAACTGAATGTGGGCTTTATTCCCTAGGTCTTGTTCCCGAACTATGTTAACTGTGGGCCATATTCCCGAACTGTGTTGAATGTGGGCTTTATTCCCGTACTGTACTGAATGTGGGCTTTATTCCATGGGCCTTGTTCCCGAAACTGTTACTGATGTAGTGGGTCCTCGACCTCAAACTGTTGTGGGCCTTGCCCCAAAACTGATACTGACGTGGGCATCGCCCTCAACTGATACTGATGTGGGTCTCACCCCAAAACTGATATTGATATGGGCCTCAACCCTAGGACTCGTCCCCAAACTGCTGATGTCATATATTTGCCGCTTTCTCTCTTTCTTCTTCAAAACCTGTGAATACAAAACAAACACAAAACACAAAAAGGAATGCAAAATATGTTACGTGTATGCATGCATGCGTGAATGAGTTTCCCATCCCGTTGGGTTAGGTCTTCCGCCAATTCCCTTGATGACATTTTTCTCTTCCTTAGGGAAAGTACTGTTTTCAATTTACCCACATTGATCGGCTCGGTGAACTCATTTCCTTCCAAGTCTGACAGTCTCACTGCCCCATTTCCCAATTTCTGAATGGATATCCTGTCCTTTCTGCTTGCTTCTTCTGAGGACTCACTGTGTTCTAAACATCGCTGAGTATCATAGTGCCAGGGTTGAATGCTTTTGTCAAATATACTTATGTTACAGGTTGAAAAGATGAGACTCAGGCAAGTAAACGAAATGAACGCCTTTATTATCATAAAAAGGTTCGAACAAGTAGACAAAACCAATGTCTTTATTAAAAATTCCGGATCAAATAAGCTAGGGAGAACAGCTTCATCATTCGCAGTATCTCCTTCTTCCTCGACCTATGGTTCTTTACTACTGTTATCCCTTATCTCAATGCAAGAAGCCTGATGGTTGAGAGTTTGGAGGACAAAGGTTTCGGGTAGGCCGGAGTTGATCATATAGGTGGGTGGTGGAATGGAGTGGTAATTAGGTAAGGGATTTATGTATGTGTTAGGTTGTTCTTTTTCTGGATTGGGTATTTTATGGGAGTCAATAAGGTTTTGGACCTCATGCCTAAGACGGGTACAGTTGTCGGTGTCATGGCCTTTTTCTTGATGGAAGTAACAATACTGGTTTAGGTTCATGTGCGGTGGGACATGATTTGGAAATGGCCTAGGTTCCAAAGGTTTTAGAAGTCCTTGCATCTTCAACTTTTCAAACACCTTTGACAAAGGTCTACCAAGATTGGAGAATCGTCTGTTTCTGACAGTAGCAACCTCAGCAGTAGTGGGCTTGGTCTCAGAGGGCCCCCCGAAAGTCCTTCTATTCTGGCCATAGAACTTTCTATTCTCCGCTTCTTCTTCTTCGATGTCCATGACAGTCTCCCTCAGCTGTCGGAAATCTGCAATCATGGAGGTCATCATTCTTAACTTGCCATAAATGGAGGGCTTGGTGCCCTTGATGATCATTTTGATTTGGTCATTCTCCGAGGGCCGAGTCTGCATCTTTAGAAGCTGGCTTCTCCAGCGGTCTACATACTCCTTAAAACTTTCCTCCGATTTCTGCTTGGTATTCTCCAAATCGCGGAGTGACAAATCAATCTCCAAGTCTGTAACATACTGTTTCAGAAATGCATCTACCAATTCCCTCCAATCTTCCTTGACTTTTCTTTCAAGGCTATGGTACCACACTATGGGTGCCCCTTCAAGCGACATCCCAAACATCTTCTGAACTTGGCGTTGTGACAGGCCCACTGAACTCATAACCGAGACATATTGCCAGAGATGGACCCTCGGGTCCCCGTTCCCATTGAATTTGGCTATGTTGGGCATTTTAAACTGAGCCGGTAGCTGCTACTCAAAGGTCATCACCTCATAGTCCAACAAGTCTTCATGTTTACCCCTCATCTTGCGGGTAACTGATTCTACCTGATCACAGAGTTTCTGTAATTCAGCCTGAGACCCGGCTATTCTCCCTGCGGCATTCTCGGCCATATCATCATAAAAAATGGGGATGTCATCCCCCAACCCATTCGGAGGCTCCTCACGCCTCACATTCTCAGAATTTCCCCCAGCACGGGGCACAGCCATACTAGCCACATCAGTAGCCAAGGTTTGTAACTGTTCAGTAATCTTGGTGAGACCGTTCTCTAACTGATCCATACATGATTTTTCATTCTCTGATTCGCTCATGTTTGCTATCGGCCTTTTAACAAGTCTTCTCTTTTCCCTAACCCAACGGATATCTATGATGGCTCTTAAAACACAACAGAGTTAACATGATGTGTGTATGCATGAGATGCATGAGATACGTGCGATGTGTGGAACATATAATTCGGCCCATTGTCATTTTAAAGCTTCAACCATATTATTGCAAGGTGCAAACTTGTCCCAGTTGAAAAGGCCCAATAGGTTTACACTTTGCGATAACATGGCCAAACGACTTCAAATGATAAGGGGCCCAAACACAGGATGGCCCATCGGCATTTTGGAAACTTTTGGCCCAATTATCATAGGATACGAACTCGTCTCAGTTTAAATGGCCCAACAAGTTCGCATTTCTGACAAGAAGTCCAACTGCATCCAAATGAGGATGGTCCCCCAAATACAAACATAAAGAGATAATTCAAGCATAAAGCAATAATTTCTACAGAGCAGCCCATCGCCATTTCAGAAGCTTTTGGCCCAATTTTCATAGGATACGAACTCGTCCCAGTTTAAATGGCCCAACAAGCTCGCATTTCTGACAAGAAGTCCAACTTCATCCAAATGAGGATGGTCCACAAGCCCAATGAAATAGTTTCTATAGGTCATACAACTCTGGTATACGTGTGGGTTTACAGGAGTATAGACAAAGACTCTCGCTGGCGAAGGATTGCCCACAACTAGGTCTCCCCACTCAAGGGTTCGAGCGACCAAGTGAGCGCACCCTTTTTTATACCTTACGGTACGTGCCAATGAGTTATGGTGTGTGACTGACTGTCAAATGGATTTCCCGTTGTAGATTCCCCATATGGAGGGAGGAGCGAACTCTCTTAAAAACCCAAGCCTCTTAGGCTCTTATCGCTTGGTGACATGAGTAAACAACGAGTCCTCCAAATTAGTCCATCACAGTAGGCTACGAGTGCATGATTATCTAGGTGCCTTCGCAACTTTTCCTTATAGAAAGGTAGTGAATGAGGGAAGACACCAAACCATTACCTAGCCTTAAAAATGCCTTTGATTAAACCTCTTCCAACCCACGGTAAACATGGTTAATTAAAGCACGAATCTAAACATCACAAGACATTATTTCGGGGCCAACTCTCTATCCCCAGTGGAGTCGCCAGACTGTAGGACACAGATGTTGGACGATGCTGTTCCGGCTCGTGGCCCAGTCGGGAGTACGGAGTAGCCCACAGGGGGAACTAAACCGGAGAAATAACATGGAGTCGCCACCCGAACTGGGAAAATGATTTAAGGCCGCACTCACCCCTCGCAAGGGAAGACCTCAAATCGTTGGGTCAGAATGGTCCCTTACTTATGCCACGTATAATGATATGATTTGTGCAATAATCTAACCAAGCCTAAGCAATATATATTTCCAAGGATAATTTACTCCTAAGTTTGCATGTATAAAATAAATCATCATAACGGCAAACATACAATAATCTCATGAACATGTTGAATCATCAAACACGAAAAATAAATAACAACCTAAACATAAACAAAAAGAAACACTTATTGCAAAAGGAGATAACAAGATCATGCATAGAGGAATAACATACTAATGGCTAAATCATGCTTGAGAAACAAGTAACATCCTGACGACCTAATCATGCTTGAACACAATCTTACGAACACATCAAATAGATGAATGCGGAAATGCAAATGGACTGGCATGGTTAATTACATAATGCAAGAGAAATCACCCAAGAAGCAATCATGCATGAAATGTGATGAAAATGACTAAGTTCAGTGTATGTGCGTTCGTGTAGTGTTTGAAAACGTGTTCGAATGGGACAAGACCTGATGAAACAAAACGCATACGTGTTCGAGTAGCATTCGTAAACGCATTCGAACGGTAAACAGAAGGTTCACGTTCGTATAGCGTTTGAGAACGCGTTCGAATGGGGCAAGGCCTGATGAAACAAAATGCATATGCGTTCGAGTATCGTTCGTAAACACGTTCGAACAAGAAACAGAAGGTTCGCATTCGTATAGCGTTCAAGAACGCGTTCGAACGGGACAAGACTTGATGCATGATAAAATGAAGAAAAATCATGCGCGTTCGAGTAGCGTTCGAACGGTAAATAGAAGGTTCGCGTTCGTATAGCGTTTGAGAACGCGTTCGAACGAGACCATACCTGATGCATGATAGATGACGCAACACATACATAGATAAGCAAATCCACAATATAGGACCTCATGTGCCCGATTGAACTCATTCCCATTCAATCGGGTGTACCTCGTCCGGCGCGACAAAACATCGTGGTAAAGGTAGCCTTTAGGCATTTTCCCCCGAATAGAGGACCTTGAATCCACCCTAGTTAGCCCATGCGCACAAGAATGCAATGCATGCGTAAATAAAGCAACGATGTGGAACTCTATATGTCCGATTAAACATATCTCACATTCAATCCAACAAACTTTGTCTGACACGGCAAAGTATTGTCGTAAAGGTAGCCTTTTGGACGTTTCTTCCCTCAAATAGAGAACCTTTAGACCAATATACTAAGCCCATGTGCATTATATCATCAATACACAAACAAATAATCGTACGGAAATTAAATGGCGGAATAATAAAATGCGAATAATAAACGAACAAGATACATAAGCAAAGTGAAACATGTGCCGTTTGCTCAAGTAGTACGTGGAGTTGTATCCCAAGTACAGACCGTAATATCATCCATTCGGATTCGGCTACAGAATTTACGTCTGGGTTTCCATCCTATATACCACAAGAGATGACACATTTTCCCATCCATTCAAAGGCCACAACATGCATCCAAAAACGACTCTCATGCGAAGAAAATAAATACAACAATTAAGAGATGAATAAAAATGAATAGCAGAAGTGCCCTCAGGTCTAACCTTTTAAATCGCCTCTCAGACGTACGGTACACGATCGTCGGAAGGGTTAACGTTTCACAACTCCTCCGGTTCACTGGTCCACTACTTCCTTTCGTTGTTTGGACCGCTGTCTTTACTCTGTTTCACTGCTGTTTTTGCTGTTTTATTTAAGTCACTATTTTTGTTGATTAGGGGGGCTGTTTTGTGGTTTCTGTAGGGATTAGGGGCTACTGTTTTGTGCAGTAATCTTAAGGGTTTTAAAGTACAGTTTTTGTTCACTGTTTTTTGGTGATTTAGGCTACTGTTTTAAGGTATATGGGCTGCTATTTTTCGGTGGATGTAGGGGTTATTTTAAGGGTGATTTCCGGCTATAGAGAGTGAGGAAGGAGAAGAGAATTATTTGTTGCTTATGACTTGTGTTATGCGTCAATGCTAGGAATTTTTATGTGAATGAGCTAGGGTGTGAAAGGTTGGATTTGTGTCTCTTTTATAGACAAAGGCTATGGTGACTCCTTGTTTGAAAAGGAATGAGATTTGTTAATGGAGGTGATATCTTTTAATTAGTATTTCATAAGGAAAACATCTTTTTAATTAGGGACAAGATTTGGCCAGATTAGGAAGGTGATGTATTTGATTTGTTTATTTAGGTATGTGAATTATTTAGATTGGATTTGATTTGGGATGTGATTTATTCAATTTAGGAAAGATATTATTTTAATTTGTGACATGTGTTAAATGTTTTAATTATTTTCGGGTGGGCTTTGGTGGGCTAAATGGGCTTGGGCGTGAGACTAGCAACAAAACCAGAAGTACCGACACCGTTTGAACGCCGATTCGAACGCTGCACGAACGCCCACAATCTACTTGACGTTCGAACGTGTTCACGAACGCAGCACGAATGAAAGCAGTGAACATGTGAATTGAATCTGATGACATACTTATTCTGAATTTTCCCTTCCGACATTCGTTTCCCGCGACTTCCGTGACTTAAAAGGTAGTGTCTCCAAATGAGACTCATCATAGGGACTTATATGAAAAATGCAGTGCCTACAACCCTACTCTTTCTGGCATAGGTATACACCACTTCAGGGAAGAGGATAGTCTTAGGGCACAAGTTGAGCTATTTACTAGAGAGTTAGGAGCCTTAAAAGCTAGAGATAGCAAGACTATGCATGCAGTCGCCCACCTAGAACCCCAAGAGTGCCTGATATATGGTCAGATGAGGGAGACATATGAGGAAGAGTGTAACACCTTAGGGATGTACAAGAAGCCATACACACCATATTCCGACACTTACAATCCTAGTTGGTGGAACCACCCCAATTTGAGTTGGAAACAAGAGTCTAAGCAGTTGAGTCAGACACCACCACTTAGAGGATATAGTGCTCCTCAGTTTCCCACACCTGCCGCCCCTAGAAATTCTTTAGAAGACAGTGTGCATGCATTTATAGAGGCCCAGAGTAAAACCAATCAAAGGTTTGAGTCGTTGATAGCTCAGGTTGTTGAGGATAATAAGGAAATTAAGAGTCAAGTCTCTAAAGTGCAAGAACAAGGAAATTTTCCATCTCAAACTAAACCAAATCCACAAGGCCAACACATGACACAGGTTGATCACAAAGCAATCAATGTAAATGTTGTTAATGTTATATTCACTAAGAGTGGTAAGGAGGTAGGGAGACCGGACACGTCCAACACCATAGATGACCCCAAAAATAGTGGTATAGGTACCCCTCAGGAAAAGCAAGAGACTCATTTCCAAGTTAGAGTACCTTTCCCTCAAGCACTTAGGCCCACAGTGAGAGCCCCAAACCCAAATGGTGAGATCCTATAACACCCAAAGCAAGTAAAGATTAACCTTCCGCTATTACATGTGATCAAACAAGTTACTACTTATGCAAAGGTTTTGAAGGATCTATGAACCATAAAGAGAAAGCATAATATGAAGAAGATTGTTTCCCTAACAGAGTAGGCTAGTGCAGTAATTGAACAGAGGACCCCACCAAAATATAAAGATCAGGGTTGTCCCACTATCACTTGTTATATTGGCTCACATGAGTTTGGTCAAGCATTATTAGATTTAGGTGCTAGTGTTAATCTCATGCCATATTCGATCTATGTGCAGTTAGGGCTTGGTGAGATTAAACCTATATAAGTGGTTTTATAGTTAGCTGACCGATCCATAAGAGCACCACAGGGAGTAGTTGAAGATGTTTTAGTGCAAATTGATAAATTCTACTACCATGTTGACTTCCTAATTTTAGACACGCAATCTGTGGTTAATACTGAGTCAAAAATCTCGCTTATGTTAGGTAGACCTTTTCTTGCTACAGCTAATGCCCTTATTAATTACAGGAATGGTCACATGAAGCTATCATTTGGAAATATGACTCTGGAGGTGAACATTTTTTATGTTGAAAAACAACCACGAGATGATGATGAGTGCTACTACACATACATGTTAGAAACAATCCTGTCAGAATCAGCTTCTTTACAACATGAATCAAACCCTCATGAACTGAAAATGGTCCCAAACAATCGTAAAAAGAGGAAAATGAGAGTTATTGCCCACTTAAAGATGATACATGAGAAGCTAAAAATGAGGGTGAACCAACTTTTACATGTGTGCAGCTTAAAATGTCACCCACCAGACCCTGAGGGATCCATGGATACACTGCATCAGCCAGCCATAAAGTCATATTTATGCCTTCATCACCAATGTCTGCCGAAGAAGGAAGCACATGGGACTACCTGGTCCGCAACATGGAAGCCACCATGATAATCTGAGTGGTTACGTCTGGCTGAAGACGTTAAACTAAGCGCTAGCGGGGATGAAACCCTTGCATCTGTATTTATTTATTTTATTTTGTTTTATTTTATTTTGTGCTAATTGCATGTTTTATTTTTATTGTTTGCATAAGTATTTATGCAGGTTTTAGCACAACCTACACATCCACACAACTAAAGTCTTACCAGCAGGAATCTGATCAACTCTGCGCCTGGTAGTGTTGTTTCTTAATCCTTTTTCTTTACATTTATCTTACATTGAGGACAATGCAAGCTTTAATTGTGGGGCTGTATGCATGCACATGATATTACCTGTTATAAAAAAAATATTGTTTTGTTTTGTTTGTTTTTAGTCCTTAATAGTTAAGCATAAATCCAATGATGATATTGGTTGCTTTAGAGTGAAATCTTAGAAACGATAAGTTCTTTAATGTACTTTTATATGATACTTTGAGTAGTTGATCTAGGTTAGACTCGTAAGCACTTAATTATAGGTTTTTAGCAGTGAAAGCCTGTGTAGTTGGCAAAGTGACTAGTTAAAAAAATTGCATGTCGATGAATGACCGTTTGCTTAGATGTTTATCCTGATTTACTAGTGTTATGATGTATGGTATGGTTAAAAATAAAAAGAAAAAGTCTCTAAAGAAAGAAATTAAACCACCTATAACCGATAAGCATGAAGCTACTCATGGGCGAGTATTATGACCATCATGAGGAGAAACGCTACCTTAAAGGGTAGGTGTGTTGAAGAAAAAAGAAAAGAAAAAGTTGAAAAAAAGAAACAAAAAGAGACAAGGAAATGAAAAAGAAAATCATATCATACTGAGCACAGACATGCAATTACAGAGCATAATTGAGATATCTAGGTTGGTTTGACCCATCAGATCCCAATTTTTAAACGAAATCATTGAGTTGGCTTACCTAGGAATCAAGCTGTGAATGAACCTTTACATATACACAATGTGAGTTTGGCTTAGATGATTTATTCAAAGATTTGGATTTAAGTTACGTTGACTACTTTGAAAGTTCTCTAGTTTCATTCCTAGGCATTCGTTGAGGACAATAATATGTGTAACTATTGCGACTATTTCAGTTTGTTATTTTCATTTTGTTATTTTTACATGATTGCATGTGTTTTAAATGACATTTGTGGGTGTCGTCGCTGTAAGCCCTCACGAAATTATAACTCGTCCACTAGGGACACCTAGGGGTTTAAAGGCTTATTGTATACGCTAAATGCAATCGTGATCCCTACGAAAGTGGCTTAGATAGTTTTATTTGTTAGGGATATGCCCTATACCCAACTTGTGGATGGGCTATATGTACATGTATTTGTAATATTTTCAATAATTAATAAAATGGAAATCTTTATTATACATGTCTTACATAAATTATATGAATCATCAAACACTGTAATAAAGCCCTTGGAGTAATAAGATGATGGCTTCCACGCCTTATGAGAATCATTACTATTAAACGTTCCTAGTAATAGTTTTGTGAATCATTTAGGCGTTCACAAAGCGGAGAGACTAGCATGATGATATGATTCGCCCTTAAGTGGGGTAGCCGATCCCATAGGCTACTAGCGGAGATCCGTCCGCTTGGTGTATCACATGGATGCATGAGTTGCTTGTGTCCATCGAACTGACCGCCGAAAGTTTTCACATGAAGTGTTTATCCCATGTGTCTGTGAGAACTTTCATGTATCGATTGTATGACTAGTCCTTAGACTTGAGATCTTTACAATCTTATGTGTGGATCAAATAACTTTGACATTCTCCTTCCCCGGTTCAAAAGATCTGGTCATAAGGGTATGATTGGGTCATTTGTTGAAACACATGAAGTTTGTAAAGATACAACAGAGAATCGCCACTCTCTCGGATAATATTTTCTTATAAGAGTAGTACTCCAGTTCGCGGGTTGATATGTGTGATCAGTGCTTGAGACTGTGGACGCAGCGGAAGAATCATGTGAGATTTTTGGGTTAGCACGATTCATGACACTATCAACATCATACATTTGACTATATGGGTAGACACTTTCCATACCCTAGGTCAAACGGTGGGGATACAGTGAGGCGAAGGACCGTATCATATGTAAATCGCATACAGAATGGGTATATATATATCTTTCCTTCTCATTTGGGGCCTTGGCATGTTGCTAGATGTCAACCTTGGTTATTGAAATCGAATGACCATCTGATCGGAGGATAATTTATGTTCGATTAAATTATCATGATTCATTTCATGTCCAACTTGAGGGGAACCCAAAAGGTCACACACAACAAAGTCGAAATCAATGGTTAACAGTGCACAATACAAATTTAACAACATATATGATTGTTGTAGGAATTGTTCATAAATGATTCAATGTGTTTAATTATTGAACAGATCATTTATGAGATTCCAGAGTGGCTTAGGGATTGGTGAATGACGATAGGGGCACTTTGGGAATTGGAATAAATAAATAAATAAATAATAACATGAATAGTAATATGAATAGTATTTTTTTATTTTTTATTTGTTTTGAATTCTAATTCGGCCCAAACTCTTATTAGGGTTTTATAATATCATTAAACCACTAAATTAAGATCTAATTGCTAAGATTAAATTAGCATTTATCCCACATCGGATTCTTAATTAATTTTGTTGTCTTTGGAGCACCTAAATAAACCCAAAGAATTGTTTACAAATTTTTGCACCAAACCTTTCATATCTTGGGTTTATATAAGTGAGCAACTCTAAAGTTTAAGAGTAAGCCACTGATTTTGAGGATCCTTAAGTCTAATTGACTAGAGTAACCTCGAGTTAAAAGTTTTGTGGTATTTGCCTAGGCTAGCACCAAGGGCAAAATACTTGTGCACTCAAGGCGTAGTCTTGCCGTTGAGTTTTGGCTTTGGTGTGTGCATCTTTGGAGGCCACATACTTGGGTGGCTCTTTGGAACGTGGAAGGGCTTGCTGAGTTCGAGAAAAGCTTGTAGATTGGAGGGAGGACTGGAGGAGTCTTCGGCTCAAGTAAGTCTTTTTCTTTCTTTATTTTAATTAGAGTTCTTATGATAGTTAGCATGTATAGGTTTATGTTCTTTGCATGTTTTATGAGTTTTTATGCTTAGAATATATATTAACATGCATATGCTTGTAGAATAATAAAAACAAATGGGTCTTGGGGAAAGTGATAGCGGTATCGTAATTTGATTTATTAAATTTTCCGCTGCGCACTCGCGGCCGCTTCCCAACAGTGGTATCAGCGCGCCGTTTTTGTTTTGATTAGTTCTCTCTCATTTGAACTCGAAATTGGGTGTGTAAAAGCTCGCTGGAAAGATAACACCCTGAACGTAATTTTAGGCACAAGTTTTGCATGATTTGGTTAAGATTTGAATTGTGAAATTTCATTTAAAGTTCACGCATCTGTAAAAAAACATGAATAGTAAATTTATTTGATTAAAATAATATGCAATATCATAATTAAATATTAATCAAAGTTATTTAATGCCTAAAATAATTCCAACATATTAAATCTCATATGCTTGATGATTCTATGTATGATTAGAATTGGCATGATTATTTTAGGGTGCAAACATCTAGAGACTTTCTAAAGAAATAGAGAGTGTATTGCTTATCCCTTAGCTAAGTAATTATTCCGTGATGAACTTAGAGATTTATTACCTTTAAGGCTAATAAATATAAATCACTTGTTTATAATAAAAGACATTATAATAGATACAAGTGGGGTGGGACCAAGGCGTTAATAAAACTTTCCAAATTAAAGTTAATTTAACCAAAGGTATTACTAGAGTTAGATAATGATTTGGTGTCTTCCTTCACTCACTACCTTTTTATAGCCAAAAGGAAAAGCTGTGAAGACATCTAGATAATCATTTACTCAAAACTTACCTTAAAGCATATTTAAAGTGTTGGACTAATTTGGAGGATCTATTATTTATTCCTGTCACCAAGGCAATAAGAGCCTAAGAGGTAAGGGTATTTAAGAGAGTTCGCTCCACCCTCGCTCTGGGGAATTTTCAATGGAGGAATCCATTTGACAGTTATTCACTTAAACTTGCTAAAATCCTCAATAATAATTTAAGTCTAAAATTTGCTTCCCATTGTAAAGTATAGACCTAAAAGGCTTAAACCGTATTGGCAGGACTAGGCTTTACCAGACTGACCAATACCAATTTGTCCCTAAATCATACTATTGACAATGGTTTGACTTTTATGAGTCATAAGACGCATCGACCCTTAGGCGTGGTCTTATAACTTAGTGGCAAAGATTGGGTGTCCACAAGGACTAGCATAAGCTATGGCATGTTTGATTTCCCAACCCAATGATCAAAGAATTGTGATATATATCATAAATTGGTTGGGAACCTACCTAATTATCGTATTTTATAACGACCGACCCTAGTCGGAGTTATGAAATGATGATAATGGGATCCTTGCCCATAAGAAATCCATCATATTGGGGTTGGTGCGATTTACTTAAAATTTTAAAACAATTGAGTGGGAGCAACTTCATAATATTAAAAGCCCATGTTATTATGAAACATTAATGAAAATATATTCCTAATTTTAACATTCTCTCTTAACATGTGGGTTAAAATATTTAACAAACATTCAAATGGCAAATAGAGTATCACTTCGTTCCATCGTTGATGAGCATAAGCTCAAAGAGGACAACTACAATGACTGGTTTAGAAACCTTAAAATTGTCTTACGACAAGAAAAGATTTTCTATGTTCTTGAAAGACCATTTCCCCGTGAACCCGCAGAAGATGCTGACCAAAATACATTTGATGCTTGGAAGAAACACGTCGATGATGATGAGCAAGCAGTTTGCATAATGCTTGGCTCTATGTCGGACGAACTTCAGAAAGCTCACGAAGATATGGATGCTCAAACCATCATCTTTCACTTGAAAGAGTTGTATGCAACTTCCGTTTATACCGTGAGATTCCAAGTGTCATGTGCCTTATTCCAAACAAGGTATAAGGAAGGATCTGTTAGTGGACATGTACTTAAGATGATTGGCCACATTGAAAAATTGGCCAACCTCGGGTTCATCATGGATCATGAGATAGGTCACGATCTAATTCTTCAGTCCTTACCAAAAGACTTCTCTAATTTTAAAGAAACTACTTTAGCAATATTGCACAATCTGATAAAGTAAACAGAGAAGGACTTGAAACCGGAGCTTAAAACCTTTGTCATGCTTACAGGTACGGACCTGAAGCCACGAGGCCCAAAGAAAAATAAGGGCAAGGCCAAGGCTCCAGATCACCTAAAGCCCATTGGTAAGGTGGAGAAGAAAAAGGGAAAAGGGAAATGTTTCTTTTGTGGAAAGAAGGGTCATTGGAAGAAATACTGCAGATCCTTGAAAGCCAAGGAAGCTAGGGAAGCCCAAGAGGTCAAGAAGCCCAATGCTTCAGGTATGTTGTATATGATTGAACTATAATCTCAAAACTCTGAACCTTCTACTTGGGTGTTTGACACCGGTTGTGGGACTCAATTGTGTAACAATGTGCAGGGCCTGAGAAACAGTAGGAGACTCTGTCATGGGGAGGTTGACTTACGCATGGGTAATGGAGTAAAACTGATTGCATTGTGCTTGGGGACTTATTCATTAGTTTTGCCGAATGGTTTAGTTTTAGACTTAGAAAATTTTGTTTATGTGCATTCTCTAGTAAAGAACATCATTTCAATTTCTTCTTTATGTAATAAAGGTTTTTCATGCCTAATAAGTTGTAATGAATGTTCTATTTATTTCAATGAAATAAAATATGGAGATGGTATTTTGAATAATGGTATCTATGTCTTACAAACTAACAAAAAATGTTCAACCTCTAATATATACAACGTTAACTCGAATAATCTCAATGAATCACTTCTATGGCACAGTCGCTTAGGTCATATCAATGAAACAAGATTAACTAAGCTACATAATGATTGATATTTCAGACCCTTCAAATATGAACCTTATGAAATTGTGAGTCTTGTTTACTTGGTAAAATGCCCAAATTACCCTTCAAAGGTAAAGGACAACGTGCAGCGGAGACATTAGAACTCATACACTCTGATGTATGCGGACTAATGTCAGTCACCGCTAGAGGTGGATTCTCCTACTTCATTACCTTTATCGATGATCACTCGCGATATAGGTATGTGTACCTTATGAGGTACAAATCTGAAGCCTTTGAGAAATTCAAAGTCTTCAAAGCTAAAGTAGAAAACCAGCTTAATAAAAGTATTAGGTCACTATGGTCTGACCGAGGTGGTGAATACTTAAGCGACGAATTTCAAGATTACTTGAGAGAAAATGGCATTGTTTCCCAGTGGACTCATCCGGGAACTCCACAGCATAATAGGGTCTTCGAAAGGAGAAATCAGACATTATTAGATATGGTCCGATCAATGATGCCAGACACGGATCTACCTCTTTCATTTTGGGTTCTTTCTTTAGAAACTGCAACACTACTACTAAACTAAGTTCCTTCCAAGACTGTTAGTCAAACACCATATGAGTTATGGTCTGGGAAACGTCCTAGTCATAGTTATCTAAGAGTTTGGGGATGTGACGCATATGTGTAGACATTGCATTTTTGCATATCAGCCCGATGATGAGTCTCGTAGGGAGACACTATCTCTTTAGTTGTGAAAGCCGTGGGAAACGGACGTTGGAAGGGTAAAGTTGGAAATTAGCATTTGGTCGGATTTAACTCGCTTGTTTCGCTTCGGGTTCGCTTGTGGGACCTCTATTTTAAAACACGCCAACCCATTAAATCACATCTCACAAATTAAATAATTAAAACATTTAAAATACATGTCACAAATTAAATTAAAACCAATTAAATTGAAATTAAATTAAAATTAAATTAAAACCAATTAATTTAAATTCCAAAATTAAAATAAATCCATTCCTAAATTACATAAATCTCCCACCAATTTAAAGAAATTCCCCACCAAAATATAAAATTCTTACCTTAAATAATTAAATTAAATTACATTATTTGTTTCCTTTCAAAACCATGCACAAACCCTAATACCCTCTCACTATAAAAATAACTCAAATTGCAAACCCTAGGCCTCCTCTCATTCACGGCAAAAAGCCAACAAAAACAGAAAAATAAAAACCCTAATCAACATTAAACTGCTCTGGTTGGATCTCTCATTCAACACTGCTCTCATTCACGACCATCATCCCCTTCACCATAGGCTCACCTCTCTCTCCTCACGTCACCTTCACGCCATTAACGTAAACCCCACAAACAACTTCTAACGCCTAAAACAAAAGCCCTAAATCAACCCTCTCTCTCATTCGGCAGCCACAAGCAAACGAAACAACCTAACAGCCCCCTCACTTCCACGCACAGTTCACGCCTGTCCACTGCTCAACCTTCCACCTTCAACAGCCCCATAACAACTCATAAGCATCCCGTTTCAGCCCCCTCACACACGCCCTTGCCAGCCCCATAAGCATCACGTAACAGCCCATTCCCCCTGAGCTCACCTTGCCTCACGCAAAAACTCTAGACCATAGCCCCTCCATATCTCTCAGCCCTCACTCTCGGCCACACCTCTCCCTTCATCTTCATCGACTAAACCGAATCATTCAATCAGTTCTCAACCGCCACAAACAGGGCATCCTCACTCACAAACAGACCTTTAACAGCCCATTTATCATCAGATTCTCTCTCGGCAAAAAAAAACCCCACCACACTGCCATAAGACACATGCCCATTGACCTCGCCACCTAGCCCTTCCACAGTGTCACGCACTCAAAAACTTCATTGCTTTCCACTCACAGCCCTAACTCTTCACTCGGCAGCCACCAAGAGCCCCCACGCAGCACCTCCAACCCTCTCCTCAATTGATCCAGCGCACAGTCACTCACGAAACCTGCCATTCACGCACTTAAAACCTTCAGCACCCTCACTTCACGGCCTCACGCACTGCTCAGCCCCTCCACTCACTGCCTCTGTCTCACACCATAGCTTCCCTTCATTCACAAGCACACCATCTGCCCTTTCACGCATAAGGACCTGCACCCACCAGAGAAGCCCTCACCCTCACGTACATCCTTCGCCCACACTGCCAGCCACGTTAACCAACTTCACGCATCAACTCGCCACTTGCACCTTCCATACGCAACAACAATCCATACCCTACGCAACAAGAAGCCTAAAAGCCACAAATAATCACGCACACAAACAATCAGCAGCTGACCGCGAGAAGTAACCCTTAGCCGAAACAAATAAACAACGAGACCACCAAAGACAGTCCACAAACCAGTAAACAAAGGCCATCCATTAGCGCACGTTAACTACCCAAAATTGCACCCCGAAACTGACCAAAACAGTCCCTAAAACTGCACCTTAAAACTGCCCAGAATTCCTCTTAAAGATCACCAAAATCGCAGCCCCTTTAACCCCTAAAACATACACCAAAAAATTCCCTAAATTGCCTTAAAACAGTGACCAGAAAATACCTTGAAAATAGCAGCAAAACGGAGTGAAAACAGAAGCCTGAATAGCGGAACAGCGAGGAAAAGCGTTGGATTAGTGAACCAGAAAATTTGCGGAGCATCTACCCTTCCAACGGACGTGTGACGCCCTTTCTTGGGACGACAAAAGAGGTTAGACCTGAGGGCACCCTTTTTACTTATCTTCATTATTTTTTTTTTATTTTTTTTGATATATAATTGCATGAGAGTCGTTTGAGGCATGATGTGATTGTTGGATGAGCGGGATATGTGTTCCCTTTTGTGGTATATCGGATGGAAACCCGGACGTAAATTCCATAGCCGATTCCGAATGGACGGTAGTATGGTCTGCACTCGGGATACAATGCCACATACCACTTAAGATACACGTATATCGTCTCATCCAAATTTGTATTTGAGCATGTTATAGTCTTTAGGTTATTCGTTTATTATTTAAAGCATTGGTTAATTTAGGTTGTTATTTATTTGTTAAAGCATATTTAGGTTGTTCCTTATGCATGTTATTAGTTTATGATGTGTTTGGATAATGATTTATACATATTGATTTAATGGTTCAATATGCTCGTTGTGTTAATTGCGTGGAGTTATTTGGATGAAAGCATGTTAGATCTAAGTACCCTTAAGCATGATTATTGAGTAGACTTGGTTGATTCATTGCACAAATTATATCATCACAAGTGACATAAGTAAGGGACCATTCTGAACCCAACGGTTTGAGGTCTTCCCTTGCGAGGGGTGAGTGCGGCCTTAAATCTTTGTCCCGATTCACACCGGGTGGTGACTCCATGTTATTTCGTACTTCCCAACTAGGCCGCGAGCCTAGAACAGCGTCGCCTAGGTTCTGTTGTCTACAATATGTTAAGCTCACACAAACTAACAAATTGGACGATAGGGCAGTTAAATGTAAGTTTGTAAGATATGTCTTGAACTCAAAAGCATACGTGTTCTACGTCCCAAATGAACAAAGAACATTTGTCTCACAAAATGCTAAATTTCTAGAGAATGAATTCCTTCTTAAGAAACATAGTGGGAGTAGACTTGACCTCGATGAGGTACGAGAAGAACAAACTAACATAGAACTAAACCCCAAACCCCTCAAAAGGGCATCGACGGAACAACCACAAGGTTATGAACTTAGAAGGTCTAGTAGGGAAAGACATGAGCCTGAAAGATATGGTTTCCATATTGATGAGGAACATGATCAGGTCATTGATAATGGCGATCTCACCAGTTATGATGAAGCAATGTATGACATTGATTCAGTCAAGTGGCTTGAGGCCATGAAATCTGAAATAGACTCTATGTATCAGAATCAAGTCTGGGACTTGGTGGATGCACCTGAAGGGATAAAATGAATGGGTTATTTAGGGGTGAATCCGGTAACGCAGCGGAAGCGGTGAAAATCCGATTTTCAGATTTCAAAACTTTTTCTCGGATAAATTAAATAAACATATTTATTTAATATTCCAATATTCAAATAATGAAATAAAATTTCAAATGAATCATATTCAAGTGAAATTACCAAATTACCCTTATATGGTATTTTGTCCATTTTAGTCCGAAATTGATCCAATCAATTTTGAATGATTCTAAATCATTTCTAAGATGAACTAGCATGTTCAAAACATCACCAAAACACCAAAGCAACCAAAAATCCAAAAATTAATTTCTTGGCCGAATGCTTCAATTTGGGGGCATTTGTGCCTTTAGTCATTTCATGGTTCAAAACACATCCAAATGTAATCCAATCAACATGAAACTTTATATGCATCATATACACATCCTAATGCACAACATATCTCAAAACCCCCAAATTTAGAATAGGTTATGAACCCTAATTTTCAATTTCACAAATTGGGCAAATTAGGCCATTTACATTAAATCAAATGTTTCAATCATCAATCTTTCATCCAATTCAAGTCTCAACACAATGAAACAACTCAAGATCAAATCTAGGTCATTTAAGAGTGGGTCAACAACTCTAGAATAGCAACATGGTTTCAAAAACCTTGAAAGAATGCTTACAACTACACTAGTTACAAACTTCCATCATCATACATGCTTTACAATTTCACCAAAGCTTCCATCAACAAAAACCACAAAGAACAAAGAAAGAAATAACCTAAAGATATCATATATTGAAGCCTAGATCCTAAGGAACAATTTCCTTACTAATAGTAAGTTTGAAAAACTTACTAAAATCAAGCTTCCTTTGGATTTTCTTTCTTTCTCAAGCTTTCCTTAAGTTCCTTCAATGGTGTTTTGCTTTTGTGAAATATGTATTAGGTTAAGTGTTAAATGAAATAAAAAACAATTTATACTTGTAACATTTACACCTTGGCCGAAAATCAAAGCCAAATTCAAGAAATTGTAATTTCAATTTCATTTCAATTATCATAATGTCAACTTGCATAAATATCTTATAAACAACTTTATTAGATATTTATTTTGGTCAACAAATGCAACTAACATCATTTACTTTAAATATCCTAACATAAGATATTTATATTTAATTAATTTAATCATTTAACAATTAATTAATTAATAATTAATCAAATACAAATATATTAAATATATGTATAATATTTACATTAAATATTAAAAACATATATTCATTTAGGATAAAAGTCAAATAACTCATTTTGACTATTAATTAATGTGTATTTAAATTAATCAAGTATTAAATGTAAATACACAATAATTAAGTAAATGACTATCTAGTCTCTTTAGCATGTAACTTGCGTTTAACCATTAAACGACTTTATAAATAATCATATTATTTATTTATGTTGCTCTAGTGCTCAACGAGTATGTTTCATTATTGAGACTCTCTAGGTTCAGGTATATCCGTCACGAAATCAAATTTCGTGTCCATAATCTATCCACCCGTAGATTATGACGATCACGGATAATCTCGCTGAACCATACAGGTCGAGGTCATCGCAAATGTATAATTCCTCTCCGTCACAGTATCCGGATAAATCCCAGAGATATAGATGTAAACGTCAAATCTCTATCGGGATTATCCAGTCGACTATTCTATTAGCAATCTCAAAAGAATGTTTAGAACTAGCTTCTAAACTTTACCACGGGCCCATGGATTTATCTGATTGCTAATCATATGGACTACCTATGCTCTGATACACAGAACTGACGGATCCTATCTTGATACACATAGGACACCCTGAGGATCTGTCTACACACCCAACGAACAGACGGAGGTCTGATCTAAATAGATCGGTGACGTGACTGCCGTCTAAGTGTAGAAGATGTCTCTGTTGGTATTTTCTAAGGTCCCAAGATCAAATCAAGACATGAAAACATGCGTGAATACACCAATGAAGATAGCGGAATACTTACATTGATCGGTTATGTCGATTTGAAGACGAATCATGCCCAAAAACGCACTGCCTTGGTAAGCTTACTGCAACCAGTCCATGCTCACTGTCTTGGCAGTTTCGGGTCTCAAAACGAAGCTCCAAACTCCATCGGATGAGTCCCGCCTCATGGTCGAACCTCCCTACCACCTTCGCAAGACTTGAAAGTGTGCTAGCACTTGAATTTTCACCATGAAAATCCACTCTTTGCTTCCCTTTTGTGTCACGTTTTTCTGGTTCAAAACCAGTCCCCATTTCAAGCTTTGGGCGTGAGAGAAGAGAGAAAAATGAGAGAGAAGAAGTTTTGTATTAAGTTAAAATGATTTACCAAAAATCAATTTATATTTATGCCATAATTTTCATTAAATTAATAATAAAATTATGACACATAACATGCAATGGCTTAGAGTGTCAAACACTCAAACTCCATGTAATGACATTGAGTGCAATGTACACAATCTACATGCAAAGCATTAGAATGACATGTGTCATGTGGGCCCCACACGTTTCCAAATGAAAGTGGGCCCACGTGCACTCACGCGTTCGGGTTCGATATTTCCGAAATACCGAGCTTACGTCGCGACGTTAATTCAATCGAATAATTGCGGCTACCGAAATTATTATTTACGTCGCTAACGAATTAATTCTAAATTAACCCGTTTGCCCGAATTAAAATCTAATTTTAATTCCGCGTCGAAATCTAATTTCGTCTAATATATCCAATATATTAATACATCGATTAATTCCGAATTAATCGTTCTCTCTCTTTAGACGACATTTTATCCCGGATAAAATATCTCCGTTATTAATCCTAGATTAATTTTCTCTCTCTTCTGTATAATCCCAGATTATTCAAGAGTGCGAGTTGTGCGTCATCGGTGGATTATCGGGAAGCGACCCATGAGATCCCCGGATAATCTGGCAGTAAATACGGTCGTCGGAGTATCCGAATCACGTACGTACCAAGTACTACGTTCTACCGATTTACCAGACAAGGTCGACTCCTAGCAAAGCACCAAGTCTACCCAATTCTCCGGACATATCCATTTAAGAATATTAAGATCTGTATCAAGCGTAGTATACTAATGTATTGTGTATATCGGTCCAGTATCGGATAGTCACGTGCTAGGGCTGGGGCTGGATAAGTGTCTGCCCCGTCCGAAACACATGTCGGATGTATGGTAACTAGTCTCTATAATCGGATATTCATGACCTGGTCATAATATCACGATTGGATGTGCATCACTTTAAGAGCACTAATACCGTATCCTGCGTGACATCATCTCCATTATGACTGGAGTGACACTTCCGTCTTGACATCACATCCAATACACTACGATTCTCAATATACCCGGCATTGGCGTACACAGAACCGGTTACAGTCCTAGACGACCTCAACTAAAGTATATCGATTGTCGTAAGCATTAGCGATGTAAGTCTCAGGTTAAGACTATACACACCTACCTTGATTTCGGCCTCCCATAGACACATCGTCATAATACCAATGGGATTCCGAGGGGTCTATCCAGAGCGAAGCTGTTTCCCGTACCATCGGTGAAACACGACCTCCTATCGCACTTGCATAAGTATCCAATACTTATATATATGAGAACTATGTCGTTGTGCCCTCACAACGCGCACAAGTGCAATACTAGCCTATTCCGCATTATCGATGTCCAGTCTCGATAATACTACGGCTAGGGATATTTAATGATTAATCCTTCATGGACTGATACTGTCTCATATCATCTCAATCCAGGAACTAATCATAGGGACCTCTCTTCATTTATATTCTATGGTGATCTAATCACAAATGATGAGAGTGCAATTTCCTTGTTACATAGTTAATTTTGCTACAGCAACACAATGTTCTGTGCAAATAGTGACGCTATGGGTCATATTATCCAACAATCTCCCACTTGGCACGTAGCGAGTCACTCAAGTGTCCTACACCCGAACTATGTAAGGTTCGCTCAAATTGCTGAGGAAAGGTTTTCGTCAGCGGATTTGTTTGATTATCGTCTGACGCGATTTATACGATCATCACATCGCCACGATGTATGATCCGAACGAATCAGATGAATATAGAAGTATATATCTGGATCGTCGATGAGACCTTTAATTCTTTAACCTTGTGCTGACGCCTAGCTCAGCTGCTAACAGAACTATATCTAATCTAATTAGATTTATTATCGACCCAATGGCTTCTATTGCTGCCTCAGCTGCAGCAATAATCCGCATTATTTGTTTATTCGGCAACAGTTATCTTGCTCGGAAGATTTCCAGCTCACTGTCCCGTTATTCAAACTTTATAGTACCGCAG
The DNA here is from genome assembly GCA_019454045.1 of Zanthoxylum bungeanum. Taxonomy (NCBI): domain Eukaryota; kingdom Viridiplantae; phylum Streptophyta; class Magnoliopsida; order Sapindales; family Rutaceae; genus Zanthoxylum; species Zanthoxylum bungeanum. The sequence goes on from SKCR01037486.1 coordinate 147,854, forward strand.
TATTTTATTGTTTGGAAACTTGTAGCAGTGATCTTAGTCACTTCAAGTTCTCCTTCTCCATAGTTTAAGACAACATCTTTAGTTCTCTCAGATACTAACAGATGTTCTTTATGTTCAATCCAGTGATTATCACTTGGATTGACCCAATTGTGACTCCATATGCTCGAAGCGTATGAGACACCAATACAAGTACATTTTAAATGTACAATTTCCCAGAGAGTGTTAACGACTCCAAATCTATCCCAGTAGATCTTTATTCCCTGAATAAAGGTTGTTACTCCCCAGAATTCTACGGAGAATTTCTATGAAAGAATATCTATGAAAGCCAAGCTTTCACAAATTGCTATATGGGAATTTCACTGTCAGTGCGCTCTCCCACTAACCTCCTTATATTCACAAGAATTATTTCGTTTTGAGTCAAATCATAAACCATTATGATTATTTCAAAACGTCAGTTCCAAGAACCTTATGCTTGCATTGATCCAAACATGGATCGAATAACCCGCAAACCTTGTTTGTCGGTTATACAAAATCGTCAGGATGTTGTAAACATCCTCCAAAAGGTTTCCTTTTCAGGAAAGCGATTTTGATTTGTAACTGACATATTTCATAAATGAAATATACAGTTATCAACAAGCATCTTCAAAATGGATTTACCATGGCAACAGGTAAAAGGGTGTGAACCGTTATTAACACAATGTTGATAACGATACCTTTCCGTCAAAACCTTAGGTTTGCACGTTGGTATGTTGCCTTCCATGTATGTCTTCCTTGAAGACGTTTAATGTACCATAGGCACAACGCCTTGTGGTACAACAACTAGTATCCAAACATAGTTGTTATACATGGAATCCATTTCGGACTCATGGCACTTTGCCATAACTGGGAGTCGATACCTCGTATCACTTCCTCATAACGTAGTCGGATGGTACACCTCCATAAGATTGACATCTTTATGAGGTTAGATCAGAAACCCATACCCTAGGTTGTTTTCTGACTCTATCCGATCTACTAGTTTCTTGTGTATTTGAAGATTAATGGTATAGTTTCATCATAGATGAACTGTTTGTGTTCCATTACGGACTTCGTGCCTAGAACAGTATCACTCCGATTTTTCATCGAGTATCACTATCCTCCCACTAACCACTGCATATCGGTATTCCTCTCAGGAAAACCGCATGGTGAGCAACAATTACATTGTTCTCATGTGGGATTTATAAGTACTATATTTAAGGTTTCCCTTAGGATAACTTATATTGGCACTTATCCAATTTGGGTCCTTAGTTTGGTATCATCCAAACGCTATGCCTCGCATACCCAAATTATCAGGAATGAGAAACCTCGTTTCTTCCCTGTTCATATCCTATATGATATCTGTCAAACAGATTTATATGGAACCTTATTCTAAATAAGTTTTGAACTGTTAATACATATCCTGTTGAAGGAAATCGTAGCTCAGAGCGACTCGTGATAAACCTTATCATGTCCAACAAAAATTCGGTTTTTGGTTCGGACACACCGTCTAACTAACGTGTCTCGGGAGGAGTCCTCATATGAAAGAATACCGTACTCTTTCATTTACGTATGAAACTTACTACTTAAGTATTTTCCATTACGGTTTTACCGTGGCGGAATAACACTATAGCCGATCTGTTTGTTTTCTTCGTGTCGAAACTTTAAAAGTTTCCGATCTGTGTTCTTCAAAAGAAACACATAACCACAACTTGATGCTACATCCGTTAAGGTCACGAAATATTCATGTTCACATCTAGCCTAGCTAGATATGGGCCCACTTAATTCACCATGAATAGGGCTAACAGATCGGTGGCCCTTTACTATTACCAAGTAAATAGTATTTTAGGTATTTAACCTAATAAACTAGATTCGTAGACCTTATTTGAATAGTCAAATCAGTCCTAGTACCCACTCTTAAAAGGTGTGGATATACGAGTCTTGTTTAATTGTGTCCTAGACAACAATGCCACAAATAAGTCTCCATTGATCAAATCAATTTAAGCTATTATTTGTCATTTTATATGTTTGAGATTTTATTATATTCAAAATATAAATTCTGTTATTTACATCCAATGTATTTATCTCAGTATCATCTTTATATAATGAAACACTTTAGTGTTCTAGAATATAAAGGTTTTATCCGCATCGGATTAAAACACTGATATAGAGATAATGTCTCTAGTCAAACTAGTCACATTATAACATTTCCTAATTTAAGTACATACCCAAAGGGTAGTTCCTAAACTTAGGTATCTACGGTCGAAACAGCGACTTTCGTCCCGTTTCCAATTCGCAGAGAAATCTCGGCTTGAAGCCAGTATCCAGCTCACAGCGGATTCTGAACGTCAATACATATATATATTATGTACCACACTAAGTATTTAAAATCCAATTTCAATACTAGTAGTAAACATAACTTTGACAAATATTTTTAAAGTTAGAGCCTCGCCCTATCTTTAATTCCTTCGTGTCTTCCATATCCAAATGGTAGTCACTTTGGGATATGTCAATTATCTTTTCAATATTTCACAAACTTTGGCCAAGCCTTGGTTTTAGAATATCGAAATGATATGCACCTTGTGCTACATGCCCAATTGCAAACTTTGACTTTTCTCCACTAGAATAGTCAATTAATTGCAACTTTAATACTTTTAAATCTAAAGATAGATTTATTATAAGTATATTAATTAAGCACTAAAGTCATCATCACATAAATCTTCCAAAGACTTTATGCTCTACTATTTGCTTAATAATGGGCTTAGTCATAATAAGTTATTTATCAAATAAATTAACCTATTATAAATCCCAATTGAAAATTAAATCATTTAAAGCATTTAATCCAATGATTATATATTTTAAATATTCAACTTTTCAGTTCTTTCTTGATTTCAATAGTCCAACTATTTAATCAATTTAATAAGGTACTATTATTATAATGATTACAATAATCTAATTATTTAATCAACTATAATTTTAATATTGATTACTATAATCTAATTATAAAATCAACTATCATTTTAATTCAATTATATTGATTACTATAATCCAATTATAAAATCAACTATATATTGAATGAGTTTGTATATAGTCCAACTATATATATATTTAAAACACATAAAATATTAGTCCAACTAATACTTTTGATAAATATGACGAGTAAAATAAAATGAGCGTGTTTAGCGAGTATTCGAACGAATGTTGCAAATTCAATACTTGCCTCCCACTATTTTTCGTCGAGCCTTTAACCCTCCGTCGAGTACTCGGGAAACCGTGTTTCCTAGTGGGCTAGGATCCCGTTAAATATCACACAATCTTGACTTTGGCCAACAAATTGTATGATAATTAACTAGGTAGATCTCTAAGATCAATTGGATCTAATCCAACTCCTAGATCCAGTAGGTGGACATCCAAGTCCTAAACATATATCTTATACATGCCTATATATCCAATATATACCCTAACCTTTTTCCTCTGAATCAACTAGGCCTTGGCTTTGGCACAACAAACCTAGTGATCCCAGTCAAGCGCGGACCCATTGACATGGAAGCTTCGTAATCAATGTCAATGGACAAGAAGTGGTCTTGACTTTGGCCAACAAACCACAACTTGGACACGACACCGATATGGAACAAAGCCTCGTGATTAAAACACATCTTTGACGGACAAGGGCTTGACTTTGGCCAACAACCCCTGCCAATCTCGGATCTTGAGTAAGAATCACTCAATGGAAGGAAAATAAACGCTTGATATTTAACGAGGGTTTTTCACGTGCAAATTGGCTACCAATTTAATTATCTTTGTTAGGTCTCATCATCATACACCCTTAAACATGCATTCTAAATACATAATAAAGCGAGTATGAAATAAAATAATAATGATACGCGGATGGATACTTAACACATTGATCCTAGATCAAATCTCTCCCTTTCTCACTCAAGCTAGCACTTGTACTACTTCTACCCGTTACACTACACTTCTAAAGAAACCTCATATACATAGAGGGGAATAGGTGAGAAGAGAATACAAAGAGAAAGAAGGTGATAAGGCTGGACACGCAGGTCCAATTTAATAAATCGAATTTATTACAACAATTTCTAAAATTGCCCACCCGACTAATATCCATCCGATATACATTATTCATTCAACACAACCACGTATTCACACACATAAGCATGCTATCATCAATCAATCAAATTAATTAATCTGATAATTAAGTGATCATCCAATGTTCAAACAACGATTTGATTTTGTTCGAGTCAAACTCGTTTTTGCGAATAAGTACTTAAAGTACGAATTCATGAATTAAATTAAACTACATCATTAAATCTAATTTAACATGTATTTAATACTAATTCACTATTCAATTCCAAATTAAATATTACACTTTTATTTAATAAACCTTTTACGATTTAAATTCTAAATCTAATCGTAACGCGTCTCAAAGACCGATTAACGTCCAACGTCAATTCAATTAAAGTCCAATGGGCTTTTGATTGATTTCTTAAGGCGTGGACTTTTGGTCAACTCGGGTCAAACCGATAACCAAAGTCCAATCCGGGATTTACCCCATAAGCCCATAAATCAATCTTGGCCCATTAGGCCCAATTGAACTTTAAAGGTTCATTAAGTCGCATTTGGGCTTTATGGTCAAGGTTTTGGGCCCAATTGGATCCAATCCATTTGGCCTAAACCAAACTTGATAAATCAAGCCCAATAGGCCCAAATACAACATTTAAATCCAATTTCCAAAATTAGGCCCAAATAATTAAATTCAAAAAATCCAATTTTCCCAATTTAATTACCAAAGTGTATTACATGATCAATCAACTAAATCAACATTTCTAAAACACCATATTAGTCCAATTAATCATGCTTGATTCATTATCATATGTCCAACACACAAATTGAAAAATCAAACCCATCTACATGCTTAAAGGTCTCGGCCAAGGGAGTCATTTCATGTCAAATTCGGTTTCAATCCAATTAATCCGCAATCGACATTAAATCATCATCCATTTGATTTCCAATACATCCAATGTTCAAAATCAAAATTTACCAAGACATTAAAGGGCTATTATATTCGGCCAAGGTGAAGCAAATTGGGGATTTTTGTTCAACTCAAAATTCAATCAAATTCACTTCAAATTAACATCATCCTTTATCATTATAACTCATCCAATGAATTAAAATGAAAAAATTCCAAGAACTCCAATATGACTTTACATTCGGCCAACATGAATAAATTGGGGAAAATTATTCCAAATCAATTTTCAATAAATTGGTCCAACCAAAATGCAATCAAACATGTTATAAGCATACTCAAACAAGCAATTTATTCAAATCATGCTCAACAAACATTTACCCAAATTTTAAGCCCTACATTTTTCATGCTTGCAACATTAGCTCATGATGCCATTGTTGGTATTTTCTAAGGTCCCAAGATCAAATCAAGACATGAAAACATGCGTGAATACACCAATGAAGATAGCGGAATACTTACATTGATCGGTTATGTCGATTTGAAGACGAATCATGCCCAAAAACGCACTGCCTTGGTAAGCTTACTGCAACCAGTCCATGCTCACTGTCTTGGCAGTTTCGGGTCTCAAAACGAAGCTCCAAACTCCATCGGATGAGTCCCGCCTCATGGTCGAACCTCCCTACCACCTTCGCAAGACTTGAAAGTGTGCTAGCACTTGAATTTTCACCATGAAAATCCACTCTTTGCTTCCCTTTTGTGTCACGTTTTTCTGGTTCAAAACCAGTCCCCATTTCAAGCTTTGGGGTGAGAGAAGAGAGAAAAATGAGAGAGAAGAAGTTTTGTATTAAGTTAAAATGATTTACCAAAAATCAATTTATATTTATGCCATAATTTTCATTAAATTAATAATAAAATTATGACACATAACATGCAATGGCTTAGAGTGTCAAACACTCAAACTCCATGTAATGACATTGAGTGCAATGTACACAATCTACATGCAAAGCATTAGAATGACATGTGTCATGTGGGCCCCACACGTTTCCAAATGAAAGTGGGCCCACGTGCACTCACGCGTTCGGGTTCGATATTTCCGAAATACCGAGCTTACGTCGCGACGTTAATTCAATCGAATAATTGCGGCTACCGAAATTATTATTTACGTCGCTAACGAATTAATTCTAAATTAACCGTTTGCCCGAATTAAAATCTAATTTTAATTCCGCGTCGAAATCTAATTTCGTCTAATATATCCAATATATTAATACATCGATTAATTCCGAATTAATCGTTCTCTCTCTTTAGACGACATTTTATCCCGGATAAAATATCTCCGTTATTAATCCTAGATTAATTTTCTCTCTCTTCTGTATAATCCCAGATTATTCAAGAGTGCGAGTTGTGCGTCATCGGTGGATTATCGGGAAGCGACCCATGAGATCCCCGGATAATCTGGCAGTAAATACGGTCGTCGGAGTATCCGAATCACGTACGTACCAAGTACTACGTTCTACCGATTTACCAGACAAGGTCGACTCCTAGCAAAGCACCAAGTCTACCCAATTCTCCGGACATATCCATTTAAGAATATTAAGATCTGTATCAAGCGTAGTATACTAATGTATTGTGTATATCGGTCCAGTATCGGATAGTCACGTGCTAGGGCTGGGGCTGGATAAGTGTCTGCCCCGTCCGAAACACATGTCGGATGTATGGTAACTAGTCTCTATAATCGGATATTCATGACCTGGTCATAATATCACGATTGGATGCGCATCACTTTAAGAGCACTAATACCGTATCCTGCGTGACATCATCTCCATTATGACTGGAGTGACACTTCCGTCTTGACATCACATCCAATACACTACGATTCTCAATATACCCGGCATTGGCGTACACAGAACCGGTTACAGTCCTAGACGACCTCAACTAAAGTATATCGATTGTCGTAAGCATTAGCGATGTAAGTCTCAGGTTAAGACTATACACACCTACCTTGATTTCGGCCTCCCATAGACACATCGTCATAATACCAATGGGATTCCGAGGGGTCTATCCAGAGCGAAGCTGTTTCCCGTACCATCGGTGAAACACGACCTCCTATCGCACTTGCATAAGTATCCAATACTTATATATATGAGAACTATGTCGTTGTGCCCTCACAACGCGCACAAGTGCAATACTAGCCTATTCCGCATTATCGATGTCCAGTCTCGATAATACTACGGCTAGGGATATTTAATGATTAATCCTTCATGGACTGATACTGTCTCATATCATCTCAATCCAGGAACTAATCATAGGGACCTCTCTTCATTTATATATCTATGGTGATCTAATCACAAATGATGAGAGTGCAATTTCCTTGTTACATAGTTAATTTTGCTACAGCAACACAATGTTCTGTGCAAATAGTGACGCTATGGGTCATATTATCCAACAGTCTCATGTGCCCACAATGGCATCTCAAGTCTAAGAATCACAAGTGCTACTCAACCCAAGAAGATTCTTATTGACGCTGGTGTACCATCCATTAAGAATCTTCGGTGAGTCGTTCAGTGTTTATCCGCTATAAACACCTACACGTCTATACTAGTCTCCAAGACTAATGGTTCATTGAGAAACCATTGGAATCATATATTCCAGTATACGACATGTACCGGTCTCAACGGGTTTACTATACTGACCAAGTAGTGTAAACCTTGACCAGGAACTGTCTGAGAATGACAACGTCATGATACTTCTCAATGTCCGTTGCGACGCTTTTGCAACTGTATCATGACTAATCATTCTCGGGTCATTACGTCTTTACCATATAGAAATATAGATTATATTATAGAAACTGCATATATTATTACTGATAATAACGTTTTACAGAAGTATTTAACAAAATACAACCGGGAATTGGCGCTCTGAGCACCAACCCCTACATAAAACCCATAGGCTGCAAGTGGATTTACAATCGTAAAACTGATGCAGAAGGCAACATCCAAACCTATAAGGCTAGGTTGGTGGCGAAAGGTTATAGACAAATCCAAGGAATTGAATATGACGAAACCTTCTCGCATGTTGCAATGATAAAGTCCATTCGAATTTTATTGGCACTAGCTGCACACTTTGATTATGAGATTTGGCAGATGGATGTCAAAACAGCTTTCCTTAATGGGAACCTCGTAGAGGAAGTCTATATGACACAACCTGAAGGGTTTGCATCTAAGGATGATCATAATAAAGTATACAAGCATAAACGATCCATTTATGGACTCAAGCAAGCCTCCAGAAGTTGGAATATTCGATTTGATGAGACAATCAAAGAATTTGACTTCATCAAAAATGTAGACGAGCCTTGTGTTTACAGGAAAAGTAGTGGGAGTGCTGTTGTATTTCTTATATTATATGTCGATGACATATTAATCATCGGGAATGATATTCTCATGATGTAAGTCACCAAGCAATGGTTATCTCAGAATTTCTCCATGAAAGATTTGGGAGAAGCAGCCTACATCTTCGGTATTAAGATCTATCGTAATAGATCTAAGAGGTTGTTAGGACTTTCTCAATCTATGTACATAGATAAAGTTTTGAAAAGATTCAAAATGGAAGATTACAAAAGAGGTAATTTACCCATTTGTCATGGAATCAAATTATCTAAGGAGAAATGTCCACATACTCCTTCAGATAAAGAGCGTATGAGTATGATCTCTTATGCTTCAGCAATAGGATCGATCATGTACGCCATGCTATGTACAAAACCTGATGTTTCTTATGCTCTTAGCATAACGAGCATGTATCAGGCAAATCCTGGTGAGCAACATTGGGCAGCTATCAAAACAATCTTCAAGTATCTGAGAAGAACTAAGGATGTGTTTTTGACATACGGAGATTATTCTGAGATGAAAGTCATTGGTTATTGTGATGCGAGCTTTCAGACCGATAGGGATGAGAGCAGATAAAAAACAAGATATCTGTTTAATTTGAATTGTGGTGCTGTCAGTTGGAAAAGCTCAAAGCAGTCAACTATAGCGGACTCCACCACTGAAGCCGAGTATATTGCAGCATCTGAGGTAGTTAAAGAAGCAGTCTGGATAAAGAAGTTCATCACGGAGCTGGAAGTGCTTCCCGCGATAAAGAATGGCATCACGATGTACTGTGATAACACGGGCGACATTGCTCAATCAAAGGAACCAAGGTCCCACCAAGAATCCAAGCATGTACTCAAGCGATTTCATCTCATCAGGGAGATTGTTGAGAGAAAAGATGTTATTATAGAGAAAATACTCACATAAGATAATCTTGCAGATTCTCTGACTAAAGGGCTGACTCAACAAAAACATGATAGGCACACCCATGAGTATGGTGTCCAGATTCATACTAGTTGGCTATAGTGCAAGTGGGAGATTGTTAGGGATATGCCCTATACCCAACTTGTGGATGGGCTATATGTACATGTATTTGTAATGACAAGAACTCACTTGGGTTGGAAACCAAGAAAACCCCCAAGTATCTTTCTCAAAACCCCAAGAACTTTGAATACTGATTTTGTAGGAACAAACCCAACCAAGATCAACCCATAACCACCATGAAACTCACGTCCATGATAACCACAAGCATGAAATCAGATTGTATTTTGCTAGCAATGGAGACGCCACTAAGTTGCCAAGCTTAGATAAGTCAATTTGAACTTGAAAAAGGGAATCCCTCTCTCACAAGAAATTTAGCCAAAGCCAAAGCTTAAAAGCTTGAAAGTTTCTCAAAATGTCGTGTATGTTATTCCAAAGAAGAAGAAAACAAAGTTTAAATGGGTTACAAAGAGAAACCCTAAAGGTGTGAATGGACAAAAATGTCCCTAAAGTGAAATTACCAAAAGACCTAAAAAATACCCAAAGCTTTCACTCAAGCACGTCCCCAAAAGTATTTTCCCACCTAAAGTAGCTTAAAACAATGATTAGAAACTAATCTAATTTGAGGTGCTTACATCAAATAGTAAATTGACGTACTTACTCAATAAGCAAGGTTTTAAGCATAATTAACCCTAATGACCACGTCAACTAGCTTAATTACATCATAAATAAAGTCAACATGTCGAGCCCAAATGACAAAAATGCCCCCATTTGGCCGAATTCAACATAGTCCCAAAATAGGTCAAATCGGGTCAAAAGGGTACTGGTGCTGAAGCTTCTCTGCTATGCTTCAGTCTGAGCTGATCTGGGTCAAATGAAATAGCTTGGGGACCTCTCTGGTTATGCCCATATGTGTCTCTGGTGTGCACTTGCCTTGGTTGCTGCAACTGGTCACATAGCTATGAGCTAGTCCCGCAAAGGCCTCTTTGATCTTCTTTGCTCTTTGGCGTGTGATTGGACCTGTTGGCAACTGTATGGGTTCCTCTAAGTTGTTAGCTGCATCTTGTAATGTCTCTGGTGTGGTTGGACTCATGTCATGTAATATTTTCATTAATTAATAAAATGGAAATCATTATTATACGTGTCTTACATAAATTATATGAATCATCAAACACTGTAATAAAGCCCTTGGAGTAATAAGATGATGGCTTCCACGCCTTATGAGAATCATTACTCTTAAACGTTCCTAGTCATAGTTTTGTGAATAATCTGGGCGTTCACAAAACGGAGAGACTAGCATGATGATATGATCCGCCCTTAAGTGGGGTAGCCGATATCATAGGCTACTAGCGGAGATCCGTTCGCTTGGTGTATCACATGGATTCATGAGTTGCTCGTGTCCATCAAACTGACCGTCGAAAGTTTTCACATTGAGTGTTTATCCCATGTGTCAGTGGGAACTTTCATGTATCGATTGTATGACTAGTCCTTTGACTTGAGGTCTTTACAATCTTATGTGTGGATTAAATAACTTTGACATTCTACTTCCCCGCTTCAAAAGATCCGGTCATAAGGGTATGATTGGGTCACTTGTTGATACACATGAAGTTTGTAAAGATACAACCGAGAATCGTCACTCTCTCGAATAATATTTTCTTATAAAAGTAGTATTCCAGTTCACGGGTTGATATGTGTGATCAGTGCTTGAGACTGTGGACGCAGCGGAAGAATCATGTGAGATTCTTGGGTTAGCACGATTCATGACACTATCAACATCATACCTTTAACTATATGGGTAGACATTTTCCATGCCCTAGGTCAAACGGTGGGGATACAGTGAGGCGAGGGACCGTATCATATGTAAATCGCATACAAAATGGGTATATATATATTTCCTTCTCATTTGGGGGCCTTGGCATGTTGCTAGATGTCAACCTTGGTCATTGAAATCGAACGACCATCTCATCAGAGGATAATTTATGTTCGATTAAATTATCACAATTCATTTCATGTCCAACTTGAGGGGAACCCAAAAGGTCAAACACAACAAAGTCGAAATCAATGGTTAACAGTGCACAGTACAAATTTAACATCATATATGATTGTTGTAGGAATTGTTCATAAATGGTTCAATATGTTTAATTATTGAACAGATCATTTATGAGGTTCCATAGTGGCTTAGAGATTGGTGAATGACGATAGGGGCACTTTGGGAATTGGAATAAATAAATAAATAACGTGAACAGTAACGTGAATAGTAAAAAAAAATTTATTTGTTATTTGTTTTGAGTTCCAATTCGACCCAAACTCTTATTAGGGTTTTATAATCTCATTAAACCACTAAATTAAGATCCAATGGCTAAAATTAAATTAGCATTTATCCCACATCGGATTCTTAATTAATTTTGTTGTCTTTGGAGCACCTATATAAACCCAAAGAATTGTTTACAAATTTTTGCACCAACCTTTCATATCTTCAGTTTATATAAGTGAGCAACACTAAAGTTTAAGAGTAAGTCACTGATTTTGAGGATCCTTAAGTCTAATTGACTAGAGGAATCTCGAGTTAAAAGTTTTGAGGTAATTGCCTAGGCTAGCACCAAGGCCAAAATACTCGTGCACTTAAGGCGTAGTTTTGCCGTGAGTCTTGGCTTTGGTGTGTGCATCTTTGGAGGCCACACACTTGGGTGGCTCTTTGGAACGTGGAAGAGCTTGTTGAGTTCGAGAAAAGCTTGTAGATTGGAGGGAGGACGGGAGGAGTCTTAGGTTCAAGTAAGTCTTTTTTCTTTTTTTCTTTTAATTAGAGTTCTTATGATAGTTAACATGTATAGGTTTATGTTCTTTGCATGTTTTATGAGTTTTTATGCTTAGAATATATAGTAACATGCCTAGGCTTGTAGAATAATCAAAATAAATGGGTCTTGGGTAAAGGGATAGCAGCATCATAATTTGATTTATTAAATTTTCCGATGCGCACTCGCGGCCGCTTCCCAACATTATTTATTTATTTATTTAGTTTTGTTCTTTTTTTATTTTGCGCTTGAATTGCTAGGGACTAGCAATAAGCTGGTTGGGGGTTGTGATAAGTGCATGAAAGTGTACTTTGAACATCACTAAATCGGCTTAATTATCTTGTATTTAATCTTAATTATAGTTTAATTTGTGTTTTGTGTTGGGATATTTTATATCGTACCGCAAGTGTACGGTGTCAAGTTTTAGTATAAATGACTGAGAGAGTTTCGAACCCACAGGGATTGTGTTAATTCGCACTAAATACTACAATTGATAATCCTAACTTTATTTTGACGATAATTAACAAAGATTTAATTAAATAAATAAAATATAAAAATATTTATATATGAGGGACTAATACGATAGAGATTCTAGATCATGATTTCACCTAGTTGTCGCATATATATTTGTCATATCAATTAATCTTTGTTCAGTTATATTGTTTATAAGTCAAGACTCCGAAAATATCCACTCCCTCTCTCGAGTATCAGTGAAAATATCATCAACTACAGACTTCGATATCTCTATAAAAATCTAGTAGTTAACAACTCATTACGCTTTTTAATTTTATATTAATGACTTCAAAGGAACTTATATATTCTCTCGAACTCTATAAAACTCCTAAGTTATATTCTCTAGATCTATTCAAAATCCCATCTCTCGAGTGATAGATTCTAAACATACATCATCTTAATTGTGGCCAGCAACCAAGAAGCATTAAACTCAAAAGAATATAAATAAACTTAATAAAACTTCATAACAAAATCGACAAATAAAACAAAGGTTCAAGCATCAGTTACATCATTCTCCAGAATTAAGGAGTTTGTTCATGACTAAAGATAAAAACAATGAAAACAAAGTCATGAATCTAATGAAAATTATTAGAGTTCTAAGAAAGAAACAAGAAGATAAAACCCGAATTGAATCTCTCCCTCTTCGGACGTCACCGCCTTTGTCTCATCTTGTTGCTCTTCAATCCTCCTCCTTGGATCTCTCTAAAATATGTGTTTTGGTATTTTATGATGTGTATTAGCCTCTTCTTTTGATTTGTGGACGAACTAATGTATTTATAATAAAGTCTTGGAACCATTAAACATCTAAAAAACCCTAAATCTTGTTTCTAGTGCGCGCGGGGCGCCGCGGCGCCAAAGCCCCTAGATTTTGTATGGAACGCATAGATATCTTTGATTAGATGTAAATTGATATAATATGGGTCTCATAACTCTTTCTAGATCAAAAGTTATAGCCTTTTTAAATTCAGTGCGCAGCTGATGCTGGTTTTACCTGTTCTTGAGTCCAATGATTTCAATAGGTCCTGAAACATGCGTATTTGCTCCATTCTTCATGCTCTAATGCTTCATACAAACAAGATATAAAATGAACTATAAATGACATTAATTATATGGAAACTAACAAAATAATAAGCTAATAGTACAAGAATAAGTGGATATAAACCACACTTATCAAACACCCCTAAACTTAAGGTTTTGCTAATCCCGAGCAAAAGACTAAATAAAAACTAATTCAAATAAACAGATAAAATTAACTAAATTAACTAAGCCACTTTCGTCGGGATCACGATTGCATTTAGCTTATGCAACAAGCCTTTAAACCCCTAGGCGTCCCTAGTGGACGAGTTATAGTCTCGTGAGGGCTTACAGCGACGACACCCACAAACGTCATTCACACACAATCATGCAAAAATATAAAACAAATAGAAAACAATTAAAATAATCCCGATAGTTATGCACAAAATTGTCCTCAAATAGTGCTTATCAATGAAATCAGAGAACCTTCAAAGTACGTAATTCAGCTCAGATCCAAGTCCTGAATAATCCATCTAGGCTAGACTCACTGTGTGTGTGTGTAAAGGTTCATTCACAGCTTGATTCCTAAGTAAGCCAACTTAATGATTTCGTTTAAAAATTGGGATCGATGGGTCAAACCAACTTAGATATCTCAAGTATGCTCTGTAATTGCTTTATTTTGTGCTCAGTATGGTATGATTTTTCTTTTCTTTTTCTTGTCTCTTTTTGTACTTTTTTTTGAACCTTTTCTTTTCTTTTTTCAACTCACCTACCCTTTAAGGTAGCATTTCTCCTCATGGTGGTCCTAATACTCGCCCATGGGTAGCTTCACGCTTATCGGTTATAGGTGGTTTATTTTCTTTCTTTAGATATTTTTTTTCTTTTATTTCTATCCATACCATACATCATAACACTAGCAAATCAAGATAGATATCTAAGCAAACAGTCATTCATCGACATGCAATTTCTTCAACTAGTCACTTTGTCAACTACTTAAGTTTTCACTGCTAAAAACCTATAATTGAGTGCTTACGAGTCAAACATAGAACAACTACTCAAGGCATCAGATAAAAGTAAATTGGGCACTTATCGTTTCTAAAACTTCACCCATAAACAAACAGTATCATCATATGATTTATGCTTTACTATCAAAGACTAAAAACAAGAATTTTTTTTATATATATAAATAAATAACAAGTAAATATAAATAAATAACAAGTAAACAACATGCACACACCCTCAAACTTAAAACTTACATTGTCCTCAATGTAAGACAAAAAATAAAGAACAAGAGTGAGGAACAACACTACCGTGCATGGAGTTGATCAGACTCTTGCTGGTTAGAATTTGGTTGCGCGGGCGTTGTGTGTTTCGTGCTACCTGCATAAATATCATGCAAATTAATAAATAGCACACAATAAACTAAAATAAATAAACAAAAATAAACAAGATGCAAATGCAAGGGTTGCCTCCCCGCTAGCGCTAAGTTTAACGTCTTCAGCCAGACGTAACCACCCAAATGGTCATGGTGGCTTAAATATAGTGAACTAGGTAATCTCATCTGCTTTCTTCTTTGGTATCCACCGGTTCTTATGACATGAAAAAGACAGCTTGGCAGGCTGTGGCAGTTTATCCATAGATAGTCCCCCAGGATATGTAGATTGTCACCCAGTTGGAAATTCTGGACTGCACATTTGGCAAAATTGACTCGGCCTCATTTTTAACCTTCTCGGGATCATCTCCAAGTGAGCAGTGACCTTTCTTTTCCTCTTTTTGCGGTGCTTTGGGAGTGGTTTCAGGTTTAGCTGTGGAGAATTTTCTTTTATGCATGGTTGCACTATGCTCGTAGGTTGCTGAAATACTGATTTACCATGCGTGTTTCCAACTCCATTCTCTACTATATCTACCATGTGACATTCTGCATCACCTTGAGGACTCGGCATGGTTCTGAAAGCACTGAAGGTGACTTCTTTATATTTACTGCCTAAATTTTGAAAGGTGTTTTTAATCTCTTTTTCGCTCCTAAGGGTTATGACTTGACATTGCTCTTTGGGTTGACTTCAGTATTACTATGAAACACCCATTTTTGTTGATTGGCCATGGAAGAAACAAGCAGCCCAATTTGCACTTCTAAAGATTTCAATGTTGCCCCCATATTGCCCATATGTGTTTCAATGTTATCCATCCTTGACTCATTCTTCTCAAACCTCTCTGAAGCTGTAGATACAAATGTGCTCATGAGGTCTTCTAAGGAAGGTTCTGCTCATCTCTTGGATAGTTGAAGCCATGAGGAGTTTGCAGGATGTTCTCCATATTAGCATATGAAAAATTCGGATGATAATAATTAGGCATATGACTGCCTCTATAGTTGTTGAAATTCCGATTGTTCATATACTATACTTGTTCAAATCCTGCTCCTCTGTTGGGTAAAAGCATTCCATTAGCAGAAATAGCTCCAATAAACGGTTGGCTCATTGATTTTTCAATACTTCTAGATGAGTCATGGGGGACGATACTTGAGCTATCAGTGCACCAATAGGATATGATATTGCTTCTTTTCCAACTCTCCTCGTATGAAAGAAAAAAAAAATATAACAATAAAAAATATATATATAAAATAAAATAATAAAAAATAAAAATAAAAATTAAAAAATTAAGACAAAAATAAAGAAAATAAAATAAAATAAAATAAAATAAAATAAATAAAATAAAATAAATAAAATTTAAATTAAAGCTAAGATTACTTGGTAATAGTATTAATGTGAATTAAACAAACAATCCCCGGCAACGGCGCCAAAAACTTGTTGTGATATTTTATATCGTACCGCAAGTGTACGATGTCAAGTTTTAGTATAAATGAGTGAAAGAGTGTCGAACCCACAGGGATTGTGTTAACTCGCACTAAATACTACAATTGATAATCCTAACTTTATTTAGACGATAATTAACAAAGATTTAATTAAATAAATAATATATAAAAATACTTATATAGGAGAGACTAATACGATAGAGATTCTAGATCTTGCTTTCACCTAGCTGTCGCATATATATTTGTCATACCAATTAATTTTTGTTCAGTTATATTGTTTATAAGTCAAGACTCCAAAAATATCTACTATCTCTCGAGTATCAGTGAAAATATCATCAACTACAGACTTCGATATCTCTATAAAAATCTAGTAGTTAACAACTCATTACGCTTTTTGATTCTATATTAACGACTTCAAAGGAACTTATATATTCTCTCGAACTCTATAAAACTCATAAGTTATATTCTCTAAATCTATTCAAAATCCTCTCTCTCGAGTGATAGATTCTAAACATACATCATCTTAATTGTGGCCAGCAACCAAGAAGCATTAAACTCAAAAGAATATAAATAAACTTAATAAAACTTCATAACAAAATCGACAATTAAAACAAAGGTTCAAGCATCAGTTACATCATTCTCCAGAATTAAGGAGTTAATTCATGACTAAAGATAAAAACAATGATAAACAAGTCATGAATCTAATGGAAATCATTAGAGTTCTAAAAAAGAAACAAGAAGATAAAACCCCAATTGAATCTCTCCCTCTTCGGACGTCACCGCCTTTGTCTCCTCTTGTTGCTCTTCAATCCTCATCCTTGGATCTCTCTAAAATATGTGTTTTGGTATTTTGTGTTGTGTATTAGCCTATTCTTTTGAGTTGTGGACGAACTAATGTATTTATAATAAAGTCTTGGAACCATTAAACATCTAAAAAACCCTAAAATCCTGTTTCTGGTGCACGCGGGGCGCCGCGGCGCTTGCAGATTGGTTCCGTGGAGCCAAAGCCCCTGGATTTTGTATGGAACTCATAGATCGCTTTGAGTAGATGAAAATTGATATATTATGGGTCTCATAACTCTTTCTAGATCAAAAGTTATAGCCTTTTTAAATTCAGTGCGCAGCTGATGCTGGTTTTGCCTGTTCTTGAGTCCGATGCTTCCAATAGGTCCTGAAACACGCGTATTTGCTCCATTCTTCATGTTCTAATGCTTCCTAAAAACAAGATATAAAATGAACTATAAATGACATTAAATGATATGGAAACTAACAAAATACATGATTCAGAGCCTAACGGACGCGCGCGGGAGCATCGGACGCAAGAAGCAGCAAAACCAGTGAAGGAATGCACCAGGCGCAGCGTCGCCCAAGTCCTTGGCGCCGCGGTGCCTAAACACCAGCGTCGTGGCACCCCGAAAGACCCAAAAACCCTGATTTTGATGTCTTTGATGCGTATTATGACTTCGGGACTTTTCTATATAAACCCAACTTCGTCCAAACCCTAAAAGGAGGAGAAAAACATAGAGAAACACACAAAAAAGAGCCACAAACATAAAATCAAGAGAGGAGAATGAAGAACTTCAAGGAAATCATGACGTCTCTCCGATCTATCAAGGTTGTATCTCTTTCTTCCATGGAGAACTAATCTCCTAGGCAAAACTAAGGATGAACTCTTATATTTGAATTTCTATGTTTACGTTGTTGATTCTTAAAGTTCCTTTTAATGTTTAATACAATTGATGGTTTTTGTTCTTTACTATCTTCCGCTTTATAATCCAGAAACTTATTTTGCCAACTCCCATATAGATCCAGTCATGCTTCTTTTATGTGTGATTTGTGAAACCAGTTGTGACTGGTAAAGTTATTTTATGTGTTGGTCTTCTGCTGCAGTATTGCCTGAGGGTATATTGTCTTCGTTAGATACCTCGTAATGATAACTTTTGTGTGTTGTTAACATAGAGAAAATAATCATTGATTACCTTAAAATTAAATAGGTGTAGAATTGAATATCTTCCAATTGTTGGTTTGGGATGTGAAACCTTCAATTGCATAATAAAAAGAATCAATAACTGAATATATGAGTTTGATACAAGAGGAATTCCCGATGCTTTGCTGCTTTTCTCTACTGATATTTCTAAGAATTTATCTATAGTTTTTATCTTAAATTGCCAATCCAATCTTTTCTATAAATAAGTTATTGCTAAACGTTTTTGCTTAAGTGAATTAGTTCATTGTAACTATTTCTCTGAGGAATCGACGCCCCAACTATACTGCGACAGCCGCAAGTACTTTTTGGGCATAATCAGAGGACGAGTCGGTACTCCATTCCTTAAATCTTCCTCTGTAGTTTGCAACATCTTATGCAGCTCCTGGTAAGAACAGCTAATCCCATTCATATTGAAATACATTATAGATTGGCGATATGATGCGGGGAGAGATCCAAGTATGACACTTCGTCATAAAGTGTCATTCAGAGGGAAATTATAGCGCCTCAACTGTTCGATCAAATCAATCAGATGAATTACATGAGGGCTCATAGCCTGTCCCTCTTCAAGTTTTTCATGGAACAATTCCATTGTAATTTTATAAACCGAGACATGTTCTTGGTTCATAAAAGACTCCCGCAGTCGCATCATCATAGTATATGCGTCAGGCAATCCAAAATATTACCTTTTAAGCTCCGGTGCCAAGGAACTGAGAATAAATGATTTGACCCTCCTATCATCATCTCTCCACTTTTGGAGAGTCTTATGTTCCTCTTGTGTTACATCATCTGATATGGCAAGTGGCAACAGACCTTATAACACATATTTTATTTGCTCAGACCCAAGAACAATTCTTAGATCCAAGTCTCAATCTTTAAAGTTTTGCACCTTTAAGCTTGTTTGTATCAAGTATACAAGCAAAATGATTAGTAGTAGGTGCCGCCATCGCAAATCTATCATATTGATAGCGAAAAACAGTTAGCACACAAAACAGTTTCATATAATATAAAGTAAACAAAGCATCAATAGATCATGGATTTTTAATCTAAAAATGCCCCTCCCACTATTACATGTAATACTGTAATCCCCAAACAGAATGCAAACAAACAATTAATCAAATTAAATACAATAGTGAAAGGTGGATCCCATGAATATATTTCAGCTCACAGCTTTGGCACGATCTCGCCTACATATATTCATTAGGTAGACAACTCATTGTTAATCACTCACTAGTGACTCCTGGGTTTCGGTTCTGGTCGTTTCTCGTTGTGACAGCTTTGGCACGTTCACAAGAAGGTGCACCAAGGTTAAACTTGTCAATGATAAATTCAAGATACTTGCGTAGTCCTGACAGCTTTGGCACGTTCAGAATTTCCGCTTTCACTTGAATTTACCTAGTATCACATATACATCCGGTATAGATAAATTTCTATCAACTACACCCTCACTGCTTTGGCACTTTCTCGGATGCAGCCATAAAACAGATATCCATAAACCGTATTGACAAGACGGAATAAGAAATATGCATCCAATACATATAACATTAAAACCTTATTAATTAGGGATTTTCCGCAAAGATGTAACGCATTTAATTTAATCAAATTAAAAAAATACAAGCATGCATAAAGTAAAGACAAAATTAAACATTGAATTTAAAGGCATATTCATATCACGTGTTCAGGTTCAGACATGCTCTGATACCAATTTGTTGGGGTTTTAGGCTGCAATTCCGGGTAATCGTAGCGGAATGCGGAAAATCGAAATTTTCCGATTTCAATAATTTTTCTTTGGTAATTAATATTTTAATTACTCAATACCTAAAAACTGAAATTTTTACCCAAAAAATAAGATTTTTCATTAATTGCCGTTTAGCCTCTAAACTTTATATTTTTATCATTTTAGTCCTAAATTATCAAATATAATTTTAATTGATTCTAAATCAATCCCAAAATGATTTATACATGTCTTATACATGAAAATATAAATTGCAATTCAAGAAACAATTTTTCTCCAAATTGCCGAGAGGTCCCTTAAGTTTCCAAGATTTGATTGGTTCAAACCCACTCGAGATCAAGTCCAATCAACTCCAAAAATTAATATGTATCATATACACATCATTAATTAACACATATATGAAAAGCCCCAAATTTGGAAAGGGTTATGAACCCTAATTTTACAAAATTGTTCAATAGACCATTTAACACCAAATTAATTCAATTCAACACTTTAATTTAATCTTTACCACACCAAACAAGTCTTACCATCATGAAACAATTCAAAAACAATTTTAGTTCATTCATGAGTGGTTAAGAAACTCTAGAATGACTACCAAATTATCAAATAACTTAAAGTATGCTTAATAACACTTAATAAGCTTCCTTTACAAAACAATTTTGACAACATCATATGTTGAAGTCTAAAGGCATAAAAACAATTTTCAAGTAAAGAAAAGTATGAAATTACCTTGATTTTCAAAGTTTCTTCACAAAATACCTTTAGCACTTGGGTTTTTCTCTCAACTTTTTTTTTTTTGTAATCTATTTTTGAAGCCAAAAAGTGAAGCAAAAGGAAAAAACTCAAAGCTTAAAAATTAGGGCATGACCGACTCCTGAGGGGCAAAAATGGAATTTTAATTTTTACAAATTTAATCAATATTAAATATGCCAAAAATCAAGTTGTCATCCATTTTAATTAATATATGCACAAATGTACCAATTACATTTTGTCATATTAAAGTTAAAAGATATTTATATTTAATTGATCTAGTTATTTAACAATTAAATAATTGGATAATTACTAATATAAATATCCAAATATATGTATAGTATTTACATTAAATATTCCATAATACATATATTTGTGACAAGTGTCAAATACTTTATTTGACAATTAATTAATGTGAATTTAATAAAATAAGCTTTTAAATCAAATACACACTAATTAGGAAATAGCCGGAAAAACTCTTAAAGCTTGTATTATTGTTTAACCATTAAACGATCTACAAATAATAAATATTATTTACAAAGGTAGCCCTAGTGCTCTACGCGTATATTTCATTAGCGAAACTATCTAGGTTCAGGCATATCCGTCACGAAATCTAATTTCGTGTCCATAATCTACCAACCCGTAAATTATGACGAACATGGATAAACTCTCTGAACCATACAGGTCGAGGTCACTGCATACCTATAATCCTTCCGTCACAGGTATCCGAATTATCCCAGAGATATAGATATGAACGTCAAATCTCTATAGGTATAATCTCGTCGACGTTTCTATTAACAATCTCTTAATAACACTTAGAACTAACTTCTTAAGTATACCACGGGCTCATGAATTTAACAGATTGCTAGTTCCATGATGGATACCTATGCTCTGTACACAGAACTGACGGATCCTAACTTGATATACATAGGATATCCTGAGGATCAGTCCCCACCTAACGAACAGGAGGAGGTCTGATCTAAATAGATCGGTGACGTGACTGCCATGAAAGTGTGGAGGATACCTCATACATCCACAGTGGTACCTCATACATCCACAGTGGTACCTCAAGTCGAATGATCATTATGCTCACTCAACTCGAGAAGATTCTTATTGACGTTGGTGTACCATCTATTAAGAATCTTCGGTGAGTCGTTCAGTGTTTATATGATATAAACACCTACATGTTTATACGAGTCTCCCGAGACTCATGGTTCATTGAGAAACCATTGGAATCCAATATTTTAATACACGACACGTACCAGTCTCAGCGGGTTTACTTACTGACCACGTAATTGTAAACCTTGACCAGGAACAGTTAAAGAATGATACTTTTATGATACTGCTCAATGTCAGTTGCGACGCTTTTACAACTGTATCATAACCGATCACTCTATGATCATTTACGTCTTTACCATATAAGAAAATAATTCATATTATAGAAACTGTTTTATTTATTCATTAATAAAATATTTACAAGGATATTTACAGGGAAATACATAAGAAATTGGCGCTCATAGCACCAACCCTAACAACTAGCTGTTGGGAGCCCTACGGTTTCAACCGGAACCGTAGGAACCGTACAGTTCCAGCAATTCGATCTGGTTACGGTTTGGTTCCATTTCGGTTCGGTCAGGGGTGAACCCTAACCAAATCGAAAAATTACGGTTCCGATTCCGGAACCGATTGGAACCGGAACCGGAACCGAGTCTAATAGAGGCTAAACTAAAGATAAGAAAAACATGTACTCCAATAAAATGAGGATATCCTTATTGGAATCTCATTATATGCAATTATATATTGATGTTCCAAACAAAATGTCCTTATTTTAATAAAATGATGATAAAGAAAAAAGACAAAAAAAAAATGAACTCTCATAAATTACTGGACAAATTACACCATTATCTTTTAATTTGGTCATCATTTTATTAAAATGATGACATCTTTATTGTAACTTCACTGTGGTAACTGGAAATGGTTTATTAGTTGGTAAATGGTTTCTGTTAAAATCAAAACTTTCAGTAGTTGCATTTTGAATGGGTCATTTTTGAATTCATTCATGAAATTTTTTTACTGGGTTTTGGCTCACTGTGTCATGTGGTACAAATGATCATTTTTCGGATGATTATGCCGATCTAGCTATTGGTAATTACACGACAGATCCATAATTAAGACTAAGACTCATGATAAGGAACCGTGTCTTTCTTAAGGAAATAATATAAATACCCCTAAATTTATAAATTAAACCAATAAAAATCATAAAATCACCCCAAAGTAAGGGTGGCAACGGGCCGGGCCGGGCCCGGCTAACAAAAAAACCCGGGCTCGGGAAAAGCCCGGCCCGGGCTTTTTTTTTTTGCCCGAATTTTAAAAAGAAATTAAAAAAATTAAAAATATAAAATATATTTACACTATATACAAAGACAATTTATAAATAAATCACAAGTTTTATTGATAAATTAACAATTTAAATGATAAAAACAAATAAAAATGATACAAACATATTAAATATATATATATATGTTTTTTTTTTTATTTTGGCCCGGACCGGGCCGAGATTCGGGCTTTTCTGCCGCCCCTACCCCAAAGAATAAAAAAGAAGCAACTATTTAAGTAGGAACAAATGGTATATAATGAAAAAAAGTGGTAATCAGCCTTAATTAGAACTGTCCAGATTGTTTTTAAAATAATAATAATCTCAAAAGGATTTAGAGAGATCAACAAAAGACTAAACTAAAAGAAACAACGAGTGGCAACACAGTGTGTCCGAGTTTTGCCAAGTCCGGTCAGGGTCGGACCGGGGTGGAGGTTTTTCTAAAAATGGTTTTTTATTTAATTTTTTTTGAAAAATAATTAATTTTTTTAAAATTTAAAAATAAAATATTAAGAATTTCAATGTTTTTAATATTTTTTATATTAAAACTTAAAAATTTATTTAAAAAATCATCATATTAATTTAAAGACCAAAAGCGTTATCCATCGACTGACAAGAGCGGGAGGCAGTCGCTGCTCTGTGAAACCAGCCTCACGCTATGCCCTCCACTGTAGATACCAGGTGATCTAAGCTTTCACCCAAACCACATAGCCAAACTCCATACTTGGAGGGCTACATCAAAAATCTTCATAAAGTCATTATATTTGTTTTTATTAGCGATGTGGGATAAGTTGGCACTTATTCCTATTTGCCCATTATTTTTTAATTGGCATTGGAAATCTGAACTTTCATCTTACAATGTCAAGTAAAAGTGTTACTGATCTGAAGGTCTGGTCTATTCAGATACAAACACAATGATTTATGAATAAAAAGCTTGAACTGTGATAGAATAACAAAGTGCTTTGGCTAATACATGAAGAAACAATAGAGAAACACACATTGATACTCCTGAAATAATAATTTCTTTTTTTTGAATCGTTATAAATTTCATCACCAAATTATCACTTCCGGGCTTAACCGAAATAAGTAAAATCCCCGACTAACACAGATTCTTATAAAAAAAATGAACTCTCTGAATTCGAATTCAGGACCTGAAGGTCATATCCTGAGTCCTAAACCATCAAATCACTCTCCTTGAGACTATGAAATAATAACTTGTGAAGCTCTACTGAATCAGAAACTACAGTTATAGAATTTGTCATTGAATATTATTCATAATATTTGTTGGCGGTATTTTCAGACCCTATGTATTTAAGCAGTATGGCAGAGGTAAAAATGTAATTCTCTTCTTGGTCAATATCATTAATGTCGACCCGACCACTAAAAGCCAACAGTAAGGGGCCGAGCACTTTATGATCGGTAATCGACCACTCCAGACCGGATGGTCGGGCATTATCAGATCGATAGCAGCATTTTCAGTTCAAAAGATCATTGTGACCGACCTCATGAAGACCGAGAATATGACGAGATATGCTCCAGAAGATAAGACATCCTATTTTTACGGATAAGAAGATAAGTTATCATACTTTCATGGGGAAAAATTGATAAGTCAGTGTCCTAATAGGATAAAAGGAAGTGAAGGTAGTTTCGACTAAGAATTTTTATGGGAAAAGGAAAACTGTTTCTTTGCTATTATAAATATGAGGGGAAAGCGTGCTTGTAAGGTAGAGTTGAGAGGAGAACAAGAGAGAATTAGACTTGTAAACACAAAACAGATCAGAGAAACATATTTCGGTAATAAAACATCATACGTTCTGTGCCCGTGGATGTAGGTTGGATCTGATCCGCCGAACCACGTTAAATCTCTTTGTTGATTGGTGAATTTACTTATCTTTTGCCAAATTTGCTTTTGGTTTCCCATAAACAAAACAAATTCACAGTTGGAGGAGGATTGTCTCGGGAGTAAAAAACTCTTATTGCCCTTGAGACCAAAAATCAGCCGTCAACAGTTGGCGCCGTCTGTGGGGAGTCCAACAAAAAGTAGCTCGCGTAGTAAGACAATGGCAGAAGTTGGAAATCACCGCTCGTCAGGGAGTTCAGCAGCGGATTGGATAGAGAAGATGGAGGAAAATATGAGGAAATATATGGAGGAAAATCAAATCCTTCTGAAATCAATGATGGACAGACTGGAGAGGATGAAAGAGACGAATAATGAGAGACTAGTCGGAGGAGAGGCGAAATAGCGGAAGGAAAAAGGGTTGCAGATGAGAGCGAAGACGATGAACTTAGGAGGAAGGGTCCCTACAGGATGAGGTCCGTAGTGGTAGAAAAATATTTACAAACGGAGGATATGTGGGAAGAAGAAGATGTGAGACAGTCGCCAGATTCTTCCTATGATAGCCCATGCGACACCAGAAGGAGAGACAGAAAGTATGGTGAAACTGGACAAGAAATCTCAAGTCATGAGGAACGTCGCACCTGGGGTGACAGACGTAAAGAAGGCTGCATGAGGTGGCACGGTAACACAGATGGCAATATAAAATCTTGGTTAAGAAAAGAAATGGCCAAGTGGAGAGTGAACCCAAAAACTTATACGGGAGACGCTCGGGACGACGAGGCTGAATCCCCCATCACTGAAGAAATAAGGTCGGTAAAGTTCCCAATACGATTCAACATGCCGTCCATGATGCCCTACAAAGGCCACACTGATCCAAAATCCCATATTGAGAGTTTTGTCCTATTGATGGAGGTCCAAGGAGTAGTAGGGGATGCCGTTTGAAAAGTATTCCTCCTAACCTTGGGGGGATCTGTTATTCTGTGGTTCAGAAGTCTAGCCCCAGGGAGCATCGGAAGCTTCGCGCAACTCATGAAGTCATTTGTTCGGCACTTCAAAGGGGCATGCGTCCCAAAGAAGACAATTGGGGAATTGAGGCTCATGAAATAGGGGGACGATGAACCCCTGAAGGCTTTCATTGAGCGGTACCATATCATGGTGCTCGAGGTCGGGGGATATGAATCGCTTGAGGCCTTGGAGAGTTTGAAGGGAGCCTTAAAGATCGTAAATTTGTGGACCCACTTGAGGATCCAAGATACACCAGATTATGCCACCGCTCTGGAAATAGCCCGGAAGCTCGTTTTGTTGGAAAACGAGGAGAAAATCTCCCGGAGGGGGACAGCTATCAGAGAGAGGACGGTGAGGGCAGAAGCTCCTCGCAGGCCAGACAGAGAGTTCAAAAAGCCACCCCCGAGGCGAATGGAATTCAAGCCAATACCTCGGGATGACCCGGAAAAGAGAATCTCGGCCCAGGTGAACCATGTGGCCCGAGAAGAGGCATACATTCCTCTGAATAAACCGATGGGGCAAATCATCATGGAAATCCAGGGAAAGGGTCTCTTGATAGAGCCTGACGTCAGAAGATTCCCACCGGACATGAGGAATAAAAAATCATATTGCATACATCATAATTTGAGGGGACATACGACGGACGGATGTAAAGACTTGCGGGAGCAAATGGAAGACCTGGCGCGGAATGGATACTTGAATAATTATATTGACCATGAAGTTATGGCGGCCAGGCAGAGAGCACATTGCCGACAGGTGAATGTCATTGCAGGGGGAAGACACTGGCCGGGGACTCTAACCGGTCAAGGAAAAACTATAGTCGGACTTGGGGGCCAGAGGTGTTCGAAACAGAGCGGTCCTCGGGAATACAAGGCGGTCATTCAGTACCAATAATGTTCACAGACGAGGATGCTCGAGGGGTGAGTTTCCCCCACGATGATGCGTTAATAATTAAGACAACAATCGGCAGATCAGAGGTAGACAGAATCCTAGTGGATCCCGGGAGTGCAGTGGACATAATCTCCAAGGATGCTTTGGACGGCCTTGGAGTGGAGTATGCGGCTCTAACCGACGATGGGACTCCCCTATACGGCTTCGGGGGCTCGACGGTCGTTCCATTAGGAAGGATACAATTGGCAATGACGATCGGAACCCGTCCCCGGACTCGGACGGTTATGATGAATTTCACGGTGGTAGATTGCATGAGCAGTTATCAGGTCATTGTTGGTCGACCTTTCATGATGAAGACAAAGGCTGCAATGTCTTGTTATTACTTAAAGTTAAAGTTCCCCACCCGAGATGGGATTGGAATCGTGTGCGGAAGTCAGAATGTGGCTCGGAGCTGTTTTGCCACCCTCTCAAGGGAAACCCTTTGCATTGAAGTGGGTACCCGGAAAAGACAAGGGAACGAAGACGAGGAAGAAGCAAGTAAAGATCCGGGTCCTCGGTTAAAGAAATTTGCCCGGCTAGGGCAGTCGAAGAATTAGAGGTGATGGAACTTTTCAAACCTTGGAAGAATGTAAAAATAGGGGGAGACTTAGACGAGGTCCTGAAACAGGACCTGCTGAAGTGTCTAAAGGAGTACCCGGACATCTTTACATTGGAGCACGTGAGCCTTTCGTAGTAGAGTCAAACCCTCGAAGCTGGAGCAGACCCTATGACTTGCATTTATGAGGGATATTTCGAGATGGTAATCGCGGGGAGGGAGTGCCCCCGTAAGATGGTCGGCCTGGCCAGTTGGGGAAATACGGCTGCAGGGAATGTGTTCCCGTACGTTTTGTCTGACCAACGGATCTGCGAGAAGCATAGCACGAGGATGGATTATGCCATCGTGGCGTTTGCTTGCTCCAGTGTTACCGAACATAAGGAGTAGTGTGCCCTTAATGTTTCGGACACTCTTTGATCTCTACCTATTTGGTCATTCAGATCCGTGAAAAGCATAGCACGATGAGGGATTATGCCCTCGTGGCGTTTGCTTGCTCCAGTGTTACCGAACATAAGGAGGAGCGTACACTTAATGTTTCGGACACTCTTTGATCCCTACCTATTTGGTCATTCGGGTCTGTGAGAAGCATAGTACGGGGAGAGATTGTACCCATGTGCCGTTTGTTTGCTCCAGTGTTACCGAACATAAGGAGAAGCGTACCCTTAACGTTTCAGACACTCTTTGATCCATACCTATTTGGTCATTCGTATCCGTGAGAAGCATAGCACGATGAGGGATTATGCCATCGTGGCGTTTGCTTGCTCCAGTGTTACCGAACATAAGGAGGAGCATGCCCTTAATGTTTCAGACACTCTTTGATCCATACCTATTTGGTCATTCGGGTCTGTGAGAAGCATAGTACGGGGATGGATTGTACCCTCGTGGCGTATGCCTGCTCCAGCATTGTAAGGATGAGCCCTCGAACAAAATGCAGGCTCCATAATGACCTGACGTATATAGGAATGTGCCATTACTATTCTAAACGCTCTTTGATCCAAATCTTGGTTCGCCGGGACTCTGAATTGAAAGATTCGGAATTTTATTTTGGAGACCTCGGATGAGACGATGTTTTGAGGCATCCGTGATGTTGCTTTGGGATAAGTGTTAAGTCACCCCCATTTTTTTATTTTATTTTCTAAAAGTTTTATTTTTGTTTTTCGCTGGTCTGGCAATGGGACGCCCATGCCAAATCCGATAGGGCTTCAAAGGTTGATTCACTTCCCTTCTGAATAAGCCCCAATGATTAGTCGGCTCGGGGTTGGATTCGTTCCGCCAAGGCCTCTTGGTTAATCGGCTCGGGGCTGGATTCGTTTCGCCGAGGCCACTTGCTTAATCAGCTCGGGGCTGGATTCATTCCGCCGATGCCACTTGGTTATTCGGCTCGAGGCTGGATTCGTTCCACCGAGGCCATTATGTCTTCTCTCAGCTCGGGGTCAGGTTACGTCCAACCGAGTCAATCTTTTCGGACTGGAAACGTAACATTCCCCTAGAGTCAAGTGTTTCTCTCAGCTCGGGGTCGGGTTACGTCCCACCGAGTCTATCTTTTCAAACTGAGGACGTAACATTCCCCCAAAGCCAAGTGTTTCTCTCAGCTCGGGGTCGGGTTACGTCCCACCGAGTCTGTCTT
The DNA here is from genome assembly GCA_019454045.1 of Zanthoxylum bungeanum. Classification (NCBI taxonomy): domain Eukaryota; kingdom Viridiplantae; phylum Streptophyta; class Magnoliopsida; order Sapindales; family Rutaceae; genus Zanthoxylum; species Zanthoxylum bungeanum. The sequence continues at coordinate 177,119 of SKCR01037486.1, forward strand.
TTTGGACCGGGGACGTAACATTCCCCCAGAGCCACCAATTATTTCTCCTAGCTCGGAGTTGGGTTTCGTTCCACTGCATGATCTTATTTTCGGCTCGGGTGTCCCCTCTCACGGCCGGGCCTCGAGTGATTATTTGCGGGAAAGTAATCGGAGCAAATATATGAAAGAAAAAAAAAAGGGTGGAATAGAAACACATAAAAATACATATATAATATGATTGTAAAAAGTTATTACAGGGAAAGTGAAGTTTGTTCAGGGTTACACAGGGGCCCCGTTCGGGTTACCCCTTATAGATCGGCCCGCGTAGGAGCAATTGGTTCTTCCTCGGTAGGATCGGATGGCGGATGGCTTGGCTCGACCTCGGGAGGAGGGACAATGGCTTCCATATTGACGGGCTGAGAGGTCTCGACAATTATAGCTTCGGGGGCAGGAACAGGAGCCTCAGATCAGTTTTCTTCAGGAGTTGGGGGCACCGGGGCGATTGAAATGGGGTCGGGATCCATCCCCTCTTCAGGAGAAGGGGGTAGCCATTTTTGAAACTCCTCCTGTGAGATTTCCCCTTTGCAGAAGCGAATGGCCGCATAGATATGCCCCATATCCAGGTTGGGCAGTATCATCGGGATAATCTCGGCGCAGTCCCCGACCCCCTCAAGTTTGATTGCTTCAATTTCGACCTCCAACTCAGTTTCCTTTCTCTTAAACTCGTCACAGACCCGTGCCAGTTCTTAATTTATGGCCCTCAGTTTGGACTCCACGCTGCACAAGTCCACATTCAGGATTCTATTGTTAGCCTGAGCGGCCTCCAGGTCCTTCTTGGCAGCCTCAAATTTTTCTCTCCAGAGAGGCGGCGGCCCTGAGAGATTTATTTGTTGAATGAGCCTCCACCGCGGCCAGTTCCAGGTTTTTTATCATTTTTTCTTTACTAGCCAGCTCGGCCTCCATTTCAGTAAGTCGGTTCTGGAGCCTCTGGGCTTGGCCACCCTCAGATAGAAGGCTCAGGAGGAGATCTTTGTTCTTGGCTGCCAGATAGGTCGTCTGCCGAAAAGAAATAGAAAATCAAAAATCAGATTAAGTCATGAACTCATAATCGAAGAAGGGGGAGTGGGAGTATTACCTTAGCCAACTGGGAGCACAACCCCGTAACCACTTCCTCAGGAGAGAAATCTTCGTATCTTGGAATCTTCTCCGGAGGGACCGCCTCGGCCAGTTCGTTGATTGCCGGCACCAGGTGAGAAGTGGCATCTCTGATGTCCTGACCAAGGTCTTATACGCCAAGAATCACAACGCCTTTTCATTTTTTGGAAGAACCCACCGTCACTTTCTTCTCCTTCCGAACTGGGTGCCTTTTACTCAGGACATGTTCCTCCTCCATCTCCCGAGTCAGCTCGGCTTCCTCTGCCCCGAACAGAGGCCTCTTTTTTCTATTAGGTTTTGACGGGCTGGCAGGTCGGGTGGAGACTGTTGGCGATGCCCTGGAAGGGGGAGATAAGCTTGGGGTAGCTGACGGGGCTGCCTCTTCAGTCACCTTTTTGGCCTCGGCAGTTGCTGGCCGTTTCCGAGAGGGTCCGGCTCCAACATGGCTGGTTTTCTTTGTTGCACCGATCAGCTGATCAAGGTATTTTGGCCTCTTCGACATTCCTGCAAAAGGCAAAGGGCAGAGAAGTGGTCAGTCCAGAATCTGAATGATTTCAAGTCGTCATCATGCTAAGCAAACAAGGGGATTGGTTAGAAGGTAACAAAGCCTACCTATCCGCCCCGGGACCTTCAGAGGAACGGTCCGAATAAGGCCCGACTCGACAAAGACCTCATCATTAACTAACTTCTTCCAATGGTCAGCGTACCGCCGAGCCCAGCGTACCCACACTCGGACCTGATGGGAGACCTTGGGAGCGTCCCTCCAGCAAGCTGGGAAGAGTCAAAGGAGTTAGAATCCTATCATAAAATCAAGAGCAGGAACACTAAGGGTTAGATTCCTAACCTCCCGCTCTAAAGATATTCGGGACTGAAACCTCATCTTCGTGTGATCTCAGGACCCGTCCCCAATCTCATGTGGCCCAGAACCATAAATCTTTGAAGTTTTTATTGGAGTCGGGGAGTTTGCCGAAAATGTTTGACGAATCAGCGTAAGCAGAAAGGTAGTACCAACCATGGTGTGTTCTTGGGTTGGCCTTCAATCGATACAACCTCTTCACTTCTTCAAGAGAGGGTTCGTCGAGTCCCGCCCGATGCCAAATCACACGTAGCCGGCCAAAATCCTCCAACTATTCAAGCTTAATTGACAAGGGGCGATCTCCATCTCGGCCAGTATCCAGGCGAAATAACGTTGAATTGGCAGCCGGAGTCCACACTCAAAGAAAGCCGGGAGAAGAGCCACTGAACCCTCATCGGGTTGACTAGCACGATCCAATGGGCAAGGGACTTCAAGGGCAATATCTATCGGAATATCATATCGCTGCCGGAGCTGTGCTAGATCATCTTCAGTTATTTTGGATGGCTGATCCATGTCCAAAGTCGAGCAGTCAAAATCACCGGGCTCTGGGTCCTTCCGAGGAATTCTCTAATGGTAAGTATCTTGTTCAGTTTCAGAAGGGGTGGGGGGGGTAGTGTCGAGGTCCTCTATGCTTGGTGCCCCCGAGCTCGAGGAGAGCTCTTCAGCAGGGGGTCGAAGGTCTAGCAGGGTTTGTAGAGGAAGACCTGTTGTCAGACATCCCTGACATCCGAGAAATAAAAAGGGGGGAGGTCAGTCTATAGCTAATTTCTAAAACAGGCCGGGGATTTCACAGTTACCCTGAGATTCCGGGAAAACTAAGCTTGTGGGTTATAAATGCCCTAACAACATCCATCAAGCAATAAATCTCTCTCTAGCAACATCGAGCAAAACCCAGAAACCAGAACGAACCGAAGTGTCCCTAATTTATTACCCATCATCCCAAAAATCCAGACATGTTCCACACACACACACAAAGAAGAGAGAGAAAAGAAAAAGAAAACATCAAGCATAAACCAGGAGGTCGTTCAAGAGACTTACTTGATTCCTTTTGAAGGCTGGAAGAGTGCTTTGAAAGCTTTGGTCGCACTAAACGGACGGGTCGCAGTTGAAGAAGAGGAGAGTTCTTGCGGTTGATAAAATTTTGCCAAACGGACGCAAGGTGATCGCTTCATCTTCTTGTAGTCACGTCGGAGCATTTGTGACCGTCAGATCATGAAAGAGCCCCGGATGTGCGCCATGTGTCGGCTTTGGAGGCAATTTGTTAGAGTTGATGATGAGCGACTAAGATTGGGCGTATATCGGTGTCGGCGTGTGAACGGCTGATTTTGTTTGCTTTTGGCGGGAAGCCAGCTGATGTTTGACGGGTGTCAAGCTCGGAGTAAACCCTAGAGATGATTTGATGGGCATTTAAATGGATGTGACAGTTGCGCGTCTCGAGAGAGTCTCCAGAAGGGCGGTGAAAAGATTTTGTTTTGGCGGGAAAAGAAGTCAGACCGAGCATCTTGGTTGTACCGAGGACAATGTGGTGACAGGCCAATAAAACTTCTCCTCACAAAGGTCAGCCGTCACTCCATCAGGAGTACTATTCTTTTTATATAGTTCCCGACACCAACTTGTATACTCGTTGGAACCGAGAACTAGGGGACAGATGTTGGTGGTATTTTCAGACCCTATGATATTTAAGCAGTACGGCAGGGGTAAAAAGGTAATTCCCTTCTTGGTCAAGATCATTAATGCCGACCCGACCACTAAAAGCCAACAGTAAGGGGCCGAGCACTTTATGATCGGTAACCGACCACTCCAGACCGGATGGTCGGGCATTATCAGATCGATAGCAACATTCTCAGTTCAAAAGACCATTGTGACCGACCTCATGAAGACTGAGAATATGGCGAGATATGCTCCAGAAGATAAGACATCATATTTTTACGGATAAGAAGATAAGTTATCATACTTTCCTGAGGAAAATTGATAAGTCAGTGTCCTAATAGGATAAAAGAAGTGAATGTAGTTTCGACTAAGAATTCTTATGGGAAAAGGAAAACTGTTTCTTTACTATTACAAATAGGAGGGGAAAGCGTGCTTGTAAGGTAGAGTTGAGAGGAGAACAAGAGAGAATTAGACTTGTAAACACAAAACAGATCAGAGAAACATATTTCGGTAATAAAACATCGTCTGTTCTGTGCCCGTGGATGTAGGTTGGATCTGATCCGCCGAACCACGTTAAATCTCTTTGTTGATTGGTGAATTTACTTATCTTTTGCCAAATTTGTTTTTGGTTTCCCATAAACAAAACAAATTCACAGTTGGAGGAGGATTGTCTCGGGAGTAAGAAACCCTTATTGCCCCTGAGACCAAAAATCAGCCGTTAACAATATTATAACTGGAAGTCTGGAATAAAGGCTTTTTTTTTTTTTTAAAGATTAAGAAAGCTATTTTTAACTTTACCGAGAGAATTTCAATTTCAGCTTTTAGGCGTAGATGTTTTAAAGCTCTCTGAAAAAAATTAAATTGTTTATAATTCCTTTATTTCGTTTTAAGAACTTGTTTAATTCATTCCATAAAGTAACTTTAAAAAACTTAAAATAAAGTATGAAATTTTTTATAAACCCTTATTCAGAAACAATATTTTATAAACACTCTTGTAAGAAGGACGTGACTGATGGTGTAGAGTTCAGGATATTGAGATCCTGGATTCAAATTCAGGAAGTGCGTTTCTTGTAAGAGTCTAGGACAACCGGGGGTTTTACCTGTTCCGTTTAAATCCAGAATGAGTGATTTGACGACGGAATTTCCAACGATTTTAAAATATATATATATATATATATATATATATAATAAAGAGAGGATTTTGATGAATGTAGAACTATTATAGGAAATTCATCTTTTGAGTAAACCTGAGAGTCTCGCTTCTTTCACCAACAGAATTGGTAGAGGCATTTAAACTGGAAATTAAAATTTGAAATCTCAACATCTTTATTTGTTCTGTGTGACAGATTAAACAGGAAAATTCACAACATCTATGACAATCAATGCACCTAGAAACCAAATGCTACTACTAGATATTGATACTGATGACAGAACAAAACCGGAACAAAAGTTCTGCAGTCATATATGATCTTAAACAACAAAAACAGTTGAGTATCAGCAAGACTCGGCAAAAACTACCCATGTCTATGTGTACAGTGATGCACCTACAAACATTTTGAATTGACAATTAAAGCTTCTATCTATGTTCCCTAGCCAACCAAAAATTGCTGAGCAGTTATTTTGGATTCTTAAGCAAACCCTACTGCAATAGATGCATTCTTTGTTAGTGTAGAGCTTGGTTGGCCTAAAACAGAAGCCATATTCCTGAGCCCTAGAGTTTTTTTCCCTATCTTTTAGCATATTCAGAAGGCCCTTCTATTTTGGTCTTTCCTGTTGTTGGTTCTTCAGAGTTTGGCTTACCAACATGGTCTTTCTCCACAGCGGGGCTTGATCCTGATCTGTTTCGGCTATCACCTGGTTCACTTTCTGCATGATGTTTCTTCTCATCAACATCTTCAGGGTTCTTAGATATGGTACCACCTGATTGTTTCTTTGATTCAACAACAATTTCATTTATTGCCTCCTCTAGTTTACCCAATCTCCTTTTCACTTCCAAAAGCTCTGGATTGGATTTAGCTTTTTCTTCAGCCTCCTGTAACTCCAACTCCTTTGCTTTTTCCTCTCTCCTCTTGTTTTCTTCTTATTCTCTACTGCCTTCTTCTGCTCCAGTTCCTGTGATGGTTTTTGATAAGATATAATCAAAATCATCCAACATTGAAAATCCACATATAAGAGGGGAAACTACTATGCTGATAACAAAAAGGAAGGATGTTTAGATGCATGTGGTTGCTGCAATATTCTAAGGCTTACTATAAAACATCCTGATCACAAATATTTTTATAATGAGAAAAAAATTAATCATTAGATATCATTGCAAAGACACGATGTAGTCAAACAGTTAGCTAAAATTCGTTTCACTATTTTCCTTTAGGGCAAAAAAATGCATAATCTTGTGAACCTGAGATGGATTAAGTTTACATTAATATTGCAAAACACAATTGATAGTTTTAAGTTTATCAGCATGAATTTTAATTATGAAATCACTAGTGTTAAGTTACCTATTTTGCAATAAATTTAGGTATCAACTGTCACATTTTCACTAATGTAAACGATGCTTTCTCTTCCATCTGAATGATGTCTATGACGACTTTGTTTTTATGACATATGATGTGACCGAGTTGACGAACTTACAATGTAAAACATACCAGTCTCTGTATAAGTTAATGGAAACTCATGCATATTCATAATTTGAAAGCATAGCGCGTGAGAAATGCATAAAAGGTTTTAGATTTGTTTAATGCAGAATGTAGTGATACTAAAATAAGATAATTGTGTTACCGCTTCCATTCTTCGCATTTCATAGCGAGCATATTGCGCCACCAAATATACAGCTGTTACAAGAAGAAACATCATCTCTTAGATAGTAGCATCAAACCAAAGACATGTTATAAATACAAAATACAGTAAATCTTAATCTCATAAATGAAGATACCCAATGAAGGCATGCATACAAAGAAGAGCTGTACCAGATGGAAATCGATCCTGACACAAAACAAACAACGCGTAAGCACACAACATTTTAACACCTGAAACCAAAGAACACTACCAGTGCAGTAAACTCATCAGTGACCAACAACCAACATTCAACATTCAACATTTTCCAACAAATTTGTTTCAACTTGCTCATTATCTCTATTTATAAACACCATACAATGAGACTCTTAACATGCAATGTAGATATTTATAAGAAAAAGACATTCAACACTGAAGCAAAGATGTTCGATAAAATGCCTGAAAGAAATTCGGCAACAAAGTTTCATAACATCCACTCACCAAAATCAAAAAGTACAAAATTGAAAAGAAAAAACACCCAATAAAAGAATCGAAATAATAAGTGTAATAATACCCAAATTTCTTTTTCCTGGGAGGATCAGTGAAGAGTATTTTAGCGGCAGTGGAAAAGTCGAGCTTGTCCAGTTGCTTGTAGGCGTCGTGATAACTGCTTACATTTGACTCAATTTTGTCACCATTGCTGTTGTTCTTTGTTGGGTTCTTGCAAAATGATCTGGTTTGAGCGAATCTCAATTGGAGCCAGTGAATGGCTCTGGCGCGAAACATGGGTTTTCAATTCTGGCACCCCAATAAGAGATTATGACTCGAGAAGAGCAATTTGACTTTCGCCACGTTTTCACTGTATTTTCTCAACTACAATAAAGTACAAAATAGAGGATATTTTTTTTTTTATCTTTTTTTAAAAAAAATTAAATTAAATTAAATTCATTTATAAATTAAAACACCATACATGATTATCTAATTCAAATATTAGTCCAAACACAACTTCACGACATAAACTTTATGTGATATATTCAATCAAAATTTTGTATTCACATCACCCTAAAAAAAATTATTACGGATTTAGCATGATTTCCAACCTCTCAATATGAATTAATAAATATAAATTTTTAATATCAGAAAGTAAAACATAAAATCATTATAACAACAAAATAAATTCATTTAAAGACACAACCCATAAATCTTCAGATCTATCGGAACAACAAATAATCATATGTATGTTTCTGCAATGCCTCATGTCTGCACTAAGAAAAGAAACCAAACAAAGTCATTGTTAGGGGATCGTGGGCTGAAGTTGGCACGCAAGTAAAGAGAAATTGAGAATAATGTTAGTTTAGGAGGCGTTGCCTACCATATAACAATACAATAATAATTAGGAGGCTTAGTCTACCATAAATATTAACAATAAAATAAAGCAATGAGACACAGATTTAATGTGGTAAAACCCTCAATGTGAGGGAAACATCAACGGACAAAAGTAGAAGGATTTCACTATAGCGAAAAGAATTTTACAACCTCTCTCTAAACACAAGAAGTGAACAATCTCACACACTCTATTGGAATATGAGAACTACAACTCTCTCACAAACTCTTAAGATAAACTATATTTTCTCTCTTAGAATACAGAGGATTTGGTTGAGAATGAGATGAAGAAAATAATGAAATGAAGCCTCTATTTATAGGCATGAGATTCACTATGCAAATAGTGAATTCTAATTTTTTATTATTTTCTTTTTAAGCATGTGGGACCCACCCAAAATAATTAATTATTTTTTCTTTTTTTTCGGTGGCTTTCGGTGGATGTACCTTTTGCTTGACTTTAACAATTCTCCCACTTGGAAACTTGATTGAGAACCAATCAGTTTCCACACCATCTTTTCTACTTTGCCGTCTTCAAGCTGCTTACGTTTCTACTAAGCCATATGAGGATCTACACCATACAAAATTGTCTGCATTGATAGGCTTGGTCATTACGTCTGCAAGGTTCTCATTGGTGTGTACTTTCACAACAATTCCACACTGTCTTGTTCCACTACTTCACGAATAAAGTGGTATTGTACCCATATATGCTCTGTTCTTGAATGAAAGGCTGGATTCTTTGCAATATACAAAACACTCTGACTGTCACAAAATGAAGGAATCTTCTCTTGTTTGTGTCTGAGCTCCTCCAATAGCTTCCTTGCAAGCTTGTGTAGCTGCCATGTACTCAGCTTCTGTGGTAGACAAAGCCACAACACTATGTAACTTGGATACCCAGCTCACTGCTCCTTCCGTAAGTACAAACACATAACCTGTGGTGAATTTTCTTTTGTCAATATCTCCTGTAAAATCTGAATCCATGTAGCCTCTGACAACTAATTCTGATCATTCGTAACATAATGCAGCATCTGAGGTTCCTTTGATATATCTAAGGATCCTCTTAACAGAATTCCAATTCTCTCTAGCATGATTCATCATAAAACGACTAACCGCTCTCACTGCTCCTCCCGTAAGTACACACATAACTTGTGGTGAATTTTCTTTTGTCAATATCTCCTGCAAAATCTGAATCCATGTAGCCTCTGACAACTAATTCTGATCCTTCGTAACATAATGCAGCATCTGAGGTTCCTTTGATATATCTAAGGATCCTCTTAACATAATTCCAATTCTCTCTAGCAGGATTCGTCATAAAACGACTAACCGCTCTCACTACTTGTGCAATGTCTGGCCTTGTACAAATCATGGCGTACATTAAACTTCCCACTACTGATGCATACGGTACTCGAAACATCTAATTCATATCAGCTTCATTGCTAGAGACATATAAAAGAGGATAACTTGAAATTAACAGGACGTGGGGTAGAAATTGGTTTACAATCTTCCATGTCGAACCGCCGTAAGATTTTCTTCAAGTAATTTTTCTGAGAGAAAGCCAAATTTTCATGTTATTTCTGCCTCAGTGTATTTGCATCCCTAGAATCTTATTTTTGGTCCTAGATCTTTCATGTCAAACTCCATATCTAACTGTGCCTTTAATTCTTGGACTCGATCTATGTTAGGGCATGCTACTAACATGTCGTCCACATACAACATCAAAATAATAAAGTCATTATTTCCACACCTCTTGTAATATGTACAATGGTCTGAACTGAGTCTGTTGTACCCAAGGAAAATAATAAAGGAATCAAATCTCTTATACCAATATCTCGGCGTCTGTTTGAGACCATATAGAGATTTGTTCAACCTGCAAACCAAGTTCTCATTGCCTATTTGAGCCAAATCTTCCGGTTGGAGCATATAAATTTCTTCTTCAAGTTCTCCATTGAGAAATACAGTTTTCACATCCAATTGTTCTAGATGTAGGTCAAAATTAGCACACATAGCCAAGACTACTCTGACTGTTGTATGTCGAACCACCGGAGAAAATAACTCATTGAAATCAATCTTTTCTTTCTGAGCATATCCTTTCACCACAAATCGTGTACGATACCACTCCACTTGATCATTGTTATCTCGCTTGATCTTGTAAACCCATTTATTACCAATGACTTTTCTTCCATGTGGTAATAGTACTAGATCTCATGTATTATTTCTATGCAAAGTTTCTATTTCTTCTTGCATTGCTGCCATCCACAAAGATGTATTTACATCTTTTATAGCTTCATGGAAAGTTGATGGCTTTCCATCATCTGTTAGAAGACAATATGTAATGTTATTCTCCGTAACATACTCTGAGTGCCAACCTGGAGGTCTTCTCTCTCGAGTTGATCGATGGACTTCAGAAGCTTTTAACTCTACTGGTTCGTGTATCTCATGCTCTGGTGATGCTTCAGAAGAATCTGAATTTTCTTGTTCTGTATTATTTTCCACCAGTACTGTTGTAGTCTCTGTATTTTCTTTTGAAGTGTTATCATTTCCTCCTTTCTGCAATTGATCTTTTGCAATATCACATCTATGCTGATGATGATCTTGTGGGTAGTGGGATTCCACAAGAGATACCCCTTTACTCTCATCAGCATAACCCAAGAATATACATTTTCTAGATTTTGGATCTAGCTTTGTTCTTTCTTGAGCGTTGTACATCACGTACACAGGACAACCAAATATGTGAAGAGATGAGTAATCAGCTGGCTTTCCGCTCCACATCTCCATCAGCATCTTCAAATCATTGGCAGTTGATGGAGATCTATTTACAACATAACATGTTGTATGAACTGCTTCTGTCCAAAACATTTTGTAGACTAGTTGTTCTGAGCATAACTCTTACTTTTTTCCAGCAGCGTTCTATTCATCCTTTCTGCCACACCATTTTACTAAGGAGTGTATGATGTAGTATTTTGCCTTCTGATGCATTCTTATTGACAATATGCATCAAAATCCTTGCTGTAATATTCTCATCCATTGCCTGTCCTTAAACACTTGATTCTCCTTCCGATTTCAACTTCAATTTGTGTTTTGAAGTTTTTAAAAACTGGCATCACACCTGACTTATTTTTGATCGGGTACACCCAACATCTTCTAGAAAAGTTGTCAATAAACGAAACAAAATATTTTACTTTCCCCAGAAATTGAACCGGTGCTTCCCAAACATCAGAGTGAATCAACTCTAAAATGGTTTTACTTCGAACACTTGACTTGCGAAATTTTAATATGTTTTGCTTACTTGTAACACAATGCTCACAAAACAGTAGACTAACTGCTTTCAAACTTGGGAGTAGCATTTGATTGACGAGAATCTTCATTCCTTGTTCTAACATGTGGCATAGTTTCTGGTGCCACAACATAGAAGCTTCCTCTCCAGAATCCAATGATGCTACTGATGCAGTTGCTTCCTGAATTGAGTCTCCCAAGAGCATATACAAGTTTGCTGATATCTTTTCAGCTTTCAAGATAGTAAGTGCTCCATTCACCATTTTTAATACCTCATTTTCAACAACGGTCTTGTATCCGAAGTCATCTAACTATCCAACTGATAGAATATTTTTCTTCATTCCCACAACATGTCGAACATCTTGTACAGTGCGAATGGTACCATCGTACATCTTTATTTTAATGGCTCAATTCCCAATAATTTTCAAGGCATGATCATTGCCTAGAAAAACCGATCCTCCAAAGACAGGTTCATAATGACAGAACCATTCTCTCCTAGAGGTCATGTGCCATGTTGCTGCAGAATCAACCAACCATGCATCACTTAGTTGTTCTCTGCTATCATTGGACACCATTGCTACTTCATTGTAAAGTGCGCCACCTTCTTCAGAAGTACTTGCAACACATCCCTGAGATTTTGTTGCAGCATGAGCTTTTTCTCCACCATTATTCAAATTCCAACAATCTGTCTTGACGTGCCCTTTCTTGCCACAATCGTAGCATTTAACATTCTTCTTACTTCTTGATTTCTATCTGCCATGGTTTTGACTCCACTTGAGCCATGTTCCGTTGATCTCCCTCTTGTCATCGCCAATGCTTCTACTTGTTGCAAACTGGATGATCTGTCTTCCTTATTTTACGTCTAGACTCTTCTTCCAAAGTAGCAGCTGCAAATTTGTCAAATACTAGATTACCAGTGACAACATTACTTGTCAAGTTGATGATAAGTTGATCATACGAATTTGGCAGACTTTGAAGTAGAATCTTCGCACGTTCATTTGTTGATATACTATAATCCAACACAGTGAGTTGGGAAAATAGTGTATTCAAGTTATTGATGTGATCCGTCATGGATGTGGACTCATCCATTCGAAGAGTGTAAAGTCTCATTTTCAAGAATATCTTGTTGTGTAGTGACTTGACCTCATACAATTTGGAAAGTGCATCTCAAATCTCTTTTGCAGTCCTCTCTCTGCAACACTGGATAACACAAAATCTGCTAAGGCTAGATACAAATTGCCTATAACGTTGTCATCCATATCCTTCCATTTTTCATCAGTCATTCCATCTGGTCTTTCTCCAATTGCCGGAAAGCAATTATCTTTTCTCAAGATTGCTTCTATTTTAAGTTTCCATAGGGAAAGATTGCTTCATTTGAACTTCTCAATTTCAAACTTTCCTGCCATGTTTCTGATGACGATCAGTTTTTCACTTGAACCGACTTTTTACTATTTCACCATGAATAGTACCATATATGTGAATAGTACTGTATACGTGAATAATATTATACCGTATATGTAAATAGTCTCCGTGAACAGTAACCCTGAACCTGAAGCTCTGATACCACTGTTAGGGGATCGTGGGCTGAAGTTGGCACGCAAGTAAAGAGAAATTGAGAATAATTGTTAGTTTAGGAGGCGTTGCCCACCATATAACAATACAATAATAATTAGGAGGCTTAGCCTACCATAAATATTAACAATAAAATAAAGCAATGAGACACAGATTTTAACGTGGTAAAACCCTCAATGTAAGGGAAACATCCACGAGCAAAAGTAGAAATATTTCACTATAGTGAAAGAATTTTACAACCTCTATCTAAACACAAGAAGTGAATAATCTCACACTCTCTTGAAATAGGAGAACTACAACTCTCTCACAAACTTTTAAGAAGAAACTATATTTTCTCTCTTAGAATACAATATGATTTGGTTGAGAATGAGATGAAGAAAATAATGAAATAAAACATTTATTTATAGGCATGAGATTGATTGTGCAAATAGTGAATTCTAATTTTATTTTTATTTTTTTTAAGCATGTGGGACCCTCCCAAAATAATTAATTATTTTTTTCTTTTACTTTTCGGTGGCTTTCGGTGGATGTCACTTTTGCTTGACTTTAACAGTCATAATATACAACATAGATCATGGAGATCTATTTGGACAAAATAACCACCGATGTATAATCCTTTTTTTTTTAATTTTAATTGTTATTCGATTACCTCGTATTTGTTAGCTGAGTGTTGATACGTAAGAGGATGAAGTTTATATTTTCGAAATTAAAAAATGGTTTGCAACCTTCAAATTTGGGATGCATGGGAGACAAAAAACTGAGAGGGTGAGTAGATAAATAAATAATATATTTTCAGTAGTTACCCTTTTCATAAAATTTCAATGTATATGTTCAAATTTTCTGGTATTATTAACAATGATAATTATAGGTTCATATTAAACCTATGTTTTCTCTTCTGTGTATTAATTAGGTTAAAGAATTTAGTTCATTAGTAGTTCATCAGTGATTGATTCAAGAGAAACGTTACTTTTATCAATTTAAACTTCCATGAGAAATTGGTCTTGGTCCAATTTAAAATTTTGTTTAATTCTTTGGATAAAATTTTTTTTTTTCAAGAGAGCAAGTTTCATTAGCACTTAAGGAAAAAAAATTACTAGAAGGAGGGAAATCATCTTTCCAAACCCCCGAGATTAGATTTGAACAAACATATCTAGGTATGTTATGTGAAGTCGCATTGCAGGCTCTAGGCCTAAATTAAAAACAACACGAATTCAACCTTTTTCCCTGTGAATTTGAGAAATTATCCATTAAATTTCGGTGCAGCTTCTTATCTCTCTGTAAAGCACCTGTGACGGGGCCAATAAGTTCTTAAGGACAGAGAGAGATCTCGACTTGGATTCGTCATTGCATTTTACAGGTTTTTTTAACTACAATTTTTTGTTTTAGGTTTTTGTTTTTGGTATTTTTGGTTTGATTTGTTAATAGCATGTTGTTTTGATGTTTAAATGGCAATTATCGGATTAAAATCTTAAGAACTTATTGCCAGTGTTGTTAAATAATAAATTGCATGCGTAGTTAAGAAAATTTCTGGAAAAAATACAGTATGTGCATGAAAAAACCCGTAGGGCGTTCGAATGCCCGACGAACGTAAATGCTTAAATCTGAAATTTCGTAAAAACGTTCAAACGCCACTCGAACGCAAGCCTTCTGGCTAAGAACGTTCGAACGCGTCTTAAACGCAACTCGAACGCAAACTCTCTGGAATCATTCTGTTCGAACGCATTTTCGAACGTTATCTCTGGAATTATTATGTTCGAACGCGTTATAGAACGCTACACAAACGTGAACTCTCTGGAAACATTTCGTTCGAACGCGTTATCAAACGCAACACGAACGTACACACACTGAACTGTCTCGTTCGAACGTAGATACGAACGCGACATTAACAAAATAGTCCTGGAATTTTTATAAACTGCAAACTTAATTAATATTAACTTAGTAAATCATATACTGTAACACATTAATCTTGGTAGTATAGATTTAAGTTATTATTAGGTTGTTTAATTTTCACAAGCATACACATAGTGATAAAATTGAAATTGATTGTGTGTTGCATACTTGGGTGAGAATTTAAAGTGCAATCATACACAAGAAATTCCATCCAATCTTGATTGACAATTACACATATATCTACACATATCGTATATTGTATGTGCTATTGAATAAGTGTAGTTCTGGGTTTGAATTGCAAAGAGATCCTTTTGAAAAAGTGTTTAAAGAATATTCTATCAAACATTGAATAAGTGGTTACTCCGGACCCCCTTGTCCTCTGGGAATATTCGTTTATTCATTTTTCTAAATAATCTTTAGTTGAAATTCAAGGACTTGTGTTTATTGAAACCACCGTCCAATAGAACAACAAGTGGGAACCTAGTATATCACTTTTAACAAGATCATTCGTTGATCGTTGTGCAATTCGTCTTTTAAAACTAATTGACCCCTGTTGATTTTTCCAGTTACAGATGGCTAGCGGAAACATCACAGTATCGGTCTCTCATGGAGAAAAGCCGGAGAAGTTTGATGGGGCAAATTTCAAACAGTGGCAGAGCAAAATACTGTTCTACCTGACAACTCTCCAGTTGGCCAATTTCCTCAAAGATTCTCCGGATCCTGTGGAGGGTGAATCGAAAACGGCCAAGGAACTGCGAGAACAGACATGGCTGTCTGGAGACTTCTTGTGCAAGAACTACCTTTTGGGTGGTCTTGACAATACCCTGTACAATGTGTACCAAGGCATGACTTCTGCGAAGATTCTCTGGGAATCTCTCGAGAAGAAGTACAAAACCGAGGATGCCGGACAAAAGAAATTTGTCGTGGGTAGGTTCCTGGACTACAAGATGGTAGATTCAAGGACGGTGATGTCTCAGTTGGGAGAACTGCAGTTGATCATTCATGAAATACTGGATGAGGGAATGAAACTCTGTGAGATGTTTCAAGTTGCCGCCATAATTGAAAAGTTGCCTCCATCATGGAAGGACTTCAGGAGCTATCTGAAACACAAAAGAAGCAGATGATCCTTGAAGACCTCAGTGTTCGATTCAAAATCGAGGAGGACAACATGATGTCCGAGAAGGCCAGCTACAAGACTATCGAGTCTAAGGCCAACATCATTGAGGGTGTAAAAGGTAGCAAGAAGAGAAAGAACAGTGGAGCTGATTCTTCGAGCAATAAGTTCAATGGGAAATGCTACAACTGTGGAAAGAGCGGTCATATGTCAAAGGACTGCAGAAATAAGAAGTCTCAGGACAAGGGCAAGAAAAAGAAAAATTAGGCCCATGTCACTAAAGGTGAACAACTGACTGATGAGATCTCAGAGATGGAACTATCAGCAGTGGTAACCGAAGCCAACATAGTTGGGAATCCGAGAGAATGGTGGGTAGACACTGGGGCTACTCGTCATATCTGTGCAAATAGCAAGATGTTTTCCTTGTATCAGAAGGTCGATGGCGGCGATCATCTGACAATGGGAAACTCGTCTACCTCTTAGGTGGTTGGACAAGGCACAGTGGTTCTGAAGATGACATCCGGAAAGGAGCTAACATTGAAGAATGTACTGCATGTTCCAGATATTCGGAAGAACTTAGTCTCGGGATCTCTCCTTAGTAAGGCTGATTTTAAGCTTGTATTTGTTTCTGATAAGTTTGTAATGACAAAGAATGATATGTATGTAGGAAAATGTTACCTAACTGAGGGCATTTTCAAACTAAATGTAATGACAGTCAATCGTGCTATTAATAAAACTAGTACTTCTGCTTATATTATTGAGTCACAAAATGTATGGCATGAAAGGTTAGGACATGTTAATTCTGATACCATGCGTAAATTAATTAACATGGACCTTATACCTAAATTTGCAATTGATAGCCAACATAAGTGTGAGGCATGCGTTGAAGCAAAAATGCATAGAACATTATTTCATTCTGTTGAACGCAGTTCTGAACCTTTAGAACTTATACACACTGACGTGTGTGACTTGAATATTGTGCAAACAAGAGGCGGTAAAAAGTACTTTGTCACTTTTATCGATGACAGCACAAGATTCTGCTATGTGTACTTACTGAGGAGCAAAGCTGAAGCTATTGAGAGCTTTGTACACTATAAGAACGAAGTTGAAAATCAACTTGGTAAGAAAATCAAAAGAATCAGGAGTGATAGAGGTGGTGAATACGTTTCACCATTCGGTGAATATTGTTCTGTGCACAGAATTATTCACGAAACCACTACTTCTTATTCTCCTCAACATAACGGAATTACGGAGCGTAAAATCCGAACGTTGAAGGAAATGATGAACGCCATGTTGACGAGTTCGGGTTTACCCAAGAAATTGTGGGGGGAAGCCTTGCTTTCTGCGAACTACGTTCTAAACAAGCTTCCTCACAGAAGATTGGACAAGACATCATATGAGTTGTGGAAATGTTTCGTATCTTCCTATAAATACCTAAAAGTGTGGGGGTGTCTTGCCAAAGTAATGGTTCCTAAACCTAAGAAGGTTAGAATATGACCCAAAACTGTTGATTGTATATTCATAGGATATGCTCGCAACAGTAGTGTGTATCGATTCTTGGTACACAAGTCTGAGATTCCTGACATCAATTTGAATATGATAATTGAGTCAAGAAATGCGACATTTTTTGAAGAGACGTTTCCTTGTAAGGAAAGACAAAGAACAGAGTCTCTCAAAAGAACGGTTGATACTGTCAATGACAGTGATCGGGTTGACCAAGAATCAGATCAACTTGTAAATGCTGAGACAATCGAGCCTAGACGTAGCAAAAGAGCTAGAACGTCTAAGTCGTTTGGTCCCGATTTTCTGACATACTTGTTAGAAAATGAGCCTCAAAGCTATAAAGAAGCTATGTCCTCTCCGGAGGCACCTCTTTGGAAAGAGGCTATTAACAGTGAGATTGATTCAATCCTACAGAACCATACTTGGGAGTTGGTAGATCTTCCACCAGGTTGTAAGCCGCTGGGCTACAAATTTATATTCAAAAGGAATATGAAAACAGATGGATCAATAGATAAGTACAATGCAAGACTTGTCATAAAAGGTTATAGACAAAATGAAGGCCTTGATTACTTTGACACCTATTCACCAGTGACTCGTATCACATCGATAAGAATGCTCATAGCCATAGCGGCTATATTTGGTCTTGAAATACATCAAATGGATGTAAGGACATCATTCTTGAATGGTGAATTGGATGAAGAGATTTACATGGAACAACCAGAAGGGTTTAGTGTTCCTGGACAAGAACATAATGTGTGCAAACTTGTAAAATCCTTGTAAGGATTAAAACAAGCACCTAAACAATGGCATGAGAAATTTGACAAAGAGATGTTGTCAAGTGGGTTCAAAACCAATGAGTGTGATAAGTGTGTGTACACCAAATCAACTCAAAAAGGATATGTCATTTTGTGTCTCTATGTAGACGATATGCTGATAATTGGTAGTAATCATGAAATGATTCAGTCTACCAAAAACGTGTTATCCAGCAGATTTGATATAAAAGATTTGGGAGTAGATGATGTGACCCTAGGAATTAAGATTTCTAGGACATCAGACGGATATATTGTTGGGTTTCTATGTTTAGTCCCAAGATCAAAATAAGCATAAAATGTGAATGAATAATCAAAGAAGAGTGGTTGAAACACACTTACATTGATCGGCTTATGGATGCGTCAAACAATAAAAAATTTCTCCAAGAAGCTTTGAGTATTCGGCCAAGAGGAAAGTCCAAGCTCCAAGCTTTGTCTTGTGATTCCAAGCTCTCAAGTTGGTTTCCCTAACACCTTGATATGATTCCTTTGATGTGTGTGCTAGCACTCAAAAATTGCCATAATTTTTTATCTTGTTCTTGAGCAGTTTCGGTAATGAAAGAACAATAAGGGAGAGGAATAATTGCTTCCAATTTTCAAGGCTAAAGCTACCTATTTCGATGCAGCTTTAACTCATGGTAACGCTCTCAAATGTCTACATGAATATTAGAAGAATTGTGGGGGATTGTTGGAAATTCTTGCAATATTCATTAAAGGATGGGTGTTTATGTCTTTTTGACACTAGGGGTGCAAGGGAAGGTTGCAATCCGTAGGAGGGTTGCATCTCACCCCAAGGGGTGCCCTTTTAGCACCCCTCCATGACTTATAAAAGAGTCAATCATATCCAAAAAAAAGATAGAACGAAAATCCGTTTTGAGTCACTGTTTTCTTCTGGTTTTGAGAGATAATTCCTCTTATTTTCCTAGTTCATATACTTGTCAAGGAGTGCTCCTTATACAAGAAGGAACCAAGTTATCCTGGGAGAACATTGGTCAATTTCGAATCCGTAAAGCACCTGTGATGAGGCCAATAAGTTCTTAAGGACAGAGAGAGATCTCGACTTGGATTCGTCATTGCATTTTACAGGTTTTTTTAATCTTCAATTTTATGTTTTAGGTTTTAGGATTTTTGGTATTTTCTGGTTTGATTTGTTAATAGCATGTTGTTTTGATGTTTAAATGACATTTATCCGATTACAATTCAAACACAACTGGGGAGCCAAAATACACAACACTTGTTGCCTTTTTCATCCCAAAGAGCAGTGCCTCAGCCTCCGCACATTCAACGTCCCTATTAAAACTTGATGTATCGATTGCACAAGCCAAGATCTCACCTCTGGTATCTCTCAACACCATCCCCAGCACAGTGACTCCATTATCTCTATATATTAATTGCAGCGTCCGTATTGACATTAAGCCAAGGCCCTTCTGGTGGAGTCCACGTTCT